>CM048821.1:54026152-54626152 GCA_026586065.1 Dioscorea zingiberensis
AAAATTTCAAAAAAAATAAACACTTAAGTCGTTTACTAAATGGGAACTCAAAAAAATAAATGCTTAAGCCATTTAATAAGTGGAAACTCTAAAAAATAAATGCTTAAGTAGTTTAATAAGCGAAAACTCCAAAAATTAACTGCTTAAGCCTATCAATAAGCTGAAACCCCCCTTCCCCCTCCCCCTCCCAACCAAAAGAAAAAATGCTTTAACTGTTTAATAAGAAAAAACTCTAAAAAAATAAATTCTTCAACTGTTTAATAATCGAAAATTCTAAAAAATAAATGCTTCAGCCATTTACTAGTTGGGAACTCAACAAAATAAACGCCTAAGCCATTTGATAAGCGAAAACTCCAAAAAATAAATGCTTAAGCGGTTTAATAAGTGGAAACTCCAAAAAATAAACGCCTAAGACATTTAATAAGCAGAAACTCCAATAAATAAACGTATCAAATGAATATTGAAGAATGACTAGAAAATTCATATTAACATAGAAACTATTATTGATCACAGATGATGATGCACGAAAGGGACAAAATCAGAAGATACAAGAGCCATTATTCTCGGCTTATAAGGAATGCTTAAGCCATTATTCTCGGTTATGATTTTAGTTGAACCCTCATGGTCTTGCAAAGCTTGTTTTACCAGATCACTATGATGTTCTAGAAAAGGGGATCCTAACTTTGATATTTCAGAGTTTGTATAATAGCTCATGAAGGCATTGCCTATACTTTAGAGAAACCTCAGGAAAAACCAACATGTATTGGTATGTTGTGTTGGGGCATCCTAGTGACCTGCCATATATGTTGCGTTGAGGCATCCTCATGACTTGTTGTGTCCCAAAAGTGGGGATATCAAATCATTTTCCACTTGGATGAGCTATGAAAAAAATCGAGGAGCGAACGATATGCTTGACCCTAGAACCTTCCTTCCTAGGAACTAAGGCCACGACCTTTTCTACCATCAATTGGCAAGATGAGAGGTTGGTCGGATGTGTTGGGGGTCCTCCTGCTGTGGTGTTGAAGAAGAGTATGAGATGGATTGCAAAGGTTGACTATTTCACTTAGTAAACGACATGCCGATTACTAAGCGAAAACTCCAAAAAATAAATACTTCAGCTGTTTACTAAGCAGAAACTTCAAAAAATAAACGCTTTAGCAGTTTACTATTAGAAAACTCTAAATAATAAACACTTAAGCCTTGAAATAAGCAGAAACTTAAAAAAAATGCTTAAGTAGCTTAAACCGCCGAAAAATAAACGCTTTTGTTGTTCACTATGTGCAAACCCCAAAAAATAAACTCTTTAGCTGTTTACTATATGAAACTACAAAAAATAAACACTTATGCCCTTTACTAAGCGGAATCTCCAAAAAAATAAACGCTTCAGCCGTTTAATAAGCGAAAACTCCAAAAAATAAGCGCTTAAGTCATTTAATAAGCGGAAACTCCAAAAAATAAACACTTCAGGAGTTTAATAAGCGGAAGCTCTAAAAAATAAACAGGAACCCCATGAAATATTTATATGAAACACCGAACAATACACACATTAACAAAAACAACACACAAACACACACTCCAGTAATCATAGGCAAATGTACGTGGAACGTACTACCATTCTAAAACAAACAACATAGTTGTTCGAAACAAATATCATATAAAATCCCAATAAAGACAAATGAAAAGGCGCCAGCCTTAATTACGAGGCTTGGAATGACTCTTCCTGGTCCTCCGTTGTCACACCACAATCATGCCCACCAATCTTCTTGAATGTACGATACACACTGCACATCCGCAAGCAATCCCCATTTGACTCTGACTCAATATGGCATATAGTCTTGTGATCATTTGGGACGACATACTTCTCTCACGCGGGAAGCTTCTAGGCTCCAACGTTTGCATATATATATATATATATATATATATATATATATATATATACAATCATGTTACTATATATGGGGCCGGCCTTATCACTATTTATTTAAGATCGCCTCATTTTGAGCCACTTGGAGAGTAATTTTTCAAAATCTAACCATATGGATGGAAAGAATATTGAAAAATAAGCTAGTATATTGATTTTCATACATTTTTGTGATTGTATGATCATTAATCTTAAAGGGTGAAAATTTAACCCGTTAAGATTTTTATAAAATTTCACCGGCCTTTAAGATAAATGATCATACGGTCACAAAAAATGTATGAAAATCGACATGCTAACTTATTTTTCGATGTTCTTTCCATTCATACGGTTGGATTTGAAAAAAAATACTCTCTAAGGGCCTCAAAATGAGGTGATCTTAAATGAACAGTGTTCCAGCCGGCCCCATAGCATCATAATTATATATATATATATATCCGCTAACACTGACTATCATATTGAAAATACGCTAAACTTAACAACATGACCTTTTTTTTTGTACCTTGCAATAACAATAACGAAACTCTCTATTGGGAATTTGTTGAATGAATTGGTAGATGTTCAGCTTAAGACACTTTCACTAGGTAAAGGAGCAAGATGGAGGAGATATGATAAAGCTTGCTGGGCAAGCAAAAGGAAGCAATGACGCCCGAACATGATTGGGCGGGAGATCTTCTAACAAAAAATGGGAAAATTACTGTAGCATCCCTGACTGTTCATTTTCTGACTTTTTAGTCCCTCTGACCAAAAACTATACTATTCAGTCCCTTCTTTTTAAATTTCTGACTTTTTAGTCCCTGCCGTGACCCAGCCCCGTTACTTTAAGAAAAAAACCCCAAAATACCCCTCCCTTTTCCCCCCAAAAACCACATTTTGGCTGACATGACAGGGAGCAGGTAGCAGCTTTTTGGTTCAGCAACATGCTGTGTACTTTCATTCTTGTAGCAGAAGCAACTCAGTCTTCTTCTTCTCCTTCTCTTGGTCTCCTTTCTTTTGTTCTTTTGCAGAGAACTTGTGTTGGTTTTTAGTGTTGTAGAGAAGCGTCTGCGGCAACAGGCTGGGTGGGAGACTCGTTCAACGAGAAACTGCAAAGGTAATAGATTTCCCAGACGTGGTTTCATATCATGCATAGTATAATTCTGTTGTTTGGCGTTCTTGTTGCAGGATTTTGATGGAAACCATTTTCGCCAAGGTAATTGAGTCGCGAGGCTTTATTTTGAGAGAGTTGCGGTGCGGCATTTTGCAAAAACAACGGCATAGCTAGGACTTGCAACCATGTAATAGCTGATTAGCTTGCTCCGTCTAGGCCATAAGGTTTACTTGTTGTGATGCATAGATTGCCTAATGTAAATATATACGATTTTATGAAGTTTTGACAATATACGTTTATAACATGTTTACATGAGTAGTCAAAGATGGTAAAAATTTGGTTGAACTAATAAAGAGTGTAGAGAAATACTAAGCGGTTTGGAGAAATACTAAGCAGTTAATAGCAATACTAAGCGGTTAGGAGAAATACTAAGCAGTTAAGGGAAATATTAAGCGGTTTGGAGAAATACTAAGTAGTTAATAGAAATACTAAGCACTTTAGAGAAATACTAAGCAGTTAAGAAAAATACTAACCGGTTAGGAAAAATACTAAGCAGTTAAGAGAAATACAAAGCACTGAACACTTAGTAAACAATTAGTAATCGCGATATTAAACACGTAGAATATGATTGTAAAGTCTTTAGAGTTCCTTCCATTTCCCAGTGGAGTTGTTCGACCGAATCCGGTCCAAAGTATGCGACATACATACTCCAAAGCGTAGGACGAGGAACTTCGGGCGATTCTGTGAAGCTTCTCACTATCCAATATCTGCTCCATAAACCGCATAATCTAACACGCGGAGCGAGTCCACACACCGTCCCTCTCTATTGAGGCGTCAGCGGTCATGTGAGAATGTATAGCTATGCATTTCAAAGCGGTTCCCATGCTCGATGGTAAGTCTTGGATTTGAAAGAACCCTCTCAGATTTAGAACAAAGATGGTTAAGCCGGTGCGAAGGGAGAATACGAAATATGGAAGTGATTGACTTACTATTTCCTCGCCTCGCCATATATGTCCAAATTTATCAGAGATGAGTAGTGAGTGTAGTGTCTCAGTATCTTTATCCAAAACGAGTAGGTGGAAATGTTTGTTCGTAATGATGGGCATAAGAACAACTTCCAAATTTTGGAAAGATGTTAATGCATTGGTCATTAGTTTGAGGAAGTCATCCGTGGTGTGGTGTCGCCGACAAGAGTGCAAAGACAAAAAGGCCCGTGATGGATCCACACCTCTTGTACTTCGACGGTGTCTTCTTCAGTCGCCCAAAGAAGATCATGACAAAGACGTCCATGACATCGTCAGCCACAAGATCTTTTCCCTCGACCAATGGGTATAATTGGGCGCGAGTTGTAAATGCTCATTCATTCTTCCAAACAATTGTACTAGAAGATAAATAAACAATTCAGATAAATACTAAGCAGTGAAGAGAAATACTAAGCGGTTAAGAGGAATACTAATCAGTTAAGCGAAATATTAGCGGTGAAGCCAAATACTAAGCAGTTAAGAGAAATACTAAGCGGTTAAGTGCAATACTAAACAGTTAAGAGAAATACTATGAAGATTGTTCTCACTTGTCCATCAGACAGTTCAGGAAGAAACTGAGGAGTGCTTGCTTCTCCTTGTTCAGCTGCCCGAACCCTGTAGGACTCTTGTTCTTAGGAATGAAATTTGTCCTCACAGGTTCTACATTTTCTCCGTAGATGGGACGCCTCTGCATCAATCCACGATTGCAGAGGGGCCTTTTTTAGTGGGGGCTTCTTCAGTGGGAGCTTCTTCAGCGGGGGCTTGTTCAGTGGGGCCTTCTTCAGTGGGGCTTGTTCAGTGGGGCCTTCTTCAGTGGGGGCTTCTTCAGTGGGGGCTTCTTGGTGAGGGGGCTTCTTCTGGCTGAGCTTCTTGGCCGGAAGCTTCTTGTTGCGTGGATTTTGATGGAAACCATTTTCGCCATTACGTCTGATATGGGGGAGAAGGTCTAGCCTTGGAGCTCAGAGTGCTTACTTGTTGGGAGTCAGTAATAGGTGATATATGTAAACGGTGGGACCTTGACCCCTCTGGCGTGAGAGTGAGTTATATAGTACCGTGATCGCATCAGAGAACAACTTGTACCATTGACAATTCTACCTACTTTGTGCGTGTATATGTGCAACATTTTTCACCATTCAACAAAAAATATGGTCGATCTTATTGTGGGCCAGATGGAAGTGGCTTGATGAGGCGACTCTATGCAGGTCTTTGTTTCCAACGTAAATTACTTTCTTTGTTAGTATGTGTTTATTATTTCAGTAATCGTGTATTACAAACACGTTGGACTTTACGACTTTCTTAAAGTCTTTAGTATTGATCTTATCTCTTTATTATAGACTCAAACTCTTTAATATTATGCTTATCACTTTAGTATCTTCTGTAAGTGTTTAAAATCCGACTTATCTGTTTAGTATCACGTTCTTCTGTTTAGTATTGTCTCACTTAGAGTCTCTTATCAATCAATAGGGATCCTCTAGCCGAGAGCATGCCCTTAAACATTGAGGGTTCTTCTCAAACTCACGAGATTGCAGTGCTTAGTGTCGACCAACGATTTCAGAACGTGGAACACTTCAGGAATGCGCTCCGTGACCTTGCTATCAAAAGGAAGTTTGATTTTACTTTCATAAAAAATGACAGAGAAAGGGTGACGACCAGATGTGTCAAGGCAGACTGCAATTGGAGGGTTCATGCTTCTCGAGAGGGAAATATGCATACCTTTGGAATAAAGACATTGCAACCCACACATGTGTGTGGTGGCGGTATCGGGACGAGTTCTCACCCGAAAGCATCAAAAAAATGGATTTGCAATCGTGTGATCCAGAAGCTCAAGGATCGTCCCTTGTATTGGGGTACATGGGACATTCAGCGGGATATTTTTGCGAGAGCACATAAAAATTATTTTTGTTTCCATGCTTGTGTTGTCGGGCTTCAAGTTGGGTTGCAGTCATTTGTTGTTCATTGATGGAACACATTTGCTTGGGAAATACGGTGGCATCTTGTTAGGAGCGACGAGCAAAGACGACAATGACGGTGGTATCTTGAGTTGCGTTGCAGCCGCTGCAAAAACACTAGCCACAACCGGAGGACTTGCAACGCAGTAATAGCTTATTAATGAATAGTTGGGTGTTGAGTGTAAATATCTGTGATTGATGAATAGTTGGGTGTTGAATGTAAATATCTGTGATTCTAACCATTTTTGACAATACAAAATGTGACATATATATTTATAAAATGTTCACATGAATGATAGTAAACACCTGGTCAAAATAGCAAGCACTCAAAATCTTAAAGGGTTTGTCCTGATAATAAGCACTTACGACAAGATACTAAAGCCTTAGGCCAGACGGGACACAAAGGAGGGAAGAGGAGAAGTCAATCAGAGGGGTATTTGCATCATTTCACCAAGGGATGTGGATCAGACGGGCGTGTGTATACCGAACAACTCATTTACTCCCAAAGGGCAACATCGCCTTTTCGCCCCATTTTAAACACCCTTAGTTTGATGCTTTTGGACTAAAAAGTAAGTCCCTTGATAAAGGAGGGACTAAATAGGAATACTCAAACTTACATAGATTTTTTATGGATTTCAGAAGTTTTGGGGGACTTTTCATTACTTTCCTCAACAAAAAACCCATGGGTAAAGGTCGAATTGTTCAAAATAATCTTCAATACCACCAGGAGGGACTGATAAGGAATACCAAAAGTAAGAGGGACTGTTTAGTTAGATGTAAATATTAAAAAATTAATTTTCCCTCTTTATTGTGAAAACGAACTCCGACACATTTGGAACCACACGATAAGCCCCCACAGACTATCTAGAATGCAAAAATACGAATGCCAAAACATTTCTATTCAAAGTAACGACCAGGAAGACAGAGGGAGGATTTTCCATGTATACCCCTGAAAGAAAAAAAAAAATCTCTATCAATTTTAAAATTATGCATCTATGCAATCTAGAATCTTAAGATGTCCATATAACTATGAAATTTATAAGGGGTATACACAGTAATTTCAGTATTTTTATTGATTTTGCAGAGAAAATCTCAGAAGCTCACGTGGTTAATTAGACCACGCAAACTTCAACCACGTAATTGTGACAACCATCTCCGAGACATTTGGAACCACACGATAAGCCCCTGCAGACTATCTGGAAGGTGAACGTTAACGTGCATGCATGACAAAACAACATTGCCAAAAATTTTCTATTCAAAGTAACGACCAGGAAAACAATGGGGGGATTTTGAATGTATGCCCCCATTGTTTTCTATCAATTTTAAAATTATGCATGTTTGTAATGGTAGAATCTGAAGATGGTCCATATAGTTATGAAATTTGTAAGGGGTTATACACAGTAATTTTGCAGAGAAAATCTCAAAAGCTCACGTTGTTAGACCATGCAAACTCCAACCACGTAATTGCAATCACATTTCCATCCAGACAATTCAACTCAGCCACGCTGTTAGACCATGCAAACTTCAACCGAAACTTATCCATTTAATCAAACTATAACAACATGTTCATCTCTATATATATACCCAAGAACAACACAACCAAAAAGATAAACAAACACCATGGCAAACCTTATTCTAAGTAATCTCTCTCTCCTTCTTCTCTTAATCATCACATTCTCACCATCCATGATCTTATCTGCAAGCATTAACCAGAGCTTCATCCAATGCTTCATCAGCAAGACCAACTCCTCTCAAAACATCTACACCACAAACAACACCTCCTACAACACTGTACTACGATCCTCAGTTCAAAACCTCCGTTACCTCAACTCCTCCACCACCACTAAGCCAACCGCCATCGTCACTGCCGCCACCTTCGCCGACGTGCAGGCTGCAGTCGCATGCAGCCGTCTTGCCGGCCTCGGCCTTCGCGTGCGCAGCGGCGGCCATGACTACGAGGCCATGTCCTACGTCTCCTCCGGCGAAGTCTTCATCATCCTCGACCTCGCCAACCTCCGCTCCATCACCGTCGACAAAGACTTCGCCTTTGCGTGGGTCGAGGCTGGGGCTACACTGGGCGAGGTATACTACACCATTGCTAAGAACAACAACACTGTGGCCTTCCCTGCAGGCATCTGCCCGACGGTCGGCGCCGGAGGACACTTCACCGGTGGAGGGATTGGGACCTTGATGAGGATGTACGGCACTGCGGCTGATAACATCGATGATGCCCTCTTAGTGAACTCTGACGGTAAGCTTCTGGATAGAAAGGCCATGGGGGAGGATCTCTTCTGGGCTATCAGAGGTGGAGGAGCTGCAAGCTTTGGTGTTGTTCTTTCCTTCAAGATCAAGCTCGTCTCTGTCCCTCCTATTGTTACTCCCTTCAACGTGATCAGAAACTTGCGACAGAACGCCACAGAGCTCGTCCAAAGGTGGCAGACCATTGCACCAAAGTTTGATGAAAAGTTGTTCATCAGAGTGCTAGCTCAGACTGCTGATGATGGGAGTAATAAGACCATTGAAGCTGCGTTTAACTCTTTGTATCTTGGGAGTAGAAATGAGCTTCTCTCAGTGATGGAGAAGAGCTTCCCAGAGTTAGGGTTGAAGGCGGAGGACTGCACAGAGATGAGCTGGTTGGAGTCAGTGCTCTTCTTCGCAGGATATTCAGGAAGGAGTCCGGATATTTTGCTTGATAGGAGGCCAGAGTATAACAGTTCATTCAAAGCAAAATCAGACTTTGTGAAGAAGGCTATAAGCAAGGAAGGATTGGAGAAGATATGGGAGTTCCTTTTGGAAGCAAAGGATGAACCACTGACAATGATAATGGATCCATTAGGGGGTAGGATGGATGAGATCTCAGAGTCGGCCATTGCTTTTCCTCACAGGAAGGGGAACTTGTACAATATTCAGTACTTCATGAGATGGTTTGAGACTGACACTGTTGTCCATGAGAGACATCTTGGGTGGATGAGAAAGATGTATGAGTTTATGCAACCTTATGTTTCTAGTCATCCAAGAACTGCTTATTATAATTACAAGGACATTGATTTGGGTGAAGGACAGGGAAGATATTCAGCTGATGTGGTTTGGGGTGCCAAGTATTTCAAGGGGAACTTCAAGAGGCTGGCTTATGTGAAGGGAATGGTTGATCCTGTGAATTTCTTTGGGAATGAACAGAGCATTCCACCTCTATCTATTAAACACTGAAAATTGTTAAAATAGATATGATCTATCATTTATTTGTACTTTTTATTTAGCTCTAATAATAAAGGTTTCAGTGTATTATTTATATATTTATTTATTTGAGTACTTATGAAGGGCATCGTCCCATTGCATGGTGACCATCACTAACAAGTGTTAGATTCAAGAAGATTGTTAGCTTAAAAGAACAAATAATACTTAACAGAGAAAAGATAAACCGATGATGGAGAAGATAAGTAATATTCATTCATCATACTTCAACTCACACCATTACATAATATGTAACTTAATGATAAACAACTACACATGCATGTTCATGCCATGCATGACACCATGATTGTTGAGAGGAACAAGCTTCAGCAGTAACTCATTAACGAAAGTATTGGTGCGATGGTGGAGATAGATAAGCTCCACGTGCTCTACGTGAGAAGAATCGATCAGAGGAATGAGTCTCATCAAGTTATATGGTTGCTAATAAATAGAAGAGTCTAACGTTGTAGTGGTCTACATGTGTCTCAATTATGTTTATCTTTAAAATTCAAGACCTTGTCTTGTCCTTTTAATCAATCAGTTGTATTCCCTTTCCAGCATATTAATAACAAAAAAGTCCTTTCTTGTCTTCTTCCAACTCTTGAGCAGATATTCTTAATCTCTTCACAGCTTCTCTATTATCTGAATCTCCTCATTCTAACCTTCTTAGCCTCCAGATTACCAACATACTAGTATCAGAGCTCATGGCTACGAACGGGACCAGTGTGAATCTCTCCAATCCCTCTCTACCCACTTTCAAAGGCGAAAATTATGAGTACTGGAGTACCCTTATGCGCATCCTGTTCCAGTCTTAAGATCTGTGGGAGCTGGTTGATGCTGGCTACTCGACCGAAGATGATGAAGTTCGCGTGAGAGAGAATAAGAAGAGGGATTCCAAGGCCCTCTTCCTTATTCTGTCAGCTGTACATGAATCCATCTTCCCTTGAGTTGCAGGCGCCTCAACAACAAAGGAAGCATGGCTGATTCTCAAGAAGGAGTTTCAAGGCTCCTCCAAAGTGATGGCTGTCAGGCTTCAAACCCTTAAACAGGAGTTTGAAACATTGCAAATGAAGAGTACTGAGGATGTGCAGGCCTATATTACACGTGCATCAGGGATTGTGAATCAAATGAGGGTGTATGGTGACCCCATCAGTGAGAAGACCGTGGTGGCAAAGGTCTTAAGAAGTCTCTCTCCAAAGTTCACTCATATTGTAGCAGCAATAGAGGAGGCCAAAGACCTCTCAACTCTTTCATTAGATGAGTTGAGTGGATCCCTACAAGCACATGAAGTTAGGCTAAACAAGTTGGCTGAGTATGTGGAAACAAAGGCATTCCAAGTAGAAGGAGAAACATCAGATGCTAAAAGAGGCAACAAGTCTTCCAGCAGAGGAAGTGGGAGAAACAATTTCAAAGGACGAGCTCGTGGAAGAGGTCGAGGAAGGAGCATTGACAGACAGCAGCAGCAACACTCTGATTCAAGGTCGTCCAAAGGGAGCATCCAGTGTCATATCTGCAAAAGATATGGACACATGAAAGCTGAGTGTTGGTTTAAAGACAAGCAAGTTAATATGGCTGAAGAACAAGAAGAATCAAGCAATCTATTCATGGTACACTCCAACAACTTTGATCCAGCACCTCATAGCATATGGGTGGTGGACTGCGGCTGCTCAAATCATATGACAAGCATGAAGGAATGCTTCAGAAGTCTGGATGAAACACAGAAGCAATCTGTGAAACTTGGTGACAACAAGGAGGTTGCAGTTGAAGGCAAAGGAACTGTGGCTATCCAGACGGAGAATGACAAGGTAAAGCTTCTCTACAATGTCCAATATGTTCCCAGATCGGCTCATAACCTTTTGAGTGTAGGCCAGCTGATATCTGGAGGATTATCAGTGTTGTTTGACAAGGAAAGCTGTCAAATTAAAGATCAAAACACAGGTCAGACTCTAGTAAACATACCAATATTGACTTCAAACAGGATGTTTCCTCTTGAAGTCTCTAGCATGGAGCAGCTGGGCTTGGTTGTGAATGACAGCAAAGACTCCAACCTGTGGCACCTGAGATATGGACATCTCCATTCTCAAGGACTGAAGACTTTCAGCCAAAGACAAATGGTACATGGCCTTCCATTGATCACTGAACTGGAGTTCTGTGAGAGCTGCACTCTGGGGAAGCAATGTAGAAGATCTTTCCCTTCTGAAGGAGCTTGGAGAGCATCAAATCCTCTAGAATTAATCCATGCAGACTTGTGTGGACCTATGCACACTGAATCCTTGGGAGGTAACCGTTATTTTCTCTTGTTTACTGATGACTACACAAGAATGAACTAGGTCTACTTCTTAAGAAACAAGTCTTAGACTCTTGAGAAGTTCAAGTCCTTCAAGGCCTTGGTGGAGAATCAAAGTCCATATACAATCAGGTGTCTTTGCACAGATAGAGGAGGAGAATTCCTATCAAGAGAATTCACTGAATTCTGTGACTCACATGGCATCAAAAGGCTCTTAGCACCATACACTCCACAACAGAATGGTGTTGTGGAGAGGAAGAACAGGACCATAGTGGAGATGGCAAGAAGCTCACTTATTGAAGGTGGCCTCTCAAATAGCTTCTTGGGAGAAGCTGTATCCACTGTAGTGCATCTACTGAACAGATCTCCCAGAAAGGTTGTGCTTAATCAGACCCCTATTGAAGCATGGAGTCAAAAGAAACCATCTGTAAGTTATTTCAAAGTATTTGGCTGCATTGCATACCTATGATTCCTTCTGAATAGCATCAAAAGCTTGAAAACAAGTCTGTTAAATGCATATTCATAGGGTATAGCAATGAGTCTAAGGCTTACAGACTTTATAATCCTATCACTTGTAAAGTAATAGTGAGTAGGGATGTAGTTTTCAATGAGAATGACAGGTGGAAATGGAGCCAAGACAATGGTGAATTTACATTGAAGATTCCTCTCACCACAGCAGAAGAAATACTTCAATCAGGAACTAATCCAGAGTTCAATGATGGCAATGCAAGCAGTTCAAGATCAGCTTCAACTCCTGATGGAAGGCTGGCCAATTCTCCACAATCCAGTGACAGAAGTGCAAGTACCTCAACACCAAGTGCAAGGAGTGCATCTGATATTCCTTCTCATGTCTCAAACTCTATAGATTTGTCAAGCAATCATACTGATCAAGGCTCCAGTATAAGACCAACACTATCTCCAAATGAAATAGGTCCCATAGGAGTCAGATCATTGAGATCCATCTATAAAAGATGTACCTTTGCTCTGACTGTCTATGATCCTATATATTATGAAAAAGCTGTACTACAAGATGAGTGGAGACAAGCTATGCAAGCTGAGATTGAAGCCATCCACAGAAACAACACATGGTATCTTACTGACTTACCAGAAGACAAGCATCCAATGATCTTGAAGTGGATATTCAAGACTAAACTTGCTCCTGATGGCAGTATTCAGAAATACAAGGCCAGACTTGTTGCAAGAGGGTTCAAAAGCGCCAAGGGTGGACTATGAGGAGACATTCTCACCTGTGGCCAGATTTGAGACTGTGAGGCTTCTCATTGCTCTTGCAGCTCAAAGACAGTGGCCAATTTACCAGCTTGATGTTAAATCACCATTTCTTAATGGTGATTTACAAGAAGAAGTATATGTAACTCAACCTGAAGGCTTCCAAGTTGCAGGGAAGGAGAAGCAAGTTCTGAGATTAAGGAAGGCCTTATATGGTTTAAAACAGGCTCCCAGTGCCTGGTACAACAAAATAGATCAACACTTCATCAATCAAGGGTTCAATAGAAGTGAGAATGAGCCTACTCTGTATAAGAAGAAGCAAGGAGAAGAGGTCCTACTGGTATGTTTATATGTGGATGACATTATATACATGAGCTCATCTACACAATTGGCAGAAGAGTTCAAGCCGAACATGATGAGAACTTATGAGATGTCTGATTTAGGATTGCTTCATTACTTCCTTGGATTAGAAGTGAAGCAAGATGAAGAGGGAGTATTCATTTGTCAGAAGAATTATGCTCAAAATCTACTTAAAAGAGCACAGATGCATGAATGCAAGAAAACTGCCACTCCAATGAACACAGGAGAAAAGTTTTATATCAATGATCAATCAGGAGAAGCTGATGCAGGAGCATACAGAAGATTGATTGGAGGCTTAATCTATTTAACATACACAAGACCTGATATTAGTTTCTCAGTTGGACTTCTATCAAGGTTCATGCAATGTCCATCTAAACAACATCATGGTGCAGCAAGGAGAATACTGAGATACATTGCAGGGACACTTGGCTATATTTTGTACTACTCTCATGTTATTGATTTCAAGTTAATTGGTTTCACTGAGAGCGATTAAGGTGCTCCATGTAAGATAGAAAGAGAACATCGTGCTCAATCTTCACTATGGGATCAGCGACCATCACTTGGAGCTCAAAGAAGCAAGAAATTATAGCTCTCTACATCAACGAGGAGGTCGAATACATTGCAGCCACATTAAGCAAATGTGTCGTGCTATATGGCTAATTAAGGAGGTTGTTACTTGATGTTGATGAAGAACAGAGAGATCCCACTGAGCTGTTTTGTGACAACAAGTCTACTATAGTACTGGCCAAGAACCCCATTATGCATGGAAGAACCAAACATATAGATATAAGGTATTATTTCATTCGAAGTTTGGTGACAGATGGTTCAATGGTCTTAAAATATTGTAGAATAGATGAACAAAGTGCAGACATATTTACAAAACCTTTGTCTGCTCAAAAATTCAGTTATCTGAGGATGAATATAGGTGTCAACAGCTATGAGTTAAGGGATGGTGTTGAGAGGAACAAGCTTCAGCAGTAACTCAGTAGCAGCTGAGTATTGGTGCAGTGGTGGAGATAGATAAGCTCACGTGCTCTACGTGAGAAGAATCGATCGATGGAATGAGTCTCCTCGATCGTTATATGGTTGCTAATAAATAGGAGAGTCTAACGTTGTAGTGGTCTACTTGTGTCTGTTATGTTTATCTTTAAAAATTTAGCACCTTGTCTTGTCTTTTTAATCAATCAGTTGTATTCCCTTTCCAGCATATTAATAACAAAAAAGTCCTTTCTTGTCTTCTTCCAACTCTTGAGCAGATATTCTTAATCTCTTCACACCTTCTCTATTATCTGAATCTCCTCATTCTAACCTTCTCAGCCTCCAGATTACCAACAATGATAACACATACTAAATAGATAACTGACCACTAATGAATATAACTTCAGTTTCATCTAATTGTCTTGACTCCCAACATTGACTGCCACATGTGCAGCTTCTAATCATTTCCAACACACCTTGTTTCGAAGCTGTATATATACTCAGCAACATATATATGCTTCTTCAGTGTCACAGTACTTTAGCATAATCTTTGAGCTTGCATTCTTCACACAACCAATCATCTTCATAAATTTCCTTCATCATCATGCGCATGCAATAAGTGTGCTCAGCACAATCACTGCATCTACTACATATTGCGAGACACTCTTCTCGACCAACATCCCACATATATCATAGACCTTCTCATCAACCTCCATTGATGTATTTAACGTCCCAGATAACTCCTTAATTAGGTTGCACTTCACCACTTCACAACCTTCAACTGTGGCACCATTTTCCTTGCGAACATCATTTCTAAGCAAGGATAGTTGCTCTTTTGGTTACCTTCCCCTTTAACTTGAATCTCTTTATCAGCACCAAGTTTAACTTGTAGTTTCTTGGAATTATCTAACACATTGAACAACTCTTTCTTCTCTTTCATGTTACCAGTTGCATTACCTTGTTCACTGTAAACCATGAAAATTTGACCCACCTCATGCTCTTGACTGAGCTCATGCCTTCAATCATATCCTCTTTAGCCATATTCACTCCTCATCCTTGAACCAACATTCGACCTTTACATGCCCGAACTTTTTACAGTTGTGGCATTGTATATGACCTTTGTGTTGTCTAAATGTTGCTTGATGCTCTGAACTCGGTCCTCTTCCTCGAAACCTTCCTCTAAACATGCCTCTTCCTTGCCCTCTGCCAATGTTTTTGTCACCTTCTCTTGAAACTACTGCTTTATTACATTGAATGTGAAACACTTGTGTTTTAGATTTTTTTTGTAGACTGGTTAAGCCTTGCCTTGTGCGCTTGCAAGGATTCACTAATGTCATCAATAGTGAGGGTAGTTAGATCTTTTGATTCTTCTATGGCTGCTACAATGTGATCAAACCTTGGTATTAAACTCCTTAACACTTTTGCCACAACAGTTGATCAATGATGAGATCTCCATAGGTTTTCATCTGATTCACAACTGAAACCATTCTTGAAATGAAAGTTTGCACTACCTCATAACCTTTCATATGAATGGTTTCGAACTCCTGTCGAAGAGCCTGTAACTTCACTGCGATCACTTTGGAAGTTCCTTGGAACTCCGTCTTCAGTATTGTCCATGATGCTTTGGTTGTTATTGCTACTTGTATTCGAGAGGACACACTCTCATGTAATACCTGTTGGATAAAGAACAAGGCCTTCACATCCTTCTTCTTATTGTTCTTCAAACTTGTTTCCTCATCAGGATCAGCAAACCCATTCTCCACTAACTCCCAAAGATCTTGGGACCGAAACAAAGTCCTCGTCTTGATGCTCCAAAATTCATATCTTTCTCCTGTGAATATAGGTAGAGAGGGCTAGGAGACACTCATTGAAGTATTGTATATTAATGCCTTCCATATGGGGATGATGGGTTGTAGTGTCTCTGATACTACTGTTAGATTCAAGAAGATCGTTAGCTTAAAAGAATAAAGAATACTTGACAGAGAAAAGATTAAACACAGGAAACGGATGATGAAGAAGATAAGCAATATTCATTCATCATACTTCAACTCAAACCATTACATAATATATAACTTAATGATAAACAACTACCCATGTTCATAGCATGCATGACACCATGATAACAAATACTAAATAGATAACTAACCACTAACACAAATTGACCACTAATGCATATAACTTCATTTTTATCTAACTGTCTTGACTCCCAACATTGACTGCCACATGTGCAGCTTCTAATCATTTCCAACATCAAGTTCAGAGATCAATAGAATAGATTGTCTCCCTAGAAATCCACAACATCATCTGAATGTCATCAACATATGTCTCAACATTCTTCCGGAGCTGTTTCCGGAAGAACTTGGCCACTAATCTTTGAAAGGTTACTATGGTGTTCTTCAAGCTGAAGGGCATGACACGGTAGCGGTACACTCCCTTATATGTGATGAATGAGGTATTTTCCTCATCCGATCTCTCTATCTTTATTTGGTTATATCCTGAGAACGCATCTAGAAAGATTAGTAGTTCATGGATTGTCATGGATTTGACCAATTTATCAATCATAAGAAGAGGGAAGTTGTCTTTAAGGCAAGCTTTGTTTAAATTCGTGATGTCTACACATCGTCCACTTCCGGGTGGCTTTCTTCGCCAAGACGACGTCGGGTAGCTACTATGAATAGCCCAACCTTGAGTAGCTTATCGATCTCTTCCTCAATGGCCTACTATCGCCCAGGAGCAAAATGTTATCGATTCCAAATTACGAGTTTAAAGATGGGGTCAAAATTCAAATGATGTTATATGACTCCTCTATCCATACTTAGCATGTCTTTGGGATCTCAGGCGAAGACATCTGTATTGCTTCTTAGGAAAGTCAAAATTCCGTCACTCTATTCCCCTTGCAATTTGGCACCAATCTGTATTGTGCATTCTGATCGATCTTTTGATAAAGGAATAGTATCTAGTTCTTCCATTGGAGTTTCTCTTTGTGATGGCTTATCTTCTGACTCTCCTTAAGCCTTAATCATCGGCAATTCTTAAGTCTTACCCTTAAGGAGGATGACATAGCCCTTGCCGAGTAGTCGGTTGATCTTCTCTGAGCTCTCCATATCCATTCTTGATAGGGAACTTCATCAATAAATGGTATATATGTAAAGACAACAACTCGTAATGAATTTCACGTTGGCCTTCCAAGGATGACATTGTAGCTAGATTGGCACTTGACTATGAGGAATTTTGCTGTCATCGTTGACTGACAGGGGTAGGTCCCCATGGTAAGTCAGAGGGTAATCACACCTTCAGGCTGTATAACTCCTCCTGTGAACCTGACAATTAGAAATCTTGTTGGATGTAGCTGCTCGTGTCCAAGACACATCTTCTCAAACGTATCCTAAAAAATTAGGTCAGCCGAACTTCCACTATCTACGAGGACTCTCATGACCTTATAGTTAGTGATGGCGATAGTAACTACCAACACAACATCATGAGGGTAGTGGACCTCCTCTAGGTCTTCATCAAAAAAGGTGATTGGTGACTCGACCCGTGGCCTCTTCCTTGGCACATCAGCTTGGACAGGAATGTGAGCATAGTTCTTACAAGACGAGCTATTCTCACCCCTACTGGCTAGTCCTCTAGCATTATAGTGAATTACTCCCTCAAGAGCTTTGTTTCCTTGTTGGGAAGTTGGGGCTTCTTTCTGTTGGTCCCATTTGAAATATTGGGAGAGATGACCTCGGCAGATAAAGCTCTTCATCTCATCTTTAAGATGAATGCACTCCTCGGTATTGTGCCCATAATCTCAATGGATCCTACATAAATTAATTCTTTCTACCTTTTCTCTTGGTAGCATTCTTCATTTTTAATGACCACTTAACCATCCCGTGATCTTCAATATTCATAAGGTTTTCATTTCGGATTGTGTTGAGAAGGGAATCATTACGGAACCAAGTTGTATGTACCCTCATTGCTTCTAAAGGTTCTTTTCTTTGCTTTTGAGCACAGTTCTATTCTCTCTTTGGTTTCTCATACCTGATCACCTCTCGTTTTGCCACTTGTATCCCCTTGGCATTAATGTATCTCTCTACCCTAGTGAGGAGATCGGCTAAATCTCTTAGTTGTTTCTTGAACTATAAAAACTGGAAGGGAGACATGTGCAAGCCTTTCATAAGAGCAGCAACAACAAAGACTTGATTGAGGACAAGCACTTCCAATATCTCCATATTAAATCTATGAATGTAGTTGCAGAGGCTATCTCAGTCTTGTTGCTTGATCCTCATAAGCATTGCAGAAGTCTTTTGGCCTCTAATTCGTACTACTCACAAAGTGACTAATGAAGAGCTCGCACAACTCTCCAAAAGTCAAGATGGGCTCTAAGGGAAGATGAGCGAACAGTGTTAGAGCAAAATCTCTCAATATGGCGGGAAAAGCTGGGTACATGATTTCATTAAGGGCTCCATTGAGGAGCATCATGACTTTAAACGACTCAAGATGCTCGATTGGCTGAGGTGTGGTTATATGCCTCGAGAAGACATTCGAAGAAGGCAGAGATGCTTCCAAGATTTTAGAAATAAAGGGAGAAATTGCCCAAGAGACATAACTTGATCGCTTCTTTGCTAGCGGAGAGGCGCTATTACGTTGAGGTTGGCGAGGCTCCTCGGATTTAGATAGGGGCCGTGATGACCCCTTGCTACTCAATGACTAGGCGCTCTCCTCCCCCTTCTTAACAAGTGTCTTATGCTATGAGACGTGTATTAGAGGGCCTCCCAATCTTGATTAACTTTGCTACAAAGTTCCTTTGTTACGAAGGGTGTTGGGAGGCATGCTCTTATTTTTGGAGGGCTTTGGTGAACACCTCAAGTTGGTTCGAAGTACACAAATCTGAGAATCTTGAGGGTCTTCTTTCTGGATTGTTGCTTGATCCTTTGGAGTAGCTTCTACCTCGGGTATCTTGTTCAACCCACTGGTATCGTTAATAATCGGATCGGTAATCTGGTTCTTCCTACCTCTAGCAATGATTGAGATCTACACAACTTTTCGACCATCATTGGTTAATTTACCACGAGGCGTGTGGCAAGCTGTTGATCTTTGATAGTCCACACATCCTTGGGATCGAGAATGGATTAGGATCAATGAGTAGAATTTGATAGAGATCGATGAGCTTGATTTGCTAGGAAGGGAAATTGATCGGCTAGGCAATGGGGTCGAGAGATCTATCCCGGACTCTTTGATGATCAAGTCAATGAACTTTCTTGAAGGTTGAGAAGAGAGATGGAAAAGATCTCATGAAGAGTTTCGAAGAAGGAAATAGAGAGGGAGGGAGAGAGTTTCACAGGTTTCTTAAGGTTAGTTTGATCTTTCTCTAGATCTCCTTTTATACCATTTGAAAGGTGGTTAGCTTTTAGTTAGGAGAGCCTTCTAGAAGTCGGCCAACTCAGCACCAGCTAGGCTTGCTAGCTCACTCAAAGCCTTTTGACGTCTTCAGGAAGCTCACTTGGAGTCCTTTGGCATCTTCGGAAAGCCTCTCCTTATCGTTAATTAGTTATTCAGTTACTTGTAATAGCTTTTTGATCCCAACTCTCAAGATTGTGCCATGTATTAGCTTTAATTTCCCTAGTAACATAAAGGGGAAAGTTCCAAAAAAACCCTTGGAACTTTTCAACTTCTCAAAAAGCCCCTGATATTTTTTATATCCTTAAAACATCCCTCCTTTTTGACAAAATGTCACGTCAGTCTGGAAACTGACTGATAGTGTTAAAAAATCCCTAGAAATTACATAAATGCCGATGACATCATTGCTCTTCTCCCCAGCTTCATGAAAATCCCTAGCTTCCATTGCTCTTCTCTCCATCTTCGCAGCATCCAGTCTCCGTCGGCAACAGGGAAGATTATCTCTCCGAAGTGTCCAGCGATCATCTCCAAGGACAACCTCTCCCAAAGAAAAGCTGTTCGGATTTGGGGGTTTTGGGTGTATGATTCAAGGTGAGCGTCTCCCAAAGAAAAGCTCTTCGGTTTGGGGTTTTTTGGGTGTGTGATTGAGGGGTTGATGTTTTTTTTTGGGTTTAGGGTACAACTTGTAATAATGTGCATGATTTATGATTCTCTATTTATTCTTTGGGGCTTAGGGTTTATAATTTTGGGATTGGGGTTCATGTACAACACTTCCTCTTATTATTTTGAGTTGTCACTCGGTGTAAAGGCCACACTGATAATGGCCAATAAAATTCCTTAAGCCCGGCCCGTCTTAAGTATAGATTAAGTGTGCATTTTTGAGGGATTAATTTCAATTAAAGAGCTTGTATGCAAGGTTTGCAAAGAGGAGGGCTTTTGTTGGGAGAATTCGATACAAATTCAACCCTCACGGAAGCTTAATTCACACACACTTCGATGCTCTAACAACCTGTTTGAATACCTCGAAGCACATGCACAGAACTAGGGCAGAAATTGAGAAAATAGTCCGCGAGAACAACACCGCGAGGGGATATACGTGGAGTTGGCAAGGATGCCTACGTCTCCACGAGGGCGGGGAATAGGGAATTCACTATATGAGTATCACCGATGGGTTGAACAGCCCTCAAGCTCATCTCCTAGAAAAAACTCACACACAGAGTACAACACCAAGGAAAGAGAATACAAGGATAAAATCACTATGCACTCTACTCGATTGATGGACTAGATCGAGTTCCTAGAGCTTTCAAGTTGATCTCCACTTCTCTTCAATTGTTGCTCAAAACCCTCTACAATGTTTCTTCTTTGGACTTTCTTAGCATTCAGTGTTCAGCCATACCAGGGTTGATCAAACGAAGATGGTATTTATAAACCTGACATATTAATGCCTTTAGAAGGGTTCGTGCAATATCCAGACGGTTTAAGTCTTGCTGCCTAGTCTTAGTAAGCTTCACACTAGGCGGTTGATTACACTACCCATACGACCCTGTCCATACTCGTGATCTTTGCAGCTTCACATTGGACAGTACAATACACTACCCATATAATCTGGTTTGTGCTCCATACTAGCGGGTATGCTCTCCATACAGGATAGTACACTACCTAGAATGATTTCCATATTGGGTAGTATATGACCCAGTATGATTTCTATACTGGGTAGTATGCTTTCCATGCTAGTATGTAAACCTAGTATAATTTCCATACTGGGTAGTATGCTTTCTATACTGAGTAGTATGCTTCCAGAACCTCCTCACAGCTTGAACGCAAGAGAGACTTTGTATAAGGTTTAATGGAGAGGGACTTGCATAGAAAGGTTCATTGAATTTGGACTTAAGTGCAAAAGACCATAAAAAGAGAGGCCAAGCCTCATGAGTGCTTGCATATAAGGTTGTAATAAAAGAGGGATTTGTTTGAAAAGTGACCCACATGCAAACCTAATGCCCGTCAGCCCAACACTTCAAAGATTAAGTTTATTAATTCTTCTACAATGAATAACATAGTATAAGCCTCCAACCATTCAACAAAATCCTCACACACCTTTTCATAAGACTATACACAAGTGTTACATTAGTTGGTTAATGTCACTACTGCAAAAGATTAAGGGTTAAGGCTAGTATAAGATCTGGGTGTTAGGAGGTTGAGCAATACTTAGCTCAACCATCCTTCCATGTGTACCTCCTCTCCCTCCTTCTCTATATCAGCACCAGAAATCTCAGTGAGCTAGGAGCACAACCGGTGACCATGTTAGTTTTGAGAGGATTAAGCAAAGAAAAAACATGAAATTTCTTCAAGAACTAGGGCATACACAACTCTCTTCTTTCTTTCTTACTTTTTCTCCAGTTCAGCTGTTGACCCATTACATTTCTTACATTAAATAACAACAACTTATGACTAAATTACCAAACTACCCTTCTGACTATCAGAATCACATACATTCAAAATACTTTAACCCTAACACACTTCACTATAACTCTAACAGATATCACCTGAACTTTAACACATATCATTGTAACTTTATCTCATATCACTTGAACTTCATCAGATATCGTTGTAACTACTATGACCAAATCTTGCAAGTAGTTTCAGCAGAACATTACATTAACTCTAACACTTCCCCTTAATGTGATGTTCTTTAATTCCCATTAATTCTCTGAGCTTCAGAAACTTCTCCTTTGGTAGGGCTTTGGTAAATATGTGCAGCAATTTGATCTTGGACACACGCAATACACAAGTACAATTTCTTGTTCTTCAATCTTCTCTCTAATAAAAGTGATGTTTCAACTGCAATGTGTTTGGGATCTGTGTTGTAGACTAGATTCTTTGCCATGGAAATTCTGATTTGTTGTCACAAGCAATCCTTACTTGCGGCTTTCTCTTGTTTTTCCCCAACATCTTCTAATATTCTTCTTAACCATATAGCTTGTGAATTTGACATTGCTGATACATATTGACTTTCTTTGAAATTAAGTCTTGATAGTTTATTGTTTCTTTGATTGCCATGAAAACACACCTGAACCAAGTGAGAAAATAAACCCTGTTGTGCTCTTCATGTCATCTGCAGAACCAGCCCAATCACTGTCACAGAAACCAATCAGATTAACTTCTTCACTCCTTGTATACTTAATTCCTTAGGCTAATGTTCCTCTTATATATCTGAGAACTCTTTTTGCTGCTCCAAGATGAAAATAACTGGGGTCTTGCATGAATTTGGACAACAAATTAGAAGCATATATGATGTCCGGTCTGGTTGCAGTAAGATACAACAAACTTCCCACTATGCTCCTATATATAGTGCCATCAACTTTCCTTCCTCCATCTTTTTTCATCAACTTTTCATTAACTGCAATTGGTGTTGCTATTATTTTGCAACCATACATATTGAACTTATTTAATATCATTTTAGCATAACTTTGTTGGGAAACAAAAACTCCATCTGATTGTTGATAGATTTCAAGACCAAGAAAGTGATGTAGCATGCATCCCCATGTCACTCATTTCATATCTCTTCATTATATCTTTGTTGAACACATCAATCATCTTCTTATCATGCCCAGTAATTATCAAATCATCAACATATTTTGCAACAAGAAGAATAGACATACCTTGCTTCTTGACATAGAGAGTTGGCTCACTCTACTTCTTTGAAAGCCATTGCATATTAAGTAATTATCAATCTGGCTGTACCATTGACGGGGTGCTTGTTTCAACCTATATAATGCTTTTTTCAGCCTATACACATTTTCTTCTTCACATTTGATGACAAAACCATCTTCTTGATCAACATAAATCTCTTCTTTCAACTCTCCATTCAAGAAGGTCGATTTGATATCTAGTTGGTATAACAACCAACCCTTTTGAGCTGCTAATGCAATCAGAGTTTTAATTGTGTCTTTACAAGATACAAGTGCAAAGGTCTCATGAAAATCAATTCCTAGTTGCTGTGAATACCCTTTTGCTACAAGCCTTGCTTTGTTCTTCAAGATAGACCCATCAGGCCTATGTTTTATCTTGTAGATCTAACAATTTCTCTATCTTTTGGCTTGTCTACCAGCTCCCATGTTTTGTTGTTTTCAATCATTTGAAGTTCTTCCTCCATGGCATTTTTCCAAGCATTATCTTTAATGGCTTCTTCAAAATTTCTTGGTTCTACCATGCAATAATTGCATGATGCATAAATTTCAGCAATGCCTTTCATTTTTCTTGGAGTACTACTTGGACTTGATGAACTAGAGCTTGAACCATCACTTGAGGATGATGATGGATCAACTCTTGGTGGTAATTCTTCAATATTTTTTTCTTCATTTTCAGCATCATCTTCAATAACTACAGCTTGTTTCTACACCTTGTTTTTCTCCCAATTCCAAGTGGCTTCTTCATCCACCAACACATCTCTACTAGTGACAATCATATTTCTCTTCAAGCTCCACAATCTGTAGCCTTTTGCATTTGATGCATACCCAACAAAAATGCAAGCTTCACTTGTTTTCATCCGACCTTTTCTCTTTTCTTTTGGAATTCGAGAATAACACACACTTCCAAAAACTTTTAAGTCTCACCGATGGTTTTCTCCCACTCCAAGCTTCTAGTGGAGTCACATCTTGCATCGCTTTAGTTGGACTTCTGTTTATCAAGTGAACTGCAGTCCAAACTGCTTCAGCCCATAAAGAGTTTGGTAACCCTTTATCTTTTAGCATTGTTCTAGCCATCTCCATCACTGTTTGATTCTTCCTTTCTGATACCCATTTTGTTAAGGAGTGTACCCAACAGTGAGTTGTCGTTCAATGCCTTCATCTTCACAAAACTTTTCAAATTCTCTTGAAGTATATTCCTTGCCTCTGTCACTTCTCAAGGCCTTTATATAACAGCCACTTTGTTTTTCAACATAGTTTTTGAATTTTTTGAAGATACCATAGACTTGGGATTTTTGTTCCATGAAGTATACCCATGTCATCCTTCTAAAATCATCAATAAACAAGATAAAGCACCTGTTTCCAACATAAGATGGAGTCTTCATTGGTCCACATACGTCTGTATGGACCAGCTGTAGCATCCTTTTAGCTCTCCATGCTCCTTCACTTGGAAAAGAATCTCTATGCTGCTCCATGCTCCATGCTCCTTCACTTGAAGTAGCTTTAATCCTTTAAAATGCAAATGTACGTCCTAGCCTTTTGTGCCCAACCAGGACTCATCTGTAACTTGTGCTTTTAGTGCCACATTTCCACCATAGTTGAAGGTCAATTCAAAGCTTCTACCTCTCATCATCTTTACTTTTGCCACCAGTTTTCTTCCCCTTCTTTTGTCATGTATAGCACAACCATCATCTTCAAAATGGATAACATATCCATTTTCCACAAGCTGCCCAACACTTAGCAAATTCTGATCCAAATCTGGAACTAGCAACACATTGTGGATGAATTTTGTTCCCTCCTTTGTTTGGATGCAAATTGTGCCTTTTCCCCTTGATTGAACTACGGCTCCATTGCCCATTCTCACTTTTACATTCATGCAATCATCTATTTTTGTGAAGAGATCCTGATTTCCTGTCATGTGATTACTGCATCCACTATCAAGCAACCAAACATCATTTCTTCTTTCCCTTGCTACTTGACAACTTGCATAAAACATACTACTTGTTCATCTTCTTCTTCTTCTTCAGAAACATTTGCACTTTGTGCTTGATTCCTCAATCTACAATCCTTCTGTAAGTGCCCAAATCTTTTACAATTGTAGCATTGTGGCTTCCCCTTAAACCAACAATCCTTGTCGGTATGATTGTTCATCTTGCACATACTACATCCCCTTTCAGAATTTAAATTTTCAATACCTGAATTTCTGCCATAAGAACTTCTTCCTCTTCCTCTTTGGTTTCTTCCTTCAAACCTTTCTTCTATTTGATGCTCTTGAGATGATGACCCTTTTGATTTTGGTGCCAAGTTGAGCTTGGACTGAAAAGCATTTTCAATAGATTTCTCTGAGTGTCTCATCAGCCCTTTCTCATGTGTTTGTAGTGATGCCATCAACTCTCAAACACTTAATGTGGCAATCTCCTTTGTTTCATCAATAATAGATACAATACTATGATACTTTTCAGGCAAGCTGATGAGAATCTTCTCCACAATTCTCTTATCTGCAACAACTTCACCATACAACCCCATTTGATTAATCACTTTAGTCACTCTGGAGAAATAGTCCTTCAACTTTTCAGATTCATTAATCTTCATTTTCTCCAACTCCCTTCTAAGTGTTTGGAGCTTAATAGCTCTTACCCTTGCATTTCCTTGGAACTCCTCTTGCAACACTTTCCAAGCCTCTTTAGATGTTGAAGCCCTCATGATTCTTGGGAACAACTATACTCTTCAGTAATAGCTTGCTAAATGAAAAATAAAGCTTTTGCATCCTTCTTCTTCTTTTCTTTCAGAGATTCCTTTTGGGCATTTGTAAGAGTTACTGTAGCTGTAGGTTCTTCAAAGCCATTCTCCACTAAATCCCATAGATCTTATGATTGGAATAGGGTTTTCATCTTCAAACTCCAAAAATCATAATTTTCCCCACTAAAGATAGGAATAGATGGTTGTTGGATGTTCAAACCTTGGGAACTTGTAGAAGCCATAGCTCTCTTCTCCACTATCACTATTTGCCTTCCAATTTGCTGAAATATTTCCACAAATCTTCTTCACACCCAGTTGTTGTCGACGATCGACTAGCTCTAATACCACTTTGTTAGTTTTGAGAGGATTAAGCAAAGAAAAAACATGAAATTTCTTCAAGAACTAGGGCACACACAACTTTCTTCTTTCTTTCTTACTTTTTCTCTAGTTCAACTGCTGACCCATTACATTTCTTACATTAAATAACAACATCTTATGACTAAATTACCAAACTACCCTTCTGACTATCGGACTCACATACATTCAAAATACTTTAACCCAACACACACTTCCTTTGTAACTCTAACGGATATCACACTGAACTTTAACAAAACTCTATGAGATATCACACTTTGAACTTTAACACATATCATTGTAACTTTATCTCATATCACTTGAACTTTATCAGATATCGTTGTAACTCTGACAGATCTGCAGTAGTTTCAGCAGAACATTACATTAACTCTAACAGACCACCATCTCTTATTTTGGTTAGCTATCAAGCCCACTGTCCTCTGCCAGCAGCCTGGTGCTACTGCTCAACCTTTCACTGAACTCTCCCTCCATCCTAGCTTTACTATAATAACAAACCTCACTTCCTCTCACACTAGCTTAGCAATCACGAAGCCTTCCCATGCATACTTATACTGCGCCTCGGTACGCGGTGAACTTAAGAACCCTCTCGTAAGCCCTTGTCAGTCCTCTCTCCTGTATCCCATCAGCCAAACCTGAGAAGGGCCCATCCATTTCCCTTTTGAGCCTCCTCTCAACCTCACGATGCAAGATCCTAGAGCTTGAGAGATATTGCAGTGAAGGAGAACTACTGTAGAAGTCTTGAGAAGTTTCCCTTAAATAGCAAGGCATGGAGAGAAAGTCTTGGAGTATGGATGATGGGCTGCAGTGTTGAATCCTCTGTAGTGCAATAGGAGAGCCCCAGTCGGGTACAAATGTCGATCTTGGTGGTTGGAGAAGGAGACCAGTTCAAACCCTTACTCTCCCTTAACCCCCTCTCTGCTTAACAAAGACTGCATGTCTAAAGTTAAGAAGTTTAATCTTTACTACTCTTTAAGGTAATTAAGAGCTCAATCCAAGCCATTCTGAAGTAGTATACATGTTAGGCTAGAAGATATGTGTGTGACTGACCCCATGCTCACACAACATTCTATCTACTTGTTAGGTTTATTAGAATGAACTTTAGAGCCTTGTGAGAAGACAAGGGTTGTAATTGTCAGCGGTTTAAGTGTTAAATGGACTTATGGGTTTTGATAGTGAGTTATAGATTATACTGATGTTTTGGCATACTTTTAGCTACTTAAAGATTATACTTCTTAACTTAAAAAAAAAAATAGATGTGAAGATGCATACTCGATCTGGTCTCTGTTAGGTTGTTTAAACTCATCTCAAGTATATTGAGAAGGTTTAAAATGGGCATGTAATTAAGGTTATTAGAGTTATTAACCTGATAAAACATGTACATTAGTGAGTCAAGGTTAATGCATGGGAATATTCAACTAGGATGTTATAGTGGGATGTATACTGAGGCTTGTGGGATCAAAAATACCTACCTGGCATCGTGTATGTGAAGAGACACCAGGCGATACATCGAATCACAAATGAGTATTTATTTTATTTATTTTTGATTATTGTGGGTTCTTTCATTCCTAATAGAGGCAAGCCGCTATTATTAATTACCCCGAACAGAGTCTTGGGAACCTCCGATTGAGGGCAAAAGTATAAGTAGAGGCAATGAATAATTCATTTATTTGCAAGCCATAATTTTTATTACATATAGATATCATCATATGGATGTATATATATATATATTATTTATTTGTTTATTTATTAATGACGCTGCCTTCCGTCTTGGGACATATGCTTCGTCATTTTGGAATTTGTGTTGCCTTAGCCGCATCAAGATACACTGCTTCGTCACCGCCTTGAGATTTGCACTGCTTTAAGTTTATATTGACCATCTCGAGATGAATGTTTCATCGCCGTCTCGAGACTCATGTTACTTCAGGATTTGTATGCTTTAAGATGAATGCTTCATTGCCACTGCGAGATTCGTATTGGCTTGTCTCGAGATAAGTACTCTATCGCCGCTTCAAGATTTGTGTTGCCTTTGAATTTGTACTTCCTTTGTTGCATTGAGATACATGTCATTTTGAGACTTATATTTCATCTGCCGCCTCAAGATAGGCGTTCTATCATCGTCTCAAGATTACCATTACAATTTCGAGGATTGATTGGCTTAAGGCAGGTGCTTGAGTAAGCCCTAAGACTCGGTCATTTTATGATTTATACTTTATCAACTGCTTCGCGATGTGTGTTCAGTCACCGCCTCGAGATGCATGTCATTTCAAGATCATGAATTTTAATCTCAATTTCTTTTTTTTTTGTATATATACTTCAACCAAGGCCAGGATTATTTTTAGTAACACCACCAAATTAGGATTTTTTTTTTTTTTTAAGAAAGCTTATCCTTTGCTTCTCCGGAACTGCATGCCCAGTTTATAATTATGTTAATATGATTATATTCCACTGGTGCAATTTATCACACAAGTTATGTGCACAATGATGATATATATATATTTTTTTAATTGAATAACCATCATAATTGGAGATTGCTCTCTTTTCTCCATTTCATTTGATCTATCCATATCATTTGTCAGACCACCCCCATTACATTAGATGAGCCTGTTTTAATCAAGTACAATAGTAAATTTAGACTATCATGTGCCTTTTGTTCAACACCTATAGGAGCAGCTTGCAATGGAGCTTTTAGTTTCAAAGCATAGTTTTCAGACTCGGCCCCGGTCATTGACCGGATTCGAGGCTCAGAATCCTGAGTCAACCAGTTCAGCACCGTCGGGTCGGTCGAGGTCAATGTTGGGTTAATAAATTTTTTTTAAATATTATTTTAAAATTATAAATTATTTTTTAATGTGTAATAATAATAATTATCAAATAAATAACTTGAAAAAAAAAATGCAAACCTAACATAACTTAAAAGTTAAAACCAATAGATAACAAAAACTTCAAAATTTCAATCTCCACATCAAACTAATCACAATAAAATTTTAAATTTAACTTCAAACCTAACTCAATCTAATATATAACAAAATTTCAAAGTTCAAAGTTCAAAACTTGATCAAACCAATCCACAATAAAAGTTTAAAATTAACATCAAGCCGAACTCAATGTAATACATAACAAAACGTCAAACACACATCAAACCAATCCTTATTAAAAGTTTAAACTTTAAACTTAACATCAAACCACCTTAATCCAATACATAACAAAACTTCAAATTACACATCAAACTATCAAAGTTTCAAAACACACTTAACATAACATTTAATCAACACATAACACAAGTTCAAAATTAACATCAAGTCAAATTTAGTCCAATACATAAGAAAACTTCAAATTAAATTTAGGTTTGGGATTGTTTATGTTTTTTTTAATAATAAAATTACATATTTTCTCCTTAATAAATAAAAAATTGAAAAAACTTGAGGATGGGTCATAAAACCCTAGGGTCATAGGAGTTTGGCAGTTCGAGGCCAAGATCGGTAGGGCACACCGGTCGCTTGCATAAGCTGGGTTATTTAGTGACCACGGACGGTTCCAACCACTTAGGGTCATTAGGTTGACGGTCGGACCTCCGGGCGGTCTTGGTCTAAAACTATGCTTCAAAGGACCAATGCTTTCATCTCGGATGATCCTCATAATCGCGTGATTATAGTATTTTAAGCAGTTAAGACACGCCCCATAATATCAATGTTGGAAGAGCCCTCACCTTGAAATTTGTAATGTTCTAGTTTATGTTGGGTTTGAGTGTCCAGGACCAACTTGGTACGCCGATCAAAAGGCGACCCGATGTTTGCTGAACCGGCGAAATTTGGGCGATGTGTAGAGTTCGAGACACAGAGCCAATGTGTGGGTCGATGAGTCACTCATCGACAACGGTGTCCGAAGAGTCAGATTAAAAAGTACATATCGGATGGATACTTCGGACCGGTGTACTTGACAAGCAGTTGCTTGCTTGTTCTACCTGACACCAATCCCAATGTAGGAACGGCGGTGTCAGAGAAAAAGGTGTCTTGGAACTACCACAGGTATGATGGGCAGTATGGTGTGACAGTGAAGTGTTACACAAGCTGCAAAAAGGTGCTTTGGGATTCGAGCCAAGAAGATAGAAAAGAGGTTAATGTCTTCTTGGTGAAAAAGATGGCACAATAGAAATCCAAGAGAGTGAATGAGAGCACCAGTGAAGAAGTAAGCAAGAAGAAGAAGAAAAGGAAGGAGACGTTGGAGGTGGAGGGCTTTGAAGCTCAACTGTGGTTTGAGTTTATTTGCTTAAGCTTGTCTTAAGTTAAGTATTCACTGATCTTTTTGTCTATTCGATCTTTGTTTGTAATCTTGAGTTTGGGCATCAACTCAAGAGTTACCTTGTAGTTCTTGCATGAGATTTTAGTGAATATCTCTGTGTGCCGGTGCCCCATGGTTTTCCCTCGATTTGTAGGGTTTCCATGTATATCTTGGTGTGTTGTCTCTTGTGGTTGTTTTAGTGTTCTTTGTGCTAGTTCTCACTGAGCTTACATCTTTTCTCTCTGATCCCTCCTCCGCAACAGTTTACAAATGAACTTGTAATCGTCTCCATAAGACCTTTGACTACAAAGCATAGATCAAAGTGGCAACAAGTAGATTATCAACAAGAGGTTGAATGAGGCCTACTTCATTCCAAAGTATTTCTTTACAACATTTTTATCAAACACCCTATGTTCACAATAAATTTTTGTAGGTCTGCAATATTGGAAGTTAGACTGCTCTGGAATTACGACTAAGAGAAATTCTAATGGCCACAGTCTTCTATGCAACAATTCTCCCATTCTCCCTTTTTACAGAGATGTACCACCACTCTCATCATCCTCATCTTTGTTTACCCTAAAAGAAAAAAAAAAAAGGGAAATACATAAAATATATATATGAGCCTCGAAAATACAAAATGTATCAAGGGCCAATATAAAATATTTCATATACATATTATGATGAAATATATATATTGAAATAGATAGCCCGAGAACACATATCTCGAGGCAATCTCAAATCCCAAGATAGCCATGAGAACATATCTCGAGGCACACTCAAATTCCAAAATTGCCCCTGAGAATATATCTTGAGGCAAAACTCAAATTCGAAAATTGCCCCTGAGAACATATCTCGAGGCAAACTCAAATTCTAAAATTGCCCCTGAGAACACATATCTCGAGGCAAACTCAAATTCCAAAATTGCCCCCGAGAATACATATCTCGCGGCAAACTCATATCTCGAGGCAATGAAATTTCACATGCCGAGGATGCATATCCCAAGACAGCTCAAGAATGCTGATCCCGAGGCAAAATAATAATAATAATAAATAAATAAATAAATAATAATAATAATAATAAATCAAAATCAAAATAAAGTAAAATCAGATCTGAACTGAATTGAAAAAAAAGGGATAAGTTCAAATCAGAAAACAAAAAAAAGGGTAACCTCCCTACTGTTTGCTGTCACCAAATTTGGAGGACAAGCAGAAGCTATATAGTAGCCTTCTCTGCCTCTCTACTTCCCTGTCTACTGAGTTATCAGATGTCCAAGAGCCACCGGAATCACAAACGTTGCTAGTGTTGTCCTTAAGAATTTCAAGGGCACCAAGGATGCTGTTAAGAAGAAGGAGTTGATCCAACGATGGGCCAATATTAAACCTTTTTAGTGAAAGCCTGGATCAGGGAACCACTTCTAAGAGATCACTTTTGAATGCCCAGTTTCTATTTCACTTTGACAGCAAGTGTTATAAAAGGGGATGAAGAGCTTGATTTATGATGAGGAAATTGAAATCCAAGAAGAATATGATAGGAGCTGAGACTGCAAGCTTAAGGTCTCTCCACGTCTCATTTTAAAAAGTACTCCCTTTGCTAGTTGAAGCAAATGGGCGTTGAAGGATCTAGTTTCTATTAGTTGTTGATGAATGGATATTTTGGAGGTGTCAAAGCTCTGTTCATGGTGAAGTAAATGTTTCCTTAAGCCTTGGATGAGTTATCAAATTATTTTCAAAGTAGAATTCATGTATATATAAAGTTATATTGAAGCTTTAAATAAGGGGTTCATTTTTTTCTGCTGAAAGACAGTGAGCATATAACCTGTTCGATGGAATTCCCAAATGAAGACCCTAATAGAAAGTTGGAGCAAATGGCTTCTCTTGCTTCTGTATTCAAGCGTGAAGGAAGGCAGGCGATGTTTAGGAGGACATTGAAGCATTGAACCTCTGAAAGAAGATGAACGTGATGAGATGATAATATGATATGCCGGCCAAGCGAGGCAATGTTGCTTGGTTTCAAAAGAAGAAGGAGAAGATGGTGGATGATGATGACAAGTTTAAAAAAAACCTGTAGCCCTATTCAGTTAGCACGTTGATGATATTATATAAGGATGCATGGTTGTAAATTTCAATGAGAAAGTGTTCAATGTTTATGCTAAACATTTACTTGCATGAGATGCATATCACCTGTTTGATAAAAGTCTCAATTGTAGAGAAGCTAGAACCTGATGGGAATGTTACACAACGACAGCTTGTTTCTTGACTTTATGAGATTTTGTAGCCTATTTTAGGCCCTTACATGTGGGATATGTTCATGTCTTGTTTCTTCTAATAGTAGAGTAACACCAAGGTCAAGCTTTTCCAAAGGAAGTCTCTTGTGGCGATTATAAAAATAATGTGAAACATGGGGACTTGTCTAAGAAGATGAAGCCATTTGAAAGGAAAAGAAGAACCATGAAACTGGTTGAAGATTATGTGGCAGACTTTGGTTCATATAGAAGTTTCAAGAAAAATTAATACAAATGAGGCTTAGGTGTACCACCATGCACATTTTCTGATTTTCAAAGCAACCATTTCACTTGTGAAATATACATCATAATCTTGTTTATTGCCATTACATAATTATCACTCAAGGAGATTATCCCTCAAGGAGACTTTTGTTTGTTGAAATTCATCATGGAATGGGATCATGCCACTTTTAGCGAAGATTTTGATTAAAAAAATAATGTTGATGAGAGAGACCATTAATCATTCAAGGTTTTATCAACCTCAAACACTTGATGAAGTTTATGGCAACTTGTGTTTTGTATGGCTCAAGTTGATGATCAGGTGTTGTTGCTATTACTGTTTGAAGGGTGCTCTTAATAAGAGCCTTGGCCTTATCCTGAACCATCTATATAAACATGGTGAATTGTGTTCAATAGGCTAGTATAAGGATGGTTGATATGTATCTTAGCAATGGCATTGCCTTGCTATTACAAAGAAGGATAAATCTCTCTGCAGACAAAGTTGTTGTGAAAAAGGGGGTTGATGTTGCTTCGCTACTACTGTTGCTATTGCTGCAAAAACATAAAAGAAAACAGAAGGAAACCAAATTTTTGCTGTTTTTGCCAACTTGACCACCCCTTTTCAAACATCGATAACTTTTGCGGGGAAACCCCTATTGAGGTAAGATCTGTGTCATTGGAAACTAGACATACAGATCTTTTCCAGTTATATATGGTACAGCTCCTTTTGGTGTCCCAGTCAGTGTGGATTCTGATGGAGAAAGAAGTCAATTCCTGCAGTTCTGTTTGTTGGAGTACATTAACTACTCCACAAACATGAACAATTTTCACAACATAGATTCAAGAAAGAACTCCATATAAATTTAGCTCACACTTAGAACCACATCAATACATTCTCTTTCAAACACCAAACAACATACATGCCTCAAGATACATAGAATGGAATACAAACACCTTACTTGAGATCTTCAAAAAAACCACCATTCATACTCGATGGAAACTCCAAGTAGAAAAGCCCCTTCATCTCTCTAGTTTTTCATCTCACACACACACATAGTTCATGACAATAATAATACAAAAGCTACAACCCCTCTTTTTAATTGAGTGGGCTCCACACCAAACAAAAACACAAACATAAAGCAACATAAACTAAGTGGGCCCCATACATAAATATAATAATATTATTATTATTGGGTTTAAACTCCAACATCCCCCCTTAAACCCAATTCTCCAAGATTCTTCATGCCAAGCAATGTCTTCAAGCCTACAAACACATCATGCTTTAGAGGTTTGGTAAAAATATCGGCCACTTGCTCTTGTGATTTGCAATGCACCAACTCTACCTCCTTCTTGCTCACATGTTCTCGAATAAAATGAAACCGGGTATCAATATGTTTGCTTCTCTCATGAAGTACCGGGTTCTTAGCCAAAGCAATTGTGGATTTATTGTCAACAAAGATCTTTGTAGGACTTTCTTATAAGCAACCCAAATAATTTAATAGGTTTCTCAACCAAATAGCATGACAAATAATAGAGTTAGCGGCAACATACTCCGCTTCACAAGTGGACAAAGTGACAATAGGTTGTTTCTTTGATGACCAAGTAAATGCTCTATTTCCCATTGAAAAAACAAACCCAGAGGTGCTCTTTCTTTCATCAAGATCTATACCCCAATCACTATCGGAAAAGCCATGGAGTTCATAATCATGAGAATAAGAGTAAAACATACCATCATCAAGAGTACCTTTGAGATATCGCAAGATTCTTTTAGCAGTCATAAGGTGGGAATGATCCGGTGCTTCCATATACCTACTAATCAAGCCAACACCAAAGAGGATATCCGGTCTTGTGCAAGTGAGATACCGAAGGCTTCCTACCAAGCTCTTGAAATATGTAGGATCAACATCACCATCTCCTTTACATCTTCTTAACTCCAAGCCACATTCAAGAGGTGTATTTACCGGATTGCAAGACTTCATGCCGAATTTCTTTAGAACTTCCTTCACATAGTTTCTTTGACAAATAAAAATCCCATCTTTTTCTTGAAACACTTCAATGCCAAGGAATTGAGCCATCAAGCCAATATCCGTCATTTCAAACTCCTTAATCATACTCCTCTTGAATTCATTGAACATCATTGGATTGTTCTCGGTGAAGATTAAGTCATCAACATAAAGACATACCATCAATACATCTCCTTTGTTATTTACCTTCAAATATAAAGTGTGTTCATAAGGACATTTCTTGAAGCCATTGTCATGGAAATACTTGTCTATCCTTGCATTCCACACTCGCGATGCTTGCTTTAGCCCCTAGAGTGCCTACTTCAATTTATAGACTTTATTTTCTTGACCTTCTTTCAAATACCCCAAAGGTTGTTCTACATAAAGTTCCTCTTCAAGAAGCCCATTTAAAAATGCTGATTTTACATCAAGTTAGTAGATCTTCCACCTATTTTGTGCCGCCAATGAGATAATCAATCTAATAGCCTCCATCCTTGCAACCGGAGCAAAAACTTCATCATAATCAATCCCGGGTTGTTGCTTGTAACCTTTAGCTACCAATCTTTCTTTGTATCTTTGAATGTCACCTTTTGCATCTCTCTTAACCTTGTACACCCATTTTACTCCAATTGTTTTCTTGCCTTGTGGAAGATTAGTTAAATCCCAAGTGTCATTCTTCTCAATTGAATTGATTTCTTCATCCATTGCATGCTTCCACTTTTCTTCTTGGATAGCTTCTTCATAACATATTGGATCACAATCCGCCAAGTAACAATACAAGTTAATGTTGTCATCATCAATCTCGGTTGCTTCAAAAATCTCTCTCAAGCTTCTTGTTCTTAATGTTGCTTGACTTGAACTCTCTCCCAATGAAGAGCTTGATGTTCGTGAAGAGCTAGACGTTGATGAGGAAGAATTAGGATGAGGTGCTTGTGGCTCATTCTCTACTTGTGTAGACTCTTCTTCTTCAAGATGTAGTTCAACAAAAGTTTCTTCATTTTGGCTCCAACTCCATGTGCCTTCTTCTTCAAATATAACATCTCTACTCATGATCACATTTTTAGTGATAGGATTGTATAATTTTTATCCCATTACTTCACCACCATAGCCAAGAAAAATACACCTTTCGCCCATATCATCAAGCTTTGTTCTTCCGGAACTTTGGCATAAGCAATGCAACCAAACACTCTAAGATGTGAGACATTTTGTAAAACCCAGGGAAATTTGGAATAAAATTTGGGTTTAATTTGCCTTATTTGTCTGGTGGTTTGAATGATTGTAATTAAAATATTAAATTGAGGATGAGAGATTGAATTTTATTTAAATGGGAATTGTGATTTTTGGGTCTGTTAAGGACTAAATGGGAATTTTGGGAAAGGTCGAGGACTTTGAGAAAATTATCCATCTCTCACTGGGCAAGGATGTTCATGTAACATTTTAAAATTTGGGGATTGAAATGGAATGAAGTGTATTCCCACTTTAACTACAGTTAATTATCAAAAACCCCGGGGGGAATTATGCAATTGTGCATAAAATTCTCACTATTTCAACTATACATAATTAAGATAAATGCTAGGGGTTTTTTACTATAAATGCATGAGAAAACCATGCATGTGCGTTGTTGTTAAATGAAGGGAACGGTGGGGATGGTTTGATGAATTTGAGAGAGAATAAATCCAACGGTGAAGGGCTGTTGAGAAGGTGGATCGGGCTGAGACTCTCCTAAATTAGTTGCCGTGGACCCAGCCGTAGCGTCTTGGATTCGCATTGAGGTCGGGAAGCGTTGGAGCGGTGGATAAGAATGTCGGGACGTTCCGGATAAGCATGATCCCACGGTTGCATGATCTTCGGGGTTGAGAGATCGTGTATACTTAGCGATGGAGTATTAAGAGAAGGGAACGAGCGGGAAGCGTCACTATCATCTTAGTCCGCGCCTATCTCCTCCTTCTCGAGTCATGGCAGTCCTTGTTACCGACGCAATGAACGGGAGCTTTTGGAGCACACCCGAGAACAGGTTTGGGTTGCTAGGCCACTAGAGTCGCCGTAGACGGACGTTACAACCTCTGACCCCAGGTAGCAGGCCTTCGTTGGAGAGGCACATGGGTCTCAGTGATCACTGGAGGAGCGCAAAAGTTTGGATTGTGGTAAGCTTCTCTCCTCCTATCTGTTTACTCTCTCTGTCAACATGCACGAATGGATTGCTAGGGTTGTATAGTTTCAGTAGAGTTTCATATAATGCAAGGCGGTAAATAAAGCTAGTACATTTAAATTATAAGAAAAGGCAGATGAGTGCTTGTTTGGATATGCTAGCAATGGTGAGAATTATTGGTTGATAGTATAATCTCATGAGAGAGTATTCATGTTCGAGAAGCTGGAGCGAGTTTGTGTAGATTGAGAATATATATATTGGCTTTGGTGATTTTGTTGAGAATTAAGTGATAGATATTCTCGTGGAGGTTTAGTAGATTAAAATGGAAATTCATAGGTGATTACTTTTGGAGTTGTTATTCTATGGGACCTGCTAGAGTCAGTAGAGTAGATGAGTTGTCCACAAGTTCTTCATGCTTGTGGGGTTGTGTTCCTAAGAGAATTCTAGTTGGCTGTTCTCAAGGAGAATAAGTGGGATTCTAGTTTAGAAGGGTTGGTCTTGATGCTTCATAGTGGGCATAGAGTGGAGGTATAATAAAGAGCTTTTTGAGCTCACATTTGGAAGGAGAGAATGTAGAAGATACTTGCTGCTTACCTTTGCATTGTTGGGATTCCAATAAACTTGTGCATGCTAGATGATTGAATGGCTATTCAGGGACTGGTATATTCTTTCTTTTGTTTGGCTGATTCACTCGGGGTTTGTGTGGTGGTTTTCATTGAGGCTTAGGTGGCTTTTCAGGGAGTTACCAAAGAATAATGGAAAGTAATGGAGCCACTGTTAATCATAAAGGTCCTGGCTTAGTATTTTCATGAAGGAGCATGGTTTCAGAGAGAGAGAGAGAGACAGACAGACAGAGAAAAGAGCAATGGAATTAAAAAGGGATGTTTTGTAGGTGTGAGTTTCTTCCTGATTATTTCTGGGCTTTAAACCATGGTTATGAGAGGCTTGCTGATTTAACAGTATTTTGATTTCATGTGAGGAAGGAACTGGTTTGTGAGCACTTGACGTAGGCTGATGATTAAGGGATGTGTTCACTTTGGTTTTGTACATAGTATTCATTTGATGATTAATGTAAGGGGATTTTGAGGAATCATTTGACATGAGGTTGGTTCAATGGTATGTCTGGGAGGTCATGATTTTATGTGAGGTTAAACATGAGAGTTCGGTATTAAAGGCTTTGTGAATTGTGTTTTATCATTTCATGTGGAGGAGTAAGGTCTTGTATACTGTTTGGATTAATAGTTGTTGTTAATTCTTGATGTTTAATCTAGTTGGGCAGTGCATGTCTCCTCCTTGAGTGCATGATCATCGGGTGATGGTTTGAAGATGTTTAAAAGCATGTACAGGTGGTTGAGTTGGAAAGGAAATTTAGAGTTGTTTAGTTGATTGTGTGATGTTTTGATGAGTTGTTGAAGGTATTCTGTGTTGTTTTATGAGGATGAGATAGAAGGTTTGGATGGTGAATGAATGTGGGAGGATGCTGGCTGGTTGGTCTTCCTGGTCTTCTGTTATAGTAAGCTAAAGGGGTCAAGTTAGGCAAGTAAAGGTTGAGTTGAAACCAGGAATGACTGCAGCTGGCTATCTCCTTCGTGGGACAGCTGGGCAGCCTGTAGAACCCCGATAGGGTCGTAAAAGGTACCGTTGGAAAGATGAGGAAAAGATCTTTCCAACGAACCTTGGTTCACCTCGATCATGTTTCTGGATCAAAAGTTATGAGCAGTTCTTTGAGACTACGCAGTAATTTCAGGAATTTCACTTTAATGTTGTTATTAATATTATAATAGCCTTTTGTGTCGGGGATGATATTAAGTAATGATTGTCATTACCAGATATCGACGTGGATACGTCGGGAGGAGATTAAAATGGAACACCGGGCTTAGTGATTCTGGTGGTAAGTACTTTTGCCTCGTTCCCACCCGGCTTCGGGTTTCCTTGGATTTGTTTTGATTTTGATTCAAGATATCATATGTGGTTATGATTTAGATACATGCATGTCTTTTTATGATTTGGTTGGATTCTAGTGCATGTATGTTTGTTTTCGGGATGTTGGCATCCCTAGCCTTGGTTTGTCTTCCACCTTGATTCAGGGGAGCAGGTGAGCTCCGGATTATGTGAGAGCGTTGGGGATGGGACACCCTGGCGTTCCGGCATTCCTGGCGGAGGGGCGATACTGCGGTTGTCCCTGCCGGTCGGTCTCGATCACTGACCATGTCGACATGAGAGAGAGGTGGCGCTACCGTGGGCGACGGATTTATCGTCGGCAGCTGAGGCTGTGGGATAGTACTGACCGAGGGATTGTCTTTAGAGGAACACAGATAGGATAGGTTTTACCGTTGTCTTTGCCTTTGTGGTAGACCCCTAGGATTCCAGGATACGGGATGGTGGTCCCACTGTTTGTTGACTTCATTTGTGATATGTCTGTTCATATCTTACTTTTGTATTCCTTGTAGGGTGCTTACGAAGCTTTCCTTTCGAAAGCTCACTCCTTTGTTTTTCCCTCCTTTTCAGGTCCTCAGGAGCAGGAGGCGTGCTTTGAAGGTTAGTACGTAGGACGGGCTTGACGAGGTTTAGGACCTCTTCTATTTCTTTGTTTGTTGATGAGTGAGGCTTTGTAGGACATCTTGTCCCGACATATGTAGGGCATGTATACCCAGACTTGATTATTTTGTGACTCTGATTTTATTTTGATTTATTATGGATTTGTTTTGTTATCTTCTCTTATTACTTAGGCCTTGTATCCGAGCGGGGCTCGTCTCCACTCTGGTACGGCCGGTCTGTTGACGTGCTCGAGGTCCCGGGATCCGGGTCGGGGCGTTACACATTTGGTTTGAAAGAACTCCAAGCTTCTTCCGGTGTCTTCAAATAAACACTTTTTGTAGGAGTACACCTATTCAACAAATAGGTAGAACAAGCAACGGCTTCCGCCCAAAACTCCCTTGGCATTTTCTTGCCTTTCAACATACTCCTTGCCATGTCCAAGATAGTCCTATTTTTTCTCTCGGCAACTCCATTTAGTTGTGGTGTGTAAGGTAGAGTGAGTTGATGAACAATTCCATTCTCCTTGCAAAAACCACCAAACATATTGGAAATATACTCCCCACCTCTATCTGATCTTAGAGTCTTCAAATGATAGCCACTTTGTTTTTCAACAAGTGCCTTGAACTCCATGAAAGCAAATATAGCTTCGGACTTCTTTTTCAAGAAATACACCCAAGTCTTTTGACTATAATCATCAATGAATGTAAGAAAATAATTGTTCTTGCCATTTGACATAGGCTTCAACGGACCACAAATATCGGTATGCACAAGCTCCAAGGGAGTGGATGTTCTCCATTTTATTGCTTAATTTAGAGAAGACACCCCTATGATGCTTTCCAAGAATACACCCTTATCATATTTGATGAGGATGATCAATAAATGGTAACCCCTTCACCATATTCTTTTTGGCCAAGAGCTTCAAGCCTCCAAAGTTAAGATGTCCAAACCTCAAATGCCATAGCCAAGAATTGTCAAGAATGATAGAGTTAAAACATTTGATCACATCATGTTGTATATGCAATGGAAACATCCTCCCTTTTGACATCTTTACACAAGTGATCAAATTATGATGACTATCAAGCAAAGTAAGAGAACGATTCTTCATCTCTACACTATAATTCTTCTCCATAAGTTGACCCAAACTCAAGAGATTTCTTTGCAAATTAGGAACATAATATACTCCGGAGATAAAATCATGATTGCCATTCTTGAGTTTAATGAGTATATTACCTTTGCCTTTAACCGGAACTTTTGAGTTGTCTCCAAAGGTCACATAGCCATGTACATGCTCATCCAAATCGGCAAATAGCTCCCTTTTCCCCGTCATGTGGTTGCTTGCACCGGTATCCAAGAACCATACATTATCATTTTCTTCATATTCATTATGAGCTAAAAGTAAAGTAGAATTCACTTGCTCATTGATTTCTTCCTCCATGACATTGGCTTGCTCTCCAACTTCCTTGTCATACTCTCCCCAACATTCATTGCTATAATGGCCATATTTATGACAATTGAAGCATTGCACATTTCTTTTGTCATAACTTTGTTGGTTGAAGTGATGAGAGAATGCACCTCTTGACCTTCCTCTTGGAGTGAAAGGAAATTGACCTCTTCTACCTTGTCTTCCACCTCTTCCTCTACCACCATAGCTTCTTCCACGGCCTTCATTGTCTTGGTTGTCAAAGCCTCTACCTTGATGAGCATAATTTCTTCCACGGCCTCTATAGCCTCTTCCTCTAGTATCATAGCCTCTTTGTGTGCTTGCAACATTGCATTCCTCTTTCACTTCTCCCAAAACTAACTTGGATTGAAGAGCTTGATCTAATGAGGTAGAGGGCTTCTTATTCATTCTTTGCTCACGAACTTGAAGTATCCCCATCAATTCATCAATAGTCATAGCATTCAAGTCCTTAGTTTCTTCAACAATTGCTACCGCAATTTCAAACTTGGGTGTTAATGTTCTCAACAACTTCTCCATCACTTTAACATCATCAATTGTTTCTCCATTTCTCTTCATCTCATTAACAATGGCCAACACTTTTGCAAAGTAATCGGAAATAGATTCATTTTCTTGCATAGGAACTTCTTCATATTCACTTCTCAATAATTGAAGCCTCATTTTCACAACTTTGTCAACACCTCTATGAGCATTTTTAAGAATTTGCCAAGATTCCTTAGAAGACTTTGCATTGGAGATCTTCTCAAAATTTGATTCATCAACAACTTGGTAGAGAGAAAGCAATGCCTTCTTATCCTTCTTCCTAGCTTCCTTGAGAGTCAACTTCCGATTGTTTGTGAGACTATCTTCTTCTTCTCTAGAGCTTGGTTCTTGGTACCCATCTTCAACAATGTCCCATAACTCTTGTGCTTGTAATAACACTTTCACCTTAATACTCCAATGATCATAGTTTCCCTTAGTTAATTTAGGGATTTGTATATTGAACATGCTCTCCTCCATCTTGCAAGCTACTCCAAATAGATTTGATGCCAAATATGAAGTTATGTAAAAACCCCAAATTTCAAACCCTAGCTTCAAAAAACTCAAGCAAATCACAAGCAAATCACCAACAATCTCCAAATTTTAAACCCTGGTTCTGATACCACTGTTGAAGTACATGAACTACTCCACAAACATGAAGTAATTTTCACATTAACATAGATTCAAGAAAGAACTCCATATAAATTTGGCTCACACTTAGAACCACATCAATACATTCTCCTTCAAACACCAAACAACATACATGCCTCAAGATTCATAGAATGGAATACAAACACCTTACTTGAGATCTTCAAAAAAACCACCATTCATACTCTATGGAAACTCCAAGTAGAAAAGCCCCTTCATCTCTCTAGTTTTTCATCTCACACACACACATAGTTCATGACAATAATAATACAAAAGCTACAACCCCTCTTTTTAATTAAGTGGGCTCCACACCAAACAAAAACACAAACATAAAGCAACATAAACTAAGTGGGCCCCATACATAAATATAATAATAATATTATTATTGGGTTTAAACTCCAACACTGTTGGCTTGACCACTCTCCATTTAAATATCAATAACTTTTAATGGGAAATCCTGATTAAAGTGAGATCTGCGGCACTGGAAACTAGACATCCAGAGCTTTCCAATCATGTATGGTATAGATCATATCAGCAACCCAGTTGGTACAGTTTTCGATGGAAGGAGAGACAAATTCCTGCAGTTCTGTCGGCTCAACAACCTCTCGCTCAAGCGCTGATAACTTTTGCTAGAAAACTCCGATCGAGATGAAATTTTTAGCATCGAAAACTAGACATCCAGGGCTTTCTAACCATATATGGTATGGCCTATATTGATGGCCCAGTTGGTACAGATTTCAGTCATAAGGCAGGATAGACTACTGTAAACTTATTTATGGGCTATTAACATTCACGACGTATATCTCTGGGTGGCGATAAAATGCTCATTTCGAGACAGTCAGATATAAATCTCAAGGCGGCATGAGTCTCAAGGCGACTGAGAAATAAGCATCTTGAGGCAATCAATGAAACTCAAATCCCAAATGGCAGAAGCATACGTACGAGGTGGGCAATAGAACTTAAATCCCAAAGTGGTGAGGCGGAAGGCGGCGTCATTAAATAAATATATAAATGAATAAATAAATAAATGATATGTATGAGCAACTTATGATGATATCCATATGTAATGAAAGTCATGATTTTCAAATAAATAAATAAAAAAATCATCTTTATATTTTTATTCAGTGTCTCTCTACTTGTACTTTTTGCCCTTAATCGGAGGTTCCCAAGACTCTGTCTGGGGTAATTAATAATAGAGGTTTGCCTCTATTAGGAATGGAAGAACCCGCAAATCAAAACAAATATGACATTTGTGATTCGATATAGTGCCAATGAACCACGATGCCAGCGGATATTTTCGATCCCACAATCTCCTCGAATTCATCCAATGGATTGGCATAACATATCTCTTCCTTATTACGTTCATGACGGTGATTCTCCAAAATGAATTGAGATATCTCGCTGCATTTGGCTTTCAAAGCAAAAGTCTCATATTCACCACTGTTTAGAATAGACATCCTTCATTTAGGAACATGGATTTTTTTGAAGATTACTTGTAACTTTAGCTCCCATCATTCATATATTATAAGACAGAAATCATCATTTTGGCATTCATAATATATTTCAAATTCATTGATGCATTTCATTGAACATCAGGAGAGCGTTTTACATGACCGAACATTTAGCATGACATTGGTACATTAGTTGCTTTCTCATGACATTATGAATTCTGCAGCAGTCTAACAGAATTCTTTGTCTACAAAGATAATCAAATAAGCATTCAAACATCCATGTAGCAACAGCACGTCTATTTTCAAAGCTTCAACTCTCCATCTTGTTTCATTATCTGAAACTAGTATAAGCATCAATTTTGAGAACCACCTACATTCCTGAGATCCGGAATCCTTTTGGCCTCAATAGTATGGTTTTAGAATCAACTTTACTTCAAACTGGATTGGGGTTATCTTACTCAACCTCTCAGGTTTTCTGTGAGCATTTCTTACTCAACCTCTCAGGTTTTTCTAACACCTTCGGGTATTCTGTTATCTACCTTGCTCTTTTGAGAGCTTTTGCATCTCTGTTGTTGTTCAAGAATGTTCTATTATTTTCTTGAACTATTAGACATGTTCTATATTCTGTTTCTGTTACATCTTCTCTGTCTGGCATGATATTTATTTATGGACCCAGTTAGTGGGAATTATACATTGACCTTGTGCACATGTTTTCTTCTATGTTATTAGCGCTATTCAGTTTTGGTCGATGATTGTATACGTTGTCCTGATTAGTGATGGTTGCGTCTTATAATACCATAGCGGTATACTTTTCCTCGACGCGCATTGACATTACATCTTGTTATACCATATATAGTATCATATATGCCTGTGAGATATAGTACTTTATAATTCTGTTTCACTTGCTGATATTCTATTCTGTATTATTTTCCGAGATTCCGCTCTATATTATACATCTTTGTCATTGGAGGATGTCTGTATGGATATTCATCCTTCAATGTGTGTATAATTGTATTCTGATCTGATTCTGACATTGATAATATTAATTATACTATGTTTCTCTGCTTATGGTTTTTCGCCACATTATTCTTATTGCGATCCTATTGAGCTTTTCTTTTGTCTCATGCACTTAGTTGGTATTTTTGTCCAGGTGACGAGGAGACCTAGGATCGGGGCGCAGGAGGGGTTACCTGCGTAGCTGCTGTCTTTAGTGATTTCTGTTTCCAAGGTTTGTGAACCTCTTATTTATTTTGTGTGTGTGAAATTCAGACTTGTATTATTTATTCGTTATTGAGTCTAGGGGTGACTATCTCGATCTTTGTTTGGGGTTGTGTAAACCCCTTGTTATTTTATTTATTATTATTCAGCTATTACTCTGATCTGTACTATGAATCTAAGGTCTTGCACCCTTTATTCTTGTTTGGGTGTGGCCGGTCTGCCAACGTGCCCGGACCTAGGTTTGGAGCGTGACATTAACAAAAAAACAAGAATAAGGAAGAAGAGCGAAATAACACAAAATATCAAGGTCCTTCTTGATGATAAATTTTATTATATATGATCACATTATAAAGCAACTTAATTATATAGGTTTACAATGTTCATTGAAATCATGTATATAAGATTTCACTAACCCAAAGACAAAATCTTAAAGACTGAGTTTTAATTATCCCATGTGAGGGTGCCACATCAACGGTTTTGAATTATTTTCAAATGTTTCAACTTGATAGTGATGGTCATGCCCTTTGTAAGTATTCAGATAAATAAATAAATAATACACTGAAACCTTTATTAATATTATATCTAAATAAAAAGTACAAATAGATCATATCTCAGTGTTTGACAGATAGAGCGATAGAGGTGGAATGCTCTGTTCATTCCTAAAGAAATTCACAGGATCAACCTTTCCCTTCACATAAGCCAACCTCTTGAAGTTCCCTTTGAAATACTTATCACCCCAAACCACATCAGCTGAATATATTCCCTGTCCTTCACCCAAATCAATGTCCTTGTAATTATAATAAGCAGCTCTTGGTTGACTAGAAACATAAGGCTTCATAAACTCATACATCTTTCTCATCCACCCAAGATGTCTCTCACTGACAACAGTGTCAGTCTCAAACCATCTCATGAAGTACTGAATATTGTACAAGTTCCCCCTCCTGTGAGGAAAAGCAATGGTTGACTCTGAGATCTCATCCATCCTACCCCTAATGGCTCCATTATCATTGTCAATGGTTCATCCTTAGCTTCCAAAAGGAATTCCCATATCTTCTCCAATCCTTCCTTGCTTATAGCCTTCTTCACAAAGTCTGATTTAGCTTTGAATGAACTGTTATACTCTGGCCTCCTATCAACCAAAATATCCACACTCCTTCCTGAATATCCTGCGAAGAAGAGCACTGACTCCAACCAGCTCATCTCTGTGCAGTCCTCCGCCTTCAACCCTAGCTCTGGGAAGCTCTTCTCCATCACTGAGAGAAGCTCATCTCTCCTCCCAAGATAGAAAGAGTTAAACACAGCTTCAATGGTCTTATTATTACTCCCATCATCAGCAGTCTGAGCTAGCACTCTGATGAACAACTTTTCATCAAACTTTGGTGCAATGGTCTGCCACCTTTGGACGAGTTCCGTGGCGTTTTGTCGCAAGTTTTTGATCACGTTGAAGGCAGTAACAGTAGGACGGACATAGACAAGCTTGATCTTGAAGGAAAGAACAACACCAAAGCTTGCAGCTCCTCCTCCTCTGATAGCCCAGAAGAGATCCTCCCCCATGACCTTTCTATCCAAAAGCTTACCATAAGAGTTCACTAAGAGAGCATCAACGATGTTATCAGCCGCTGTGCCATACATCCTCATCAAGGTCCCAATCCCTCCGCCGGTGAAGTGTCCGCCGATGCCGATCGTCGGGCAGAGGCCGGCAGGGAAGGCCACAGTGTTGTTGTTCTTAGCTATGGCGTAGTATAACTCACCCAGTGTAGCACCGGTTTCGACCCATGCAAAGACGAAGTCTTTGTCGATGATGATAGAGCTGAGTTTGGCGAGGTCGAGGATGATGAAGAGCTCGCCAGAGGAGACATAGGACATGGCCTCGTAGTCATGGCCGCCGCTGCGCACGCGCACCCGGAGGCCGGCGAGGCGGCTGCATGCGACTGTGGCCTGCACATCCGCTAGGGTGGCAGCGGTGACAATGGCGGTTGGCTTGGTGGTGGTGGGGGAGGTGAGGAAACGGAGGTTTTGCACTGAGGATTGTAGCACAGTGTTGTAGGAGATGTTGTTTGTAGTGTAGATGTTTTGAGAGGAGTTGGTCTTGCTGATGAAGCATTGGATGAAGCTCTGGTTAATGCTTGCAGATAAGATCATGGTTGGTGAGAATGTGATTAAGAGGAGAAGGAGAGAGAGATTACTTAGAATAAGGTTTTCCATGGTGTTTGTTTATCTTATTTGCTGTGTTGTTCTTGAGTATATATATAGAGATGAGTGTGTATAGTTGTCAATGGGAAATACTGTTTTCGTGATGAAATGGATATGTTTTGGTTGAATTTTGCATGGTCAAACATGGTGGATGAATGTTTGATGAATGTTTTGGCTGAAAATGCAATTGCAGTTGGAGGTCAAGAAGGTGGCGTTTGTTTGCTTGTAAAAATTTTAAAAATTAATAAATGAATTTGGTGAATTAAAAATATAAATTTTTGTTAATATTTAACTGATAAATTACATTCAACAACAAATTACAAAATACAAAAAGGATTGTATTAAAAAATGAACTACTAAAAATTGTGCTTTATTTGACAAATATGAAAAATAAATGTTTTTGTCATAAATTTGTTTTAAAAATTTTCAACCTTCAAATCTTTAAAATCTTCAACTCCAAGTAATTGTTTAACTTCGACTTTTTTATTTCTTCCATGATCATTCTATACCTAATCTTTTAGTTGTTGTTGATCCCTGATATTAGTAGAGTTAGTCGATCAAGTGTCATATATGGCAGCTAGCACAGAATGATTATGCTCTTGTGCTTTCCACCATAGCAAAATCTTAAAGTTGTTAATTTCCTACAAAGTTATGAAATCATTAAAATTATTACTCAAATAATGATCAACTCACGCACAAGTTGGTCTGTAGTTTTACAACTTGAGTGTGTAACATTATCAACATTATTAGTTAGATGAGATGATCTCTAACAACCACATAAACAATCATAATTGTTATACATTTCACAAAACATAGCAGGATATTCATCTTTAAATCAAGAATGATCAAGACCCATATTTTAGTCATAAGAATCAAGTAAACAAAAGTACCCTCAAATTTAAATTGAGGATCAACCATTGAAGATAAAACATACATAGGTTTGATTTTTTCCAAAATATTTTTAAAATTTATCTTTCATAAAAATAACAATATTACTAAAATTATCATTATAACTATACTTAGCAAAAACTTCACTAATAAAATATAATTGGTTAATAATTATAAAAGATGTGGGATAATAAACACCGGAAAAAACTTATTGTGTAATAAAAAAAAATTAAAAATTCTTTTATCATGTTTCAGGGGTGAAATCAGTTCGGTTTGGGTTGGTTTGGACGAATTTCCAAACCAAACCAGTATTTTTCAGTTTGAAAAAAAAAAAAACCAAACTTGACCGAACAGTTTGAAAAATGAAATCAAACCAAACCTAACTGGTTGGGTTTACGGTTCGGTTTGATTTGAACCATGGTTTGAAAAATAAATCATAATTGCATATCTATTCTCTTATCATATCTCTCCTTTTTATAATTATCCCTATGAGATGAATCTTGATCCAATTTAAATTAAAATATCAAATCATAATCAAATTATGATTATCTCCTTTTATCTCATATCAATCCCTACAAGGTTAACCCAAGTCAGATGACATATGTTAATTCAATCACATTAAAAGTAGAAATATGCTGTCCGGTTCGGTTCAATCCGCATTTATGAAATTTTAAATCGAACCAAACTGAATAGTAATCTATTTCAAACCAAACCAAACCAATTTATTTTCGGTTTCAACAGTTTGGAAAACCAACGGATTCGACGGATTGGTTAGGTGTGGTTTAGGCGGTTTGGCTGTTTGGAGTTTCAGCCCTATCATGTTTCTAATCTCCTCGTTAGATTAAATAGTTTGATTTTTTTTTTTCTAAATTTCATTACAAAAAAGGGAAATAACATCTCTATACTTATATGCACACTCTAACATAGCAGAATTCTACCTATTCTCAACATCAATAATAAACTTTTTTTTTTACTTGTTGAACATAAAATCTTTTAAATTCTTATCTTCTATTTAAAGAATTTCAAATAGATAAAATATAACTTCTAATTTTTTTTAATATGATAATCAATTATTTGTAAACTATCTTGCACATAATTCATAATGCAACGAGCAATTGCACCACTAGTACATCTAAATCTTAATTTTGTAAACACCAAAAATTATTAATAAAATGCCAAGTAACATAAATATAACAAGTATGATACTTAGAATCCCAAATATCATGAAGTAATAGAAATTTTAGAAGAAATAAGAGATAAATAACAAATTAATTTTTTCTTTATATTGATTATAAATTGAGAAAGCAATTTTTCGCATTGTATTTCTCGAAACTTTTTATATGCGGAACAAAAAGCTTCATGAATCATTTTCTCAAATTTGGGATTTCAGTAAGTTTAAAAGGTTGTTTATCATGAACAATATTTGTTATAATTTTTCTAGCATTTTCATTTGAAAATTGAAAATTTCTAAACAAAGAAGGAAAACAAATTATCAATTTTTGCTTTGGTGGGATCAAATTGACTCATAGCATACCAGTAGGCATGTCTTTTAAGATGACTAGTACCACTTGAAGTTTGGTAAGAAAAATCGTTTTTATATTTTTGTTATAAATAAATAGCACAGAGACCTTTATTTGCATTATCAATAATATCAAAAAATTGTCACACCTTGAGAGTTGTTTCCACTACTTATAACAGTTACACCAAGATCATCAAATGGAGAATTATCATTGGGGAAATTAGAAGAATCGGTCCTTATGTAAAATTAAAACTATAAGTTTAGAACTACTTCAACTACTTTAAAAAATTTTGTTGAAGTTTATAAAGGTACATTACCGATAGGATGTCGATGTTAATTTGAAGATCTTAAAAGCATGAAATTTGAGCTTAAACTTGAAGAACTTGAGAGCTTGAGTTGTTGAGAATGAGACAAATATTTTAGAAGTTTGGTGTGAGAATAATGGGTATGGTTTGGGGTATTTATAGATTTTTTTTAAATTTTTTTAATTCCAAAATACCCTCATAAATAGTCATTTATAGTAGTTAGAAAGAACTAAATCTCATTTTATAAAAAAAAACATAAAAACCATTAAAAATAGTTGTTTTATAGCTGTTTGAACAGGCATTTTGGTCATTTTATATATAAAAAAATGAAAAGGGAAAAAAAAAAAACCTTGACCAATAGGAAGCCGTCATGGGCCACGACAAGTGGTGTGCTGGCATAGCATGCGGGTTGTCGAACCCTATCCCAACACAAGCACAGGTCAACTGTGCTTAGCATAGACCTGACACTGTAGCAGTCAGGCAATGCCATGTCGTGCAAGGTCATGCCGACCCATATGAGAGTAGGTAGATGTGTGAAGCACGAAATGCAGTTTCGGAGAAAATATTTTGGTACCCTGATCCCTTCCACAAAATCCTATAAAACCCCTTCAAAATTATTCCATTTTTTAATAATTTTTTTTAATGGAATTTTAGATTTCATAGGAATTATGGAAATCCATGGATTTTGTGGCTTGCCATGAAGGGCACAAGTCTTTTCTTTCCCGGACAAGTGTCGAAACTCTTTGCATGTCTCTTTTATTAATTTCGTACGACAGAATTGCTTTTAATTACGCTTCCCTTTCAAACATGAAAATGTTGAACTTACCCTTAAAAATAAGTATAAATTAAGCACTTAAGAAAGACTTAAATAATCATTGAAACAACCAATCCAATCAGGTCTTTGCTTTTATTATTGGGTAAGTACGTGTAGAGTAACTTGTTGAAAAAACTAATTTTCTTCTTGACCGAATCACTATAGTTTTCATACCTAGAGCACTTCTTTAACAAGGAATTGCTACTATCAAATGATCAAGTTATTAATATATATTAAAATATTAATATATATAAATATATATTAATATTTATATTCTTTAAGGAATATTTATATTGCTACTATCACTAAAGTTTTCATACCTAGAGTACTTCTTTTCGAGCTTTGAGCCGAGCTCAATCGAGCTACACTGTAAAACTCTAAATTATACATATTATTATATAGGGTTAAAGCCATTTTTGGTCCCTGAAAACGGGACCAATGTTCATTTCCATCCCAAAATTCAAAATTTGTTCAATATGATCCCTATGTATTGCATATTTTGACATTTTGGGTCCCTATATATTCTGTATTTTGACATTTTTGGTCCCTATTGCGGACTTGGCGGTCATGTGGAATACCAATGAAATGCATATAATCTTTTTATTATTATGTTTAGGTCAAGTTATTTTTCGATGTGGAGTGATAAGTGTCAAGATATGCCGATGTGGACCGTATTGAACAAATTTTAAATTTCTGGGATGGAAATGAACATTGGCCCTGTTTTCAAAGACCAAAAATGGCTTTAACCCTATTATATATTAAGATGTTATATATTCTACATATTTTATATAAAGATTAAACTTACTATTTGTTTCTATACTTTACTTCAATGTGTCATGTTTATGTGGCATTATATATATATATATATATATATATATATATATATATATATATATATATTGAAAGTTCAGTTATATGCCACGCAAGTTGCCACGTCAGCATGCCATGTAATTTGTTACGTCATAATAAAAAAATGTTTGTATTCAACCAGTATGCTAGCTGGTTGTCACATGGCAACCGGCTCTAGGGACCGTAATTGCCAACACCCCAAAATTACAGGGACTGTATTGAACATTTTCATTGTACATGGACCAAAATAAACAATATACCATAGTACAAGGACCAAAAATGGCTTTTCACCTATATTCAATACTATCCATGTTGCTGATGTCGCAGCAAAAGTAGCATACAAATGAAATATAACCTATTATTTTAAAAATTTTTATTTACACATGGACATATTTTGCTGGCGTGGCGTGACAAGTAGTTTATTTTGCTTACATGGCATGCTGACATTACAATTTTTTTTTTAAAAAGATAAAATAATTCTAAAATGGGAATTTAAAGCAGGCTAAAGTGGTATTTTTTTTTTAAAAAAAAATAATTAATTATTTTTTGAAAACTATATTATTATTTTTAAAATTTTATTTTTTTTAAAAAATAATAATATAATTAATTATTTGTTAAAAATTATTTTAAAAAATAATAATATAATTAATTATTTGTTAAAAATTAAAAATATTTTAAAATATTTTAAAATTTTATTTTTTAAAAAAATTAATAATATAATTGCCATGTCAGCATGCCACGTAAGCAAAATACACCACCTGTCACACTACGTTAGAAAAATACAGCCACGTATGAATAAAATAATTCAAAAAATATGTTTTATTTCATCCGTATGCTGCCACATCGGCATCATGGATAGTATTGAACAAAATATGTAAAGTATAGGGACCGTATTGAACATTTTCAAAGTACAATGATACAAGGACGATTAACAATTTATATAGCATGCCATAATAGAGTTTTTATTTATTTTATTATAATATTATATAATTTAAAATATTATATATGTCATTCGTGTATATCAATCGCGTTATTATGCGACCGGCCGGATTATTGTGCATTTACAGTCGCCTCCCATTTGGCCATTTGGAGAGTGTTTTAAGGATCTCTAACCTTACGGATGGAAAGAACATCAAAAAATAAGCTAGCATGTCCATTTTCATACAATTTGGTGAGGTGATGATCATTCATCTTAACAGATGAAATTCTAAACCGTTAAGATTTCTATAAAATAAGAACTGTTAAGTGGGAGGATCATCACCTCACCAAATTGTATGAAAATAGACATGCTAGTTTATTTTTTGAAGTTCTTTCCATCCGTGATAGTTGGAAAGCCTTAAACACCCTTCAAATGGCCAAATGGAAAGTGACCTTATATGCAAAGTAATCCGGCCGACCGCACCATATCATCCATATATATATATATTGAAATTTTTGTTGTTAATCTTTTTTGTAATTTTCCCATAAAGCTTTTGTACTTTCGACTTAAAATTTTTCAAATTATCTAAACATTTCATCTAGATCTAATCTTTTTTACCTTCTATCTTTAAACTATCAAACTTATTTATTAAATTTGTTAAATCACTTTCTTTAGATTTTTAATGTTAGAATTTTTTTTTAAATAATAATTTATACAATATAAATTTTATTTATTAAAACTATATATAATTTTTATTTTTCTTTTTTGTAATATAGAAGTTGAAAAAAAAAATCAAGTTATAAATGAACTTTTCATTTTGAAGCAAATCAAGTTGTTTGGAATCAAATCGATTTGATTTTAATTTCAAGGTAAATCGAGCCGAGCTAAAGCATTTGAAATTAAAATCAAGCCAAGTTCGACCAAACCTATTCATGTTATTTTTTAGCTCAATCCGACCTTGAGCTATTACACCTTATTTTTGAGGAGGGTGGGGGGTGTCTTGTTTTTCTTCTTCTTTTTTTTTTAATCATTAGACCTTATTATAGCAAGCTATTACACCACTTTGCAATTTGCTAAACTTGTCTTGGAGCCATTCCGACAGTCTCTGAACGTCTACATAAGTGCTACAGGTCCCTGTAAGCCTTGCTATCTTTGCCAGCACATCTGCGCAAGTGTTATCTTCCCTTGGAATCCAGCTTATATATATCCTAGTTGTGTAACCTATATAGCATTTGCACCATTCTATTGTAGTTTCTCTTGTCCTCCAGTTGTAGTCCTCCACTTCTTTATGAAGGCCTCCAGTTGTACCCCACTTCTTTCTAAAGCAATCTTGATACATCGCTGAAAGAGAGAGCGCCAATAGAGCCAATCACCAACAGCAAGGGCGAAGCAGTCATTAACCAGGCTGGGGAAATGGACTGCATCATGGGCTGGTGCATGCCATGGAGGCGGAGCTTTGACCCATCCCGCTCGAACTCCATCCAGAGGTGCTGGTAGTCAAAGAGGGTGGGCCCGAGCGTTATTATCCATTGAACGCCGAGCACAACATCCGCACCGTAGATCGACAATAGTAACAGGTCGACATTAAAGAGGGCTTGGTCAAGCTGCAAAGGGATCTGAGAACAAGCTCCAGCACAGTCGACGGAGGCGCCGTTGCCGACGGTGACGCGCATATGGGGTGAGGGCTGCACCGTAAGGCCCAGGTGGGAGGCCAACCGAGATTGAATGAAGTTGTTTGTGGAACCTCCGTCAATCAGCACGACGACCGCCTGTCCGTGAATCGAGCCAGCTAACTTCAATGTGGAAGGCACAGTGTGGCCGGTGAGTGCATGGTATGAGATGTTAGGAGGGGCTTGGTTGTCGATGGCGTTATCAGGGGAAGGTGGATCACTAATCTCCATCTCCGGTGCGGGAGGAGAGTCATCCACGTTGCCCGTGTCTCCGTCTTCTTCAGCCATGAGGCAGAGGAATTGTGGGGGGCGGCAGCGGTGGCTTGGCGTAAAAGTGGCGTCGCAGTTGAAGCATAGCCCCTTTTCTCGTCGAGCCGCCATCTCGGCCGGGGTGAGATGCTTTATGGGGAGCGGTGGAGGTCAACCGCTGGGGGGTCTCGGTTGTGGTAGTGCGGGAGGGGCTTTGGTGGGGAGGGCCGCGGAAATGGGGAACGGCTCGCATTGCACTTATCCTCGACAAGGCGCGCCAGGCCCATAGCATCATGGAGGTTCAGGGGCTTGAGGATGCGAAGCTCGCGCTGTATGTCATCTCGTAAGCCGGAGATGAAATAGTTTAAGAGGTTGGTGTTGCTGAGTCCTGTGATGCGAGTGGAAAGAGCGTCGAACTCACCGAGATAATCCGCCACCATAGACCGCTGTTTAAGCTTGTAGAGCTGCGCCTCATGGTTCACGAAGGTGGACGGGCCGAAACGGAGTTCCGCTTGAATGGTGAAGGCCTCCCAAGTTGACAATTGATTGGTAGTATGCAGCCAGAGGTACCATTGGAGACCCGCGCCGGCCATATAGAAGGCGGCGATGGTAAGCTTCTGCTCGCTGGGGGTGTTGTGGTACATGAAGAAATGCTCGATTTGGAAGAGCTACCACGCATCTCGGTCAGCCGGAGAAGAAGGGTATTTCAAGCTTGGTAAGCAAATTGGAGGGGCCTTGAGTGGTCACGACGTTACTTGTCCCCGAGGTCGGAGCCATTGGGGTGGTGGAAGGGTGTGGCTGGGGAAGTGGTAACATCGCTGGTTGGGGAGAGGGTGCAGGTTCCAACTTAGCCACTTTGGCAACCAAGTCCGCCATGACCGTCTGGAATGCCACGACGTTGTCAGCCAAAGCATCGAGCTTGTGGAACATGGACTCATGAGTGGTGACCGCGTCAGCAAGGGAGTCGAGCTTGTGGAGCACCGTCACGAGCTGCTCCTCCATAGCTCGGGAGCGAGTGAGGGGTCCCTCCGCCATGGAAGGGAAGGCGTCAATGAAAGAACCAAATGAAGCACCTTAGACTGAGAGAGAGAGAAGGGAGGGAGAGAGAGAGGTAGAGAAGAAGGAGGAAAGGATAACTTGATGGGAATTCGATGCTTCTATTCCATTTCTTATAGCTAATATAGGGACATGCATAACAAACCTCCGACGCATAACGCCGTCGAGCAGTGGCGTATGCTCGAGCTCCACTACTCAAAGATACCCTCCTCTGACCAACTGATCTCCTTAATTACATCATAGATACTAGAGTGCTTAACTACTGATTAATTGATTGCTAATATAATGAAAGTGGGCAGCGTGGCTACATGACAAAATCCTTGAGATGCGCTGCCTCCTACCAACTCACAAGGTGCTCCTTTGCTTGGTCATGTTCCCACTGTTAATGATCGCTTCAGCCCTTGCTGTTGGTGGTTGGCTCTATTGGCGCTCTCTCTTTCAGCGATGTATCAAATCTATGGATGAGTTGGTTGTCAGTGTGCATCTCGGCTTCTGTAATCCCCATCGTATCAGCACTTTAATGCCTTCCTTCATAGACTTCACCTCTCCTTCGAATTAATATTAACCTTGCTTCACAAGTCTTTGTTCATGTATGGCACAAGGACCCTTTGTTAGAGATATTACATATATGCTTTAAGTGCTCCCATCTCCCATGAAGCATCAGTAAAGAGAGGATGTTTTAGATTCTCCCTTAGCCACCCTCTGCCTACTATATATCCCCCATTTCTTCAATTGATTGTTGTTGATTATGATATTCTATTGCTGGTACTATCCTTTTCCTTGCAATGAGTATAAGGGTTCAAACTTTTTGTTTTGGAATAACATGTTACATCGAGCCTTCCATATTTTCTATAGGGTGTTTCCTATTAACATTGCTTCTTGTTTGAACACTCTACAGGTTCCAAGTTTACCTCCCTTGACATTCTCCTTCTTCCAAACAATTTGTCCCTATGTATGGTTGGATCAAGTATCCTTCAACTCTATTCCCTTTCCATACTTGTTGTGACAAAATGTAGTCATGAAACATATGTTGGACATATTCTCCAGTTATTTTACACATTGGACATGGGTGGCACTATATGTCTAAAGTATATAAATGTTGCTTTGTTGACAAAAGTTTCCCATGGAAAATATTCCGAAGGAACATATATATCTTCAACCTGGGGGCAATCCTCATCTTCCTCATTTGTTTCCATCCATGCTACTTTGGTTCATGATTTCGTGCTCTTAAGGTTTCATAAATAGCAGTTGTTAAGACTCCCTTATGTTTCTTAAGCCTATCCCCATTTACCCTGAACATGTGCTTGTTCCACTTGTTTACTATTTAGGGTTTCTATAACTGGGCTTAGGAAAATATCCCTGATATCCCAGTCCCTGATCTTTGTCAAGTAGCTAACCCATCTGCACATTTGTTAGTTCATAATCCATATTGAGAAAAGTAGGTTTCATTTTTATGGGTATGTCAAAAAGCCATGGGTCTAATAATATTGAATCAGTATTACAATTTTACTTGGAACAATGTGGCCTCTAATCATACCAACTATTTTCCATGGTTCGAGGATATGTTTAAACTAGGGAAAATAGTGTGGGAAGGTGTCTAAGGGTCCGGATTCATCAGTTATTAAATTAGAAAGTCGACATTTTGGTAAGTTCATGATTAGAGTATTTAAATGCATGTAATGCATTCTGACTGTCATGAATTGTCATATGACAATTAATTATCATGTCTAGGATGTGATAGAGTGATTTTGGACCTGACTGGAAGGCTCGAACCCAAGTAGGTCCTAGGAGCGAAAAGGTATGCTCTCACATAGGTGTTGTGAGTATTTCTAACTCATAGCTCTCTTTTGTCTTCCACTCTATTCTGCTAGATGGATGTTGGAATCCATCTTGTGTTTTCTGCTCTCTTCTTTTGAGATTTCTGTATATTGTCTTTGCTTAAAAAAACTTATTTTCTTGAGCTCATTTATTTGATATTCATTCTGTATTATGTACTGTATGCATCTCTATATGGCATGATACTCATTTCTGGGCTTCGCCAGTGGAACATATACATTGGTCATGTGCATATGTTTTCTGTAGGTAGCACTACCGGACATTCGTGCCCGCTGCAGCTTAAGCTTATAGGAAAACTTATTTTCCTAATAGGAAAACTTATTTTCTTGAGCTCATTTATTTGATATTCATCAACAAATGTGATAATGGTATCGTTATTCATCGCAACAGGGATGAAAAAGCTGGACCTATTGATCGTGTAGAGGTTTGTATGATCTTTTCTTTTGGTCATAGTGATGTCCTGTATTTATTCATGATCATTGACAATGAACATCTATTTGTTGTAGGTTCATATACGTAAGGTGCGAAACAAGGTTGCTGGGGGTATAGGAGATGCATTCTTGTCATATGACCGGTAGGTGATTTCTTAGTTCCAATGTTCAAGGCATATTTGAAAGTAACATAGTATTTAACACTCACTGAAAGTAAAATTGATAATACTATGTTATTGAAATTAAAATCAATTCCATCGGCTGGAGGTAATCATGGTATCAACAATTTGGTTTCTACTCGGCTTCCTTTTTTCTTGTATCAATGATCATTGGGTGATTCTTTTGAACAAAATTTAAAGTTACCACTTAGGAAGAGATGATATACATAGTTCTTTGTTGGATGCAGGGTAACAGGAGAATATTCAGATATTAAAGCAGAGTAGGCTAGCGCCGGTTAAAATGGTTCTGAACCTTGTGATATGACTTCAAATGAACGATGCATTGACACAGCTTCTCACCGAGAGAGATCAAATGCAGTCATGCATGCCGAAGCTCAAAGAATTATAACAAAGTTCTCATTTTGTAGAATCATGTTGTACATTCTTGTATACCCCCCTTATTGATTTAAATGAAATCACAGGACCTTGACAATTGATTTATGATCTTGTTGAACCCTGGTTCTTTAGTATTATAAACAGCCAATAAAACTGGTATCAAACAGCCTTTGTTTCTTGACTTCTGTGTTTTGTTTGTTTGTTTGTTTTTTATTTTGGCTTGGTGACATTCTGCCAATAGTTTTATTTTTAATTTTTTTTTTCTGTTTTGGAGAAAAAGAGATTTTTTCTCTTGGGCCTATATGACCCTGTAAAATTATGAAATTATATATTAATTATTTTAAATTGTATCTTCATACCTCTACAATACAAACACACACATCAAATCATTCAATCAATTTATGAAAAAAATTCTTCTCTTACTAAGATACCTATTTTTAAATTTTGAATTTAATTTCTTTTAAATATTTTATTAGAGGTATAAATAATAATTATAACAATTATACAGATAAGATACTTATAAAAGAATAAAATTTCTAGTATGTATTTGCTTAAATATGAATGTAAAAATGATAGTTACTTGCATACGCGTAGAGTTATCAATTGTTAAAAATTTGAATTTTTATCAAAATTAAAATTTAACAATAATTTAAAAAATCTAAACCATCCGCAACATTTATTTATTAATTCAAATAACTTAAACCTATAAAATTAGAAAAAAAATAAAAAGATATAATAGCAAATTTATTTTATTAATTTTCCCTCGTTCCATAAACTAGCTAGTTTGACACCAAGTTAACCATGGAGACATTAGAAAAAATAAAAAAAATAAAAAAATAAAAAATAAAATAGTTGATATGCAGGGATATATAAATAAACATCCTTTTTATGGAGATATTTAAATCCACAAAAACCCTTCAAAATAAGAGGAATGTAACAGAAAAAGGTTTCTCAACAAAAAAAAAACTCTCCTATTCTGCATATTCTTAAAAAGCCTCTTCTTTTTTGCTCAACATCCTGTCCGACAACCCACTAATGGAGTTAAATGGTTGGTTGAAATTACGAGAATGCCCATTCATTTAAAATATAGGTTTTTTAATACAAGAAATTATGAAAATGCCCCTCCACCCTTTAATGGACTGGACGTTGGAACTCTACCAGTGACTGGATTCTTAGGGCGGCGGTATCCCACGCATGTGGTGGAGTTGCTCATGGATTCCTCCTCAGAAGCGACTCTTTCATCTTCTTTGGGTTAGCTTCCTCAGTTTCAAGAGTTTCCGCTGCTCTTCTCCCCATCTTTGCAACGTCCAGTCTCCGTCGACCATTGGGAAGACCATCTCTATGGAGCTTCTAGCGACCATTTCCAAGTATGTAGGCCCAGGCGAGCCTCTCCCAAGGAAAAGATTTTTTATTTTTGGTTTTAAGGTGCATGATCCAGGGGTTGATGTTTGTTTTGGATTCTAGAGCATAACTTGCGTCCCTAGTTGTAACAATGCGTCTGATTCTGTGTTTATTTTTGGGGTTTCAGTTTATTTTTTAGGATTTAGGGTTATTGTTTATTGTTAGAGTGTGCGCTTATCAGAACGTGTTTGTGTTTATTTTTTGGGGGTTTTCGTTTATTTTTCAACAAAAGCGTTTAATGGTATGGTTGTAAGAGTATGCGTTTATTATTTGGGGTTTGTGTTTATTCTTTGGGCTTTCCGTTTACTTTTCAGCAAAAGAGTTTATTGGTTTGGTTGAAGCTGTTGTTTCGATTACATGTTCAAGCACTTAACTTGTTTGTTGTAATGTGCAGTTTTTTGCAAGATGACAAGGAAAATTAAACTGCAACCTCATCAACTCTAGGTGCTACTTGGTTTCGATTGTGACATTGTTGAGAGAGCTTAGAACGATGATGACAACTTAGCATTCGGAGATGCTTGAGAGAACTCCCTTTGACCATTTTATGGAGATAGATCCCATCGTCGAGGAGAGGGGACTTCTGGATCCCCTCTTGGGGATATACGATGTGAAGACTAGAACCTTCAACATTGGATCTGTTCAGTTGGAGTTTTGGGTAGAGGATGTTGCCACGATCCTTGATCTCCAATGCATGGTGTTGCCGTAAACTTCAAGCCGAAGGTAGCAAAGAATGCTCTCGAGTGTAGATTTTTAAGGAAGGCACCTGACCGAGACTCACATGCTATTGAGAAGGTTATCCTCGATCTTGTTGTGAAAAGCAAGGCCGAGGAGGAGAATTTTGTCAAAATGCTGGTGATCTACTTCATCGGGACCTTCAGTTCATGAGCACATCCTGTGCAACCTCGCAGTGGGTTGCTTCATACACCGACAACCTCACCATGCTCTACCCGTAAGTATCTGATGGAGAAGATTCCCAATGCAACAAGTCATGTGAGGGCCTATTCCGCGGGGAAACTGACAACATTAGACTACATGTGAGGGTGTTGTCTTCGATTTTAATTTGTGGTTCTACGAGGTGACCATGACTGACAAGAAGGTATGTTTCAAAAGAAGATGCGGTGCATTATGTGCTTCGGTGAAAACAACTTCAAGAAGAGGAAAATGGTTTCTAAATTATTGAAAGCAATGGAGGGAAAGGAGGTGAGTTTTATTTATTGTTTTGTGTTAACACTTAATTTTTTTGTTAAAGTGTTTATAGTTTTGCTTAAGCGCTTATTCATTTTTTGGTAAAATGTTTATTATTTTCATAAAATCTTTATTATTTTGTATAAGCGTTTATAATTTTCATAAAGCATTTATTATTCTACTTAATCATTTATTATTTTCGTAAAGCTTAATTTTATTATTTTGCTTAAATGTTTATTGCTTTACTGAAGTGTTTATTTACCATTTTTAATTTGTATGTATTTTAATTGTCCTCCCTCACCCCCTCTAGCTTGGCGAAGGCTAAGTTGATCGGGTACGCACAAACCGACCCACCAAGAACAGCACCCTAGCGGGACAGTTTGGTTTCCTTAAAAAAGAAACCACCCTCTTAAAGCATGGGCGGAAGACGAAGACGGAGGAGGAGGAACCCAAGGAAGAAGTCGGTTAGAGGCCCCTTGAGGTGGAGAGGACATGGTGGCGTGCATTATTAATGAGTTAAAAGTGCTTCAATCAAAGGTCGATGCACTGTTTGTACAAGTGAATGTCTAGCAACCAATAGAACTACCAAAAATTATCATAAGCATTGATCAACTTACATCATCTCTGCAGTAAGAAGAGGACCCCCCTAGGAAAAAAAATAAAAAAGGGTGGTCTACAAATGTTTGCCACCACCACCATCACCAACAATATTAGCATCACTGATACTAGATACACCAGCATCACCCTCACCATCGGCAACACCCGCACTTAGCTACAACACCCGCGAGATTGGGCAAAGCAGATGCACCACACCAACCAACCACATCGACAACACCCTCACCACCGACATCGCGATCGACAACACCCTCACCACCCAAGCATCACCTACATCAAGTAGCACCCTCACCTCCAAAGAATATATATGCCCCGACGCCAACCACATCGGTAACATCCTTACCTCTGACGTCAACCGCACTGACACCACCCCTACCACAAACAACAGCTCTAATACCATCAACTCCCGCACTTGCAACACCCTCACCACCGCCAGCAACCACAGCAGTAACACCCGCATCGATACCAGCAGCATCTACAACACTAGCAGTTCCCTCACCGACAACTCCCACACTACCAAGACTGCACTCACCCTAAGAACACCGCAGAACAACACCGGCTTCTACACCACTGGAAAGGGCCCGCACTAGCAGCAGAAAAGAAAAGTCACTGGGCGGAATGTTAGCCCCAATGGGAAGGGGTGGAAGAAAGTAGCTCTTAAATCTGGGTTTATTCATCTGTAGGACTAGGCAACAACGAAGATAGGGAGAATTCTTGAGTCCCTTAAAAAAATGAGGGACAAAAAACCAAAAGTCACTAATGTTGAAGGTGACTTGCTCAAGAATCCCAAAGACCTTGTTTACTTGATGGATAAGGATGCTCGCCCAACCGCTTCAAGAGCTTCATAGCAAAGAATAAGAAGCTTGTCGACTTCTCTAGAATTTGGAGAGGCGTTGGAGAGGCGGTGTTGGCCAGGTGCTCCTCAATTACTCGATAGACAAGCAGGACACACTGCCAAATATGTTTGACAAAATTTCGGCAGAGTCCCCTTTGTTTTTAGGGCTCCGAAATTTATACAAACATTCACGCATGCCAATATCCAATATCTTGGATTCATACAGCTTATCACCTTAATAGATCTTTTCTAGTAGAGTACACCTCTACAACTTAATACTTGCTCTAATAATTAGTTAACAATTACACAAGCATTTTGTCAATTAAACACCCAATATACTCATCCAACACTAATTATCCACCACTGTCAACTAACCGCGGATCGAAGCTACGCTTCTTGCGGCTGCTTGAACCAAGCTGGACCTACTGTCCTTGACTGGAGGATTAGTCGTCAGATCTTAGACGAGAGATGAAGTAAGGGGGGCTGCCAGACAGGTTCCAAATGGTGCGACAATAGGCAGCAGACGACCATTGCCGGGCCGGCATGGAGCACCGCGGCGAAGGTCGGCCGCTTGACCGGTGGTGTGCGTGAGAGGGATACCGCAGCTTTTGCAAGCCGGCGGCGGACTGCTGCAGACCGGCGAGGGCAGCTGGAAGCGCTGCAGGGAGGGGGCTTGGCGGGGGCGGAGCTTGCATGGGGGTTAGCGTCGGGCACGGTCGTCAGGCGGCGGTAAGGATGGCTGGCGGCGTGGGTACTGCAGGGAGAGGAGGGAGATGGAGCAAAGAGAAAAGGGGGGGCTAAGGCTCTTCTCTTTAATGAAAATCAAGAGAGAGAGAGAGAGAGAGAGAGAGAGAGAGAGAGAGAGAGAGAGAGAGAGAGAGTTAATAACAATTGGAGTGGAACAAACGAAGGCGATCAGCTTAGCGAGAGAGCTTGGCTGTAAGCTGGGATCGTTCCCATTGAAGTATCTGGGATTGCCTGTGGGGTTGGGAAGGTTAACCAGGGGGTGCTGGGATGAAGCAATCGTGAAAGTACAAGCAAGACTTACACCGTGGAAGGGCGTGCATTTATCGTTAGGAGGGAGATGGGTACTAACCAATGCAGTATTGACGGCGTCGATCAACCATTATCTATCATGTTTCAAGGCTCCAAAATGGGTAATCAAGGAGATAGACAAAGTGAGAGCAAGGTTCCTTTGGCGAGGACCAAAGGAAAGGGGATTAAACCTAATGGATTGGAGTCAGGTTTGTAGGCCAAAGGAATTTGGGGGGCTGGGGGTGTTGGATTTACAAATATTCAACATGAGTTTGTTGGCTAAATGGTGGGAGAGGTTGAATGAGGCAACGCAGTCCCCATGGGTGGTGTATGTCAAGGAAAAGTATTACCACAGATGGCCTTTCTGGGACAGGTCCAGGGGGAACGCAAGGAGTTGTTCAGCATTCTGGAATGGAATTCTCGCAGTGAGAGACATGTATCTCAGGTGTACGAAGGTGCAACTTGGAGATGGAAGGGGCTGCTCGTTCTGGTATGACATGTGGGCTGGGGAAATTGAACTTAGACTGGCCTTTCCAGAAGCATTTAAAGCATGCATAAACAAGCATAGGAAGGTAGCAGATTGTGTGTATCCTGAGCGTGGAGAACTCCGATGGGTATCACAAATAAAGTTTGAAGTGGGGGGACAAGCAAGAGAGGAAGATGGAAAGATTATGGAAATCATTGGAAGATGTCAAAGAACGTGCAGGGAGGACTGCAGGATATGGCGCTTTGCCGACTCAGGAAAATTCTCAGTGAAGAGTATGTATAGAATATTGATCGATGGAGGAATTAGATCGAGGATACATGAGGTTTTCTGGGAAGTTAAGGTTCCAATGAAGGTGAAGATCTTCTCGTGGCTAGTAGTGCACAATAAGGTCCTCACGAGAAGTAACCTGCGCAAACGAGGTTGGCCGGATATAGACGCCAGATGCCCATTATGCGGGGAGGAGGAGGAAGAGGTAAATCATCTATTTATTTCCTGCAGGTTCATGGTCTCAATATGGGGATACATGGAAGGGTTGTGGGATATATTACTACGGCCACCGTCAGTGGAGGAAGCCTGGGATCACTGGTGCAGAGAGAGGGTAAGGGAAGGTGATCGCTATGTATGGAGCACGATTGTAATGGTGGTATGGTGGGCGGTTTGGGAGGAAAGAAATATTAGGGTGTTTGAAGGAAAATCCAGGGATCAACAGGGAATGATAGGCATCATAACCAGGCTTCTCTTCTTCTGGAAATTGGAAGAGAGTCTCGTACAGAGGCGGACGAGGAACATGGGGTGGAACGAAAATCGGGGGTCAGGTGGCGGAGAGAACTAAGGCCAGAAGTGGGCGAGCACGAGAAGGAGTGACGGGAATGAAAGAGCAATGCCAGTGGGATAAACTTTAAAAAGAGAAGGGGAGTGAAAGAGGGTGTAAAGTTGTATTATGTAGGGTTAGCCAGGATAGCACACCATCAGGATATTTGTTTTGAGGGTTGGGTGGGGTGCAATCCTGGTTAAGAATGTAATGGGGACACTCTGCTGAGCGATAATCGCCTCTAAGGTAATGCCTATCATAGAAGTTCCAAGTGGTTGATTCACTTGGCTTATTTTCATTAATATAATGGAAGTTTGAAATCAAAAAAAGAGAGAGAGAGAGATTTAATTTCTCTCTCTCTCTCTCTCTCTCTCCTCTCATTTCTTTACTTATAACATAAGATAAATTCTAATTTATTTTTATTTTATTTCCTTATTGTATTTAATCCAATAGATTAACTTATTATTATTTTTATTTATTTATTTATTTATTTATTATTATTGTTACTATTAGTATTATTTAAAAAAAAGCCTAATAATTTAACTTTTCACCCTAGCTTTTGTCACATGCCCATTTAATCAAAAAATATTTTCTTCATTAACACCCATTCCACTAAGCTACAATAATTTAATTATTTGCTAAATTTCATCTTCCCATTAATCTCATTAACTATTCACAAATTATCGGGCAATCTATTATGAAAAATTCAAATGGTTACTATGTTCCCAAAAATTTAAACGATAACTACTAAAGAAAATCTGGGGCGTTACAATATGAATTTCCTAGGCCATCTTCACTATTCATTTGAAGAATTTAGTTTTTGGAGTTTCTGCTTAATAAATGGCTTATGCATTTATTTTTTAGAGTTTTCGCTTATTATACGACCTAAGGATTTATTTTTTGGAGTTTCTGCTTAGTAAACGACTAAAGTGTTTATTTTTTACATTTTTCAGTTATTAAGCGGCCGAAGAGTTTATTTTTTGGAGTTTCCACTTATTAAACGACTTAAGTGTTTATTTTTTTGAGTTCCCGCTTAGTATACGACTGAAGCATTCATTTTTCTATTGTCGATGTCGAGATTTGCTTTTCCTAGGGATCAACACAGATCTGGCTTGAATGGGGATCTCGGCTACTTCTTGAATGCAAGATTAGGTTGGCAGGTTTATCGCTTTGAACAACATTTTGACTTCTGAAGCGTCTTGGTGAAGAAGATAATGGGTTTGGTACTCGAGGGGATTATTTTCCTTGGATTTTCGTGAGGTAGTGTCCCACGTGTCACCCACTTGTGGATGGGCCCCTTTGAACAATTGTCTCGAACCCTCGCACTGTAACTGCTTTCTCTGAGGACCGAACTTGTGGGTATTGCCTATAAGTAGGTTTGGAGGGATTTACGACAGTTTACCTCTACAATCCTCATGTTCTTCTTCGTCTTCACAACATGAGGACCCCCAACACATCCGGTCAGCCTCTCATCTCGCCAATTGATGGTAGAAAATGTCATGGCCTTAGTTCCTAGGAAGGAAGGTTCTGGGGTCGAGCTTGTCGTTCGCTTTTAGATTTTTCCAAAGCTCCTCCAAGTGGACAATGATTTAATATCCCCAATTTTGGCACACATAAAATCATAAGGAGGCCTCAACATAACATGGTAGGTCACGGGGATGCCCCTACACAATCTCCCTATACATATCGATTTTTGTCGAGGTTTTAGGTTTCTTTGAAGTGTGGGCAATGAGTTCATGAGCTCTGACAGAGACTCTGAAATATCAGAATCAAGGTCCCCTTTTTCATAACGTCATAGTGATCGGGCAGCACCAGCTCTGCAAGACCCTAAGTGCTCGATTGAAATCACGACCTAGAATAACGATTTAAGCGTTCCTTATAAGCTGAGAATAACAATTCTTGTATCTTATGATTTTGTCCCATCTGTATATGATCATCTGTGATCAATAGTAGTTTCTATGTTAATATGAATTTTATGGGCCATCTTCAATATTCGTTTAATAAGCGAAGATTTCAAAAAAAAAATAAACACTTAAGCTGTTTACTAAATGGGAACTCAAAAAAATAAATGCTTAAGCCATTGAATAAGTGGAAACTCTAAAAAATAAATACTTAAGTAGTTTAATAAGCGGAAACTCCAAAAATTAACTGCTTAAGCCTATCAATAAGCTGAAACCCCCCTTCCCCCTCCCCCCCAACCAAAAGAAAAAATGCTTTAACTGTTTAATAAGAAAAAACTCTAAAACAATAAATTCTTCAACTGTTTAATAAGCGAAAATTTAAAAAATAAATGCTTCAGCCATTTACTAGTTGGGAACTCAACAAAATAAACGCCTAAGCCATTTGATAAGTGAAAACTCCAAAAAATAAACGCTTAAGTCTTTTAATAAGTGGAAACTCCAAAAAATAAACGCCTAAGACATTTAATAAGCAGAAACTCTAATAAATAAACTTATCAAATGAATATTGAAGAATGACTAGAAAATTCATATTAACATAGAAACTATTATTGATCACAGATGATGATGCACGAAAGGGACAAAATCAGAAGATACAAGAGCCATTATTCTCGGCTTACAAGGAATGCTTAAGCCATTATTCTCGGTTATGATTTTAGTTGAACCCTCATGGTCTTGCAAAGCTTGTTTTACCAGATCACTATGATGTTCTAGAAAAGGGGATCCTAACTTTGATATTTCAGAGTTTGTATAATAGCTCATGAAGGCATTGCCTATACTTTAGAGAAACCTCAGGAAAAACCAACATGTATTGGTATGTTGTGTTGGGGCATCCTAGTGACCTGCCATATATGTTGCGTTGAGGCATCCTCATGACTTGTTGTGTCCCAAAAGTGGGGATATCAAATCATTGTCCACTTGGATGAGCTATGAAAAAAATCGAGGAGCGAACGATATGCTTGACCCTAGAACCTTCCTTCCTAGGAACTAAGGCCACGACCTTTTCTACCATCAATTGGCAAGATGAGAGGTTAGTCGGATGTGTTGGGGGTCCTCCTGCTGTGGTGTTGAAGAAGAATATGAGATGGATTGCAAAGGTTGACTATTTCGCTTAGTAAACGACATGCCGATTACTAAGAGAAAACTCCAAACAATAAATACTTTAGCTGTTTACTAAGCAGAAACTTCAAAAAATAAACGCTTTAGCAGTTTACTATTAGAAAACTCCAAAAACTAAACACTTAAGCCTTGAAATAAGCAGAAACTTAAAAAAAATGCTTAAGTAGCTTAAACCGCCAAAAAATAAACGCTTTTGTCGTTCACTATGTGCAAACCCCAAAAAATAAACTCTTTAGCCGTTTACTATATGAAACTACAAAAAATAAACACTTATGCCCTTTACTAAGCGGAAACTCCAAAAAAATAAACGCTTCAGCCGTTTAATAAGCGAAAACTCTAAAAAATAAGCGCTTAAGTCATTTAATAAGCGGAAACTCCAAAAAATAAACACTTCAGGAGTTTAATAAGCGGAAGCTCTAAAAAATAAACAGGAACCCCATGAAATAATTATATGAAACACCGAACAATACACACATTAACAAAAACAACACACAAACACACACTCCAGTAATCATAGGCAAATGTACGTGGAACGTACTTCCATTCTAAAACAAACAACATAGTTGTTCGAAACAAATATCATATAAAATCCTAATAAAGACAAATGAAAAGGCGCCAGCCTTAATTACGAGGCTTGGAATGACTCTTCTTGGTCCTCCGTTGTCACACCACAATCATGCCCACCAATCTTCTTGAATGTACGATACACACTGCACATCCGAAAGCAATCCCCATTTGACTCTGACTCAATATGACATATAGTCTTGTGATCATTTGGGACGACATACTTCTCTCACTCGGGAAGCTTCTAGGCTCCAACGTTTGCATATATATATATATACAATCATGTTACTATATATGAGGCCGGCCTTACCACTATTTATTTAAGATCGCCTCATTTTGAGCCACTTGGAGAGTATTTTTTCCAAATCTAACCATATGGATGGAAAGAATATTGAAAAATAAGCTAGTATGTCGATTTTCATACATTTTTGTGATTGTATGATCATTAATCTTAAAGGGTGAAAATTTAACCCGTTAAGATTTTTATAAAATTTCACAGGCCTTTAAGATAAATAATCATACGATCATAAAAATATATGAAAATCGACATACTAACTTATTTTTCGATATTCTTTCCATTCATACGGTTGGATTTGAAAAAAAAACTCTCCAAATGTTTTAAAATGAGGTGATCTTAAAACGAATCAAGTTCTGGCCTCTACCCATAAAGATCATAATTATATATATATATATATCCGCTAACACTGACTATCATATTGAAAATACGCTAAACTTAACAACATGACCTTTTTTTTTGTACCTTGCAATAACAATAACGAAACTCTCTATTGGGAATTTGTTGAATGAATTGGTAGATGTTCAGCTTAAGACACTTTCACTAGGTAAAGGAGCAAGATGGAGGAGATATAATAAAGCTTGCTAGGCAAGCAAAAGGAAGCAATGACGCCCGAACATGATTGGGCGGGAGATCTTCTAACAAAAAACCTATGGGTAAAGGTGGAATTGTTCAAAATAATCTTCAATACCACCAGGAGGGACTGATAAGGAATACCAAAAGTTAGAGGGACTGTTTAGTTAGATGTAAATATTAAAAAATTAATTTTCCCTCTTTATTGTGAAAACAAACTCCGACACATTTGGAACCACACGATAAGCCCCCACAGACTATCTAGAATGCAAAAATACGAATGCCAAAACATTTCTATTCAAAGTAACGACCAGGACGACAAAGGGAGGATTTTCCATGTATACCCCTGAAAGAAAAAAAAAATCTCTATCAATTTTAAAATTATGCATCTATGCAATCTAGAATCTTAAGATGTCCATATAACTATGAAATTTATAAGGGGTATACACAGTAATTTCAGTATTTTTATTGATTTTGCAGAGAAAATCTCAGAAGCTCACGTGGTTAATTAGACCACGCAAACTTCAACCACGTAATTGTGATAACCATCTCCGAGACATTTGGAACCACACGATAAGCCCCTGCAGACTATCTGGAAGGTGAACGTTAACGTGCATGCATGACCAAACCAACATTGCCAAAATTTTTCTATTCAAAGTAACGACCAGGAAAACAATGGGGGGATTTTGAATGTATGCCCCCATTGTTTTCTATCAATTTTAAAATTATGCATGTTTGTAATGGTAGAATCTGAAGATGGTCCATATATTTATGAAATTTGTAAGGGGTTATACACAGTAATTTGGCAGAGAAAATCTCAAAAGCTCACGTTGTTAGACCATGCAAACTCCAACCACGTAATTGCAATCACATTTCCATCCAGACAATTCAATTCAGCCACGCTGTTAGACCATGCAAACTTCAACCGAAACTTATCCATTTAATCAAACTATAACAACATGTTCATCTCTATATATATACCCAAGAACAACACAACGAAAAAGATAAACAAACACCATGGCAAACCTTATTCTAAGCAATCTCTCTCTCCTTCTTCTCTTAATCATCACATTCTTACCATCCATGATCTTATCTGCAAGCATTAACCAGAGCTTCATCCAATGCTTCATCAGCAAGACCAACTCCTCTCAAAACATCTACGCCACAAACAACACCTCCTACAACACTGTACTACGATCCTCAGTTCAAAACCTCCGTTACCTCAACTCCTCCACCACCACTAAGCCAACCGCCATCGTCACTGCCGCCACCTTCGCCGACGTGCAGGCTGCAGTCGCATGCAGCCGTCTTGCTGGCCTCGGCCTTCGCGTGCGCAGCGGCGGCCATGACTACGAGGCCATGTCCTACGTCTCCTCCGGCAAAGTCTTCATCATCCTCGACCTCGCCAACCTCCGCTCCATTACCGTCGACAAAGACTTCGCCTTTGCATGGGTCGAGGCCGGGGCTACACTGGGCGAGGTATACTACACCATTGCTAAGAACAACAACACTGTGGCCTTCCCTGCAGGCATCTGCCCGACAGTCGGCGCCGGAGGACACTTCACCGGTGGAGGGATTGGGACCTTGATGAGGATGTACGGCACTGCGGCTGATAACATCGATGATGCCCTCTTAGTGAACTCTGACGGTAAGCTTCTGGATAGAAAGGCCATGGGGGAGGATCTCTTCTGGGCTATCAGAGGAGGAGGAGCTGCAAGCTTTGGTGTTGTTCTTTCCTTCAAGATCAAGCTCGTCTCTGTCCCTCCTATTGTTACTCCCTTCAACGTGATCAGAAACTTGCGACAGAACGCCACAGAGCTCGTCCAAAGGTGGCAGACAATTGCACCAAAGTTTGATGAAAAGTTGTTCATCAGAGTGCTAGCTCAGACTGCTGATGATGGGAGTAATAAGACCATTGAAGCTGCGTTTAACTCTTTGTATCTTGGGAGTAGAAATGAGCTTCTCTCAGTGATGGAGAAGAGCTTCCCAGAGTTAGGGTTGAAGGCGGAGGACTGCACAGAGATGAGCTGGTTGGAGTCAGTGCTCTTCTTCGCAGGATATTCAGGAAGGAGTCCGGATATTTTGCTTGATAGGAGGCCAGAGTTTAACAGTTCATTCAAAGCTAAATCAGACTTTGTGAAGAAGGCTATAAGCAAGGAAGGATTGGAGAAGATATGGGAATTCCTTTTGGAAGCTAAGGATGAACCATTGACAATGATAATGGATCCATTAGGGGGTAGGATGGATGAGATCTCAGAGTCAGCCATTGCTTTTCCTCACAGGAAGGGGAACTTGTATAATATTCAGTACTTCATGAGATGGTTTGAGACTGACTCTGTTGTCCATGAGAGACATCTTGGGTGGATGAGAAAGATGTATGAGTTTATGCAACCTTATGTTTCTAGTCATCCAAGAACTGCTTATTATAATTACAAGGACATTGATTTGGGTGAAGGACAGGGAAGATATTCAGCTGATGTGGTTTGGGGTGCCAAATATTTCAAGGGGAACTTCAAGAGGCTGGCTTATGTGAAGGGAATGGCTGATCCTGTGAATTTCTTTGGGAATGAACAGAGCATTCCACCTCTATCTATCAAACACTGAAAATTGTTAAAATAGATATGATCTATCATTTATTTGTACTTTTTATTTAGCTCTAATAATAAAGGTTTCAGTGTATTATTTATATATTTATTTATTTGAGTACTTATGAAGGGCATCGTCCCATTGCATGGTGACCATCACTAACAAGTGTTAGATTCAAGAAGATTGTTAGCTTAAAAGAACAAATAATACTTAACAGAGAAAAGATAAACCGATGATGGAGAAGATAAGTAATATTCATTCATCATACTTCAACTCACACCATTACATAATATGTAACTTAATGATAAACAACTACACATGCATGTTCATGCCATGCATGACACCATGATTGTTGAGAGGAACAAGCTTCAGCAGTAACTCATTAACAGCTGAGTATTGGTGCAGTGGTGGAGATAGATAAGCTCACGTGCTCTACGTGAGAAGAATCAGTCAGAGGAATGAGTCTCTGACTGTTATATGGTTGCTAATAAATAGAAGAGTCTAACGTTGTAGTGGTCTACATGTGTCTGTTATGTTTATCTTTAAAAATTCAGCACCTTGTCTTGTCCTTTTAATCAATCAGTTGTATTCCCTTTCCAGCATATTAATAACAAAAAAGTCCTTTCTTGTCTTCTTCCAACTCTTGAGCAGATATTCTTAATCTCTTCACAGCTTCTCTATTATCTGAATCTCCTCATTCTAACCTTCTTAGCCTCCAGATTACCAACATACTAGTATCAGAGCTCATGGCTACGAACGGGACCAGTGTGAATCTCTCCAATCCCTCTCTACCCACTTTCAAAGGAGAAAATTATGAGTACTGGAGTACCCTTATGCGCATCCTGTTCCAGTCTTAAGATCTGTGGGAGCTGGTTGATGCTGGCTACTCGACCGAAGATGATGAAGTTCGCGTGAGAGAGAATAAGAAGAGGGATTCCAAGGCCCTCTTCCTTATTCTGTCAGCTGTACATGAATCCATCTTCCCTTGAGTTGCAGGCGCCTCAACAACAAAGGAAGCATGGCTGATTCTCAAGAAGGAGTTTCAAGGCTCCTCCAAAGTGATGGTCGGGGCTTCAAACCCTTAAACAGGAGTTTGAAACATTGCAAATGAAGAGTACTGAGGATGTGCAGGCCTATATTATACGTGCATCAGGGATTGTGAATCAAATGAGGGTGTATGGTGACCGGCCCCATCAGTGAGAAGACCGTGGTGGCAAAGGTCTTAAGAAGTCTCTCTCCAAAGTTCACTCATATTGTAGCAGCAATAGAGGAGGCCAAAGACCTCTCAACTCTTTCATTAGATGAGTTGAGTGGATCCCTACAAGCACATGAAGTTAGGCTAAACAAGTTGGCTGAGTATGTGGAAACAAAGGCATTCCAAGTAGAAGGAGAAACATCAGATGCTAAAAGAGGCAACAAGTCTTCCAGCAGAGGAAGTGGGAGAAACAATTTCAAAGGACGAGCTCGTGGAAGAGGTCGAGGAAGGAGCATTGACAGACAACAGCAGCAATACTCTGATTCAAGGTCGTCCAAAGGGAGCATCTAGTGTCATATCTGCAAAAGATATGGACACATGAAAGCTGAGTGCTGGTTTAAAGACAAGCAAGTTAATATGGCTGAAGAACAAGAAGAATCAAGCAATCTATTCATGGTACACTCCAACAACTCAGATCCAGCACCTCATAGCATATGGGTGGTGGACTGCGGCTGCTCAAATCATATGACAAGCATGAAGGAATACTTCAGAAGTCTGGATGAAACACAGAAGCAATCTGTGAAACTTGGTGACAACAAGGAGGTTGCAATTGAAGGCAAAGGAACTGTGGCTATCCAGACGGAGAATGACAAGGTAAAGCTTCTCCACAATGTCCAATATGTTCCCAGATCGGCTCATAACCTTTTGAGTGTAGGCCAGCTGATATCTGGAGGATTATCAGTGTTGTTTGACAAGGAAAGCTGTCAAATTAAAGATCAAAACACAGGTCAGACTCTAGTAAACATACCAATATTGACTTCAAACATTATGTTTCCTCTTGAAGTCTCTAGCATGGAGCAGCTGGGCTTGGTTGTGAATGACAGCAAAGACTCCAACCTGTGGCACCTGAGATATGGACATCTCCATTCTCAAGGACTGAAGACTTTCAGCCAAAGACAAATGGTACATGGCCTTCCATTGATCACTGAACTGGAGTTCTGTGAGAGCTGCACTCTGGGGAAGCAATGTAGAAGATCTTTCCCTTCTGAAGGAGCTTGGAGAGCATCAAATCCTCTAGAATTAATCCATGCAGACTTGTGTGGACCTATGCACACTGAATCCTTGGGAGGTAACCGTTATTTTCTCTTGTTTACTGATGACTACACAAGAATGAACTAGGTCTACTTCTTAAGAAACAAGTCTCAGACTCTTGAGATGTTCAAGTCCTTCAAGGCCTTGGTGGAGAATCAAAGTCCATATACAATCAGGTGTCTTTGCACAGATAGAGGAGGAGAATTCCTATCAAGAGAATTCACTGAATTCTGTGACTCACATGGCATCAAAAGGCTCTTAGCACCATACACTCCACAACAGAATGGTGTTGTGGAGAGGAAGAACAGGACCATAGTGGAGATGGCAAGAAGCTTACTTATTGAAGGTGGCCTCTCAAATAGCTTCTTGGGAGAAGCTGTATCCACTGTAGTGCATCTACTGAACAGATCTCCCACAAAGGTTGTGCTTAATCAGACCCCTATTGAAGCATGGAGTCAAAAGAAACCATCTGCAAGTTATTTCAAAGTATTTGGCTGCATTGCATACCTATGATTCCTTCTGAATAGCATCAAAAGCTTGAAAACAAGTCTGTTAAATGCATATTCATAGGGTATAGCAATGAGTCTAAGGCTTACAGACTTTACAATCCTATCACTTGTAAAGTAATAGTGAGTAGGGATGTAGTTTTCAATGAGAATGACAGGTGGAAATGGAGCCAAGACAATGGTGAATCCACATTGAAGATTCCTCTCACCACAGTAGAAGAAATACTTCAATCATTAACTAATCCAGAGTTCAATGATGGCAATGCAAGCAGTTCAAGATCAGCTTCAACTCCTGATGGAAGGCTGGCCAATTCTCCACAATCCAGTGACAGAAGTGCAAGTACCTCAACACCAAGTGCAAGGAGTGCATCTGATATTCCTTCTCATGTCTCAAACTCTATAGATTTGTCAAGCAATCATGCTGATCAAGGCTCCAGTATAAGACCAGCACTATCTCCAAATGAAATAGGTCCCATAGGAGTCAGATCATTGAGATCCATCTATAAAAGATGTACCTTTGCTCTGACTGTCTATGATCCTATATATTATGAAGAAGCTGTACTGCAAGATGAGTAGAGACAAGCTATGCAAGCTGAGATTGAAGCCATCCACAGAAACAACACATGGTATCTTACTGACTTACCAGAAGACAAGCATCCAATGATCTTGAAGTGGATATTCAAGACTAAACTTGCTCCTGATGGCAGTATTCAGAAATACAAGGCCAGACTTGTTGCAAGAGGGTTCAAAAAAGCGCAAGGGGTGGACTATGAGGAGACATTCTCACCTGTGGCCAGATTTGAGACTGTGAGGCTTCTCATTGCTCTTGCAGCTCAAAGACAGTGGCCAATTTACCAGCTTGATGTTAAATCACCATTTCTTAATGGTGATTTACAAGAAGAAGTATATGTAACTCAACCTGAAGGCTTCCTAGTTGCAGGGAAGGAGAAGCAGGTTCTGAGATTAAGGAAGGCCTTATATGGTTTAAAACAGGCTCCCAGTGCTTGGTACAGCAAAATAGATCAACACTTCATCAATCAAGGGTTCAATAGAAGTGAGAATGAGCCTACTCTATACAAGAAGAAGCAAGGAGAAGAGGTCCTACTGGTATGTTTATATGTGGATGACATTATATACATGAGCTCATCTACACAATTGGCAGAAGAATTCAAGCCGAACATGATGAGAACTAATGAGATGTCTGATTTAGGATTGCTTCATTACTTCCTTGGATTAGAAGTGAAGCAAGATGAAGAGGGAGTATTCATTTGTCAGAAGAATTATGCTCAAAATCTACTTAAAAGAGCACAGATGCATGAATGCAAGAAAACTGCCACTCCAATGAACACAGGAGAAAAGTTTTATATCAATGATCAATCAGGAGAAGCTGATGCAGGAGCATACAGAAGATTGATTGGAGGCTTAATCTATTTAACATACACAAGACCTGATATTAGTTTCTCAGTTGGACTTCTATCAAGGTTCATGCAATGTCCATCTAAACAACATCATGGTGCAGCAAGGAGAATACTAAGATACATTGCAGGGACACTTGGCTATATTTTGTACTACTCTCATGTTATTGATTTCAAGTTAATTGGTTTCACTGAGAGCGATTGGGCAGGGTCCACAGAAGATAGAAAGAGAACATCAGGCTCAATCTTCACTATGGGATCAGCAGCCATCACTTGGAGCTCAAAGAAGCAAGAAATTATAGCTCTCTCATCAACAGAGGCTGAATACATTGCAGCCACATTAGCAAAGATGTCGTGCAATATGGCTAATTAAGGAGGTTGTTACTTGATGTTGATGAAGAATGCAGAGATCCCATCGAGTCAAGCTTTTGTGACAACAAGTCTACTATAGTACTGGCCAAGAACCCCATTATGCATGGAAGAACCAAACATATAGATATAAGGTATTATTTCATTCGAAGTTTGGTGACAGATGGTTCAATGGTCTTAAAATATTGTAGAATAGATGAACAAAGTGCAGACATATTTACAAAACCTTTGTCTGCTCAAAAATTTAGTTATCTGAGGATGAATATAGGTGTCAACAGCTATGAGTTAAGGGATGGTGTTGAGAGGAACAAGCTTCAGCAGTAACTCAGTAGCAGCTGAGTATTGGTGCAGTGGTGGAGATAGATAAGCTCACGTGCTCTACGTGAGAAGAATCAGTCAGAGGAATGAGTCTCTGACTGTTATATGGTTGCTAATAAATAGGAGAGTCTAACGTTGTAGTGGTCTACTTGTGTCTGTTATGTTTATCTTTAAAAATTTAGCACCTTGTCTTGTCTTTTTAATCAATCAGTTGTATTCCCTTTCCAGCATATTAATAACAAAAAAGTCCTTTCTTGTCTTCTTCCAACTCTTGAGCAGATATTCTTAATCTCTTCACACCTTCTCTATTATCTGAATCTCCTCATTCTAACCTTCTCAGCCTCCAGATTACCAACAATGATAACACATACTAAATAGATAACTGACCACTAATGAATATAACTTCAGTTTCATCTAATTGTCTTGACTCCCAACATTGACTGCCACATGTGCAGCTTCTAATCATTTCCAACACACCTTGTTTTGAAGCTGTATATATACTCAGCAACATATATATGCTTCTTCAGTGTCACAGTACTTTAGCATAATCTTTGAGCTTGCATTCTTCACACAACTAATCATCTTCATAAATTTCCTTCATCATCATGCGCATGCAATAAGTGTGCTCAACACAATCACTGCATCTACTACATATTGCGAGACACTCTTCTCGACCAACATCCCACATATATCATAGACCTTCTCATCAACCTCCATTGATGTATTTAACGTCCCAGATAACTCCTTAATTAGGTTGCACTTCACCACTTCACAGCCTTCAACTGTGGCACCATTCTCCTTGCGAACATCATTTCTAAGCAAGGATAGTTGCTCTTTTGGTTACCTTCCCCTTTAACTTGAATCTCTTTATCAGCACCAAGTTTAACTTGTAGTTTCTTGGAATTATCTAACACATTGAACAACTCTTTCTTCTCTTTCATGTTACTAGTTGCATTACCTTGTTCACTGTAAACCATGAAAATTTGACCCACCTCATGCTCTTGACTGAGCTCATGCCTTCAATCATATCCTCTTTAGCCATATTCACTCCTCATCCTTGAACCAACATTCGACCTTTACATGCCCGAACTTTTTACAGTTGTGGCATTGTATATGACCTTTGTGTTGTCTAAATGTTGCTTGACGCTCTGAACTCGGTCCTCTTCCTCGAAACCTTCCTCTAAACATGCCTCTTCCTTGCCCTCTGCCATGTTTTTGTCACCTTCTCTTGAAACTAATGCTTTATTACATTGAATGTGAAACACTTGTGTTTCAGATTTTTTTTGTAGACTGGTTAAGCCTTGCCTTGTGAGCTTGCAAGGATTCACTAATGTCATCAATAGTGAGGGTAGTTAGATCTTTTGATTCTTCTATGGCTGCTACAATGTGATCAAACCTTGGTATTAAACTCCTTAACACCTTTGCCACAACAGTTGATCAATGATGAGATCTCCATAGGTTTTCATCTGATTCACAACTGAAACCATTCTTGAAATGAAAGTTTGCACTACCTCATAACCTTTCATATGAATGGTTTCGAACTCCTGTCGAAGAGTCTGTAACTTCACTGCGATCACTTTGGGAGTTCCTTGGAACTCCGTCTTCAGTATTGTCCATGATGCTTTGGTTGTTATTGCTACTTCTATTCGAGAGGACACACTCTCATGTAATACCTGTTGGATAAAGAACAAGGCCTTCACATCCTTCTTCTTATTGTTCTTCAAACTTGTTTCCTCACCAGGATCAGCAAACCCATTCTCCACTAACTCCCAAAGATCTTGGGACAGAAACAAAGTCCTCGTCTTGATGCTCCAAAATTCATATCTTTCTCCTGTGAATATAGGTAGAGAGGGCTAGGAGACACTCATTGAAGTATTGTATATTAATGCCTTCCATATGGGGATGATGGGTTGTAGTGTCTCTGATACTACTGTTAGATTCAAGAAGATCATTAGCTTAAAAGAATAAAGAATACTTAACAGAGAAAAGATTAAACACAGGAGATGGATGATGAAGAAGATAAGCAATATTCATTCATCATACTTCAACTCAAACCATTACATAATATATAACTTAATGATAAACAACTACCCATGTTCATGGCATGCATGACACCATGATAACAAATACTAAATAGATAACTAACCACTAACACAAATTGACCACTAATGCATATAACTTCATTATTATCTAACTGTCTTGACTCCCAACATTGACTGCCACATGTGCAGCTTCTAATCATTTCCAACATCAAGTTCAAAGATCAATAGAATAGATTGTCTCCCTAGAAATCCACAACATCATCTGAATGTCATTAACATATGTCTCAACATTCTTCCGGAGCTGTTTCCGGAAGAACTTGGCCACTAATCTTTGAAAGGTTACTATGGTGTTCTTCAAGCTGAAGGGCATGACACGGTAGCAGTACACTCCCTTATATGTGATGAATGAGGTATTTTCCTTATCCGATCTCGCTATCTTTATTTGGTTATATCCCTAGAAAGATTAGTAGTTCATGGCTTGTCATGGATTTGACCAATTTATCAATCATAAGAAGAGGGAAGTTGTCTTTAAGGCAAGCTTTGTTTAAATTCGTGATGTCTACACATCGTCCACTTCCGGGTGGCTTTCTTCGCCAAGACGACGTCGGGTAGCTACTATGAATAGCCCAACCTTGAGTAGCTTATCGATCTCTTCCTCAATGGCCTACTATCGCCCAGGAGCAAAATGTTATCGATTCCAAATTACGAGTTTAAAGATGGGGTCAAAATTCAAATGATGTTATATGACTCCTCTATCCATACTTAGCATGTCTTTGGGATCTCAGGCGAAGACATCTGTATTGCTTCTTAGGAAAGTCAAAATTCTGTCACTCTATTCCCCTTGCAATTTGGCACCAATCTGTATTGTGCATTCTGATCGATCTTTTGATAAAGGAATAGTATCTAGTTCTTCCATTGGAGTTTCTCTTTGTGATGGCTTATCTTCTGACTCTCCTTAAGCCTTAATCATCGGCGATTCTTAAGTCTTGCCCTTAAGGAGGATGACATAGCCCTTGCCGAGTAGTCGGTTGATCTTCTCTGAGCTCTCCATATCCATTCTCGATAGGGAACTTCATCAATAAATGGTATATATGTAAAGACAACAACTCGTAATGAATTTCACATTGGCCTTCCAAGGATGACATTGTAGCTAGATTGGCACTTGACTATGAGGAATTTTGCTGTCATCGTCGACTGACAGGGGTAGGTCCCCACGGTGAGTCAGAGGGTAATCACACCTTCAGGCTGTATAACTCCTCCTGTGAACCTGATAAGTAGAAATCTTGTTGGATTTAGTTGCTCGTGTCCAAGACACATCTTCTCAAACGTATCCTAAAAAATTAGGTCAGCCGAACTTCCACTATCTACGAGGACTCTCATGACCTTATAGTTAGTGATGGCGATAGTAACTACCAACACAACATCATGAGGGTAGTGGACCTCCTCTAGGTCTTCATCAAAAAAGGTGATTGGTGACACGACCCGTGGCCTCTTCCTTGGCACATCAGCTTGGACAGGAATGTGAGCATAGTTCTTACAAGACGAGCTATTCTCACCCCTACTGGCTAGTCCTCTAGCATTATAGTGAATTACTCCCTCAAGAGCTTTGTTTCCTTGTTGGGAAGTTGGGGCTTCTTTCTGTTGGTCCCATTTGAAATATTGGGAGAGATGACCTCGGCAGATAAAGCTCTTCATCTCATCTTTAAGATGAATGCACTCCTCGGTATTGTGCCCATAATCTCAATGGATCCTACATAAATTAATTCTTTCTACCTTTTCTCTTGGTAGCATTCTTCATTTTTGTCAGCCACTTAACCATCCTGTGATCTTCAATATTCATAAGGTTTTCAGCTCGGATTGTGTTGAGAAGGGAATCATTACGGAACCAAGTTGTATGTACCCTCATGCTTCTAAAGGTTCTTTTACTGCTTTTGAGCCTGGTTCTATTCTCTCTTTGGTTTCTCATACCTGATCACCTCTCGTTTTGCCACTTGTATCCCCTTGGCATTAATGTATCTCTCTACCCTAGTGAGGAGATCGGCTAAATCTCTTAGTTGTTTCTTGAACTATAAAAGCTGGAAGGGAGACATGTGCAAGCCTTTCATAAGAGCAGCAACAACAAAGACTTGATTGAGGACAAGCACTTCCAATATCTCCATATTAAATCTATGAATGTAGTTGCGGAGGCTATCTCAGTCTTGTTGCTTGATCCTCATGAGCATTGCAGAAGTCTTTTGGCCTCTAATTCTTACTACTCACAAAGTGACTAATGAAGAGCTTGCACAACTCTCCAAAAGTCAAGATGGGCTCTAAGGGAAGATGAGCGAACAGTGTTAGCGCAAAATCTCTCAATATGGCGGGAAAAGCTGGGTACATGATTTCATTAAGGGCTCCATTGAGGAGCATCATGACTTTAAACGACTCAAGATGCTCGATTGGTTGAGGTGTGGTTATATGCCTCGATAGAAGACATTCGAAGAAGGCAGAGATGCTTCCAAGATTTTAGAAATAAAGGGAGAAATTGCCCAAGAGACATAACTTGATCGCTTCTTTGCTAGCGGAGAGGCGCTATTACGTTGAGGTTGGCGAGGCTCCTCGGATTTAGATAGGGGCCGTGATGACCCCTTGCTACTCAATGACTAGGCGCGCTCCTCCCCCTTCTTAACAAGTGTCTTATGCTATGAGACGTGCATTAGAGGGCCTCCCAATCTTGATTAACTTTGCTACAAAGTTCCTTTGTTACGAAGGGTGTTAGGAGGCATGCTCTTATTTTTGGAGGGCTTTGGTGAACACCTCAAGTTGGTTCGAAGTACACAAATCTGAGAATCTTGAGGGTCTTCTTTCTGGATTGTTGCTTGATCCTTTGGAGTAGCTTCTACCTCGGGTATCTTGTTCAGCCCACTGGTATAGTTAATAATCGGATCGGTAATCTGGTTCTTCCTGCCTCTAGCAATGATTGAGATCTACACAGCTTTTCGACCATCATTGGTTAATTTACCATAGACGGTGGCAACTGTTGATGCTGATAGTCCACACATCTTTGGGATCAGAATGGATTTGGATCAACGAGTAGAATTTGATAGAGATTGATGAGCTTCAGTTTGCTAGGAAGGAAATTGATCAGCTAGGCAATGGGGTCCAGAGATCTATCCCCAGACTCTTTGATGATCAAGTCAATGAACTTTCTTGAAGGTTGAGAAGAGAGATGGAAGAGATCTCATGAAGAGTTTCGAAGAAGGAAATAGAGAGGGAGGGAGAGAGTTTCACAGGTTTCTTAAGGTTAGTTTGATCTTTCTCTAGATCTCCTTTTATACCATTTGAAAGGTGGTTAGCTTTTAGTTAGGAGAGCCTTCTAGAAGTCGGCCAACTCAGTGCCAGCTAGGCTTGCTAGCTCACTCAAAGCCTTTTGACGTCTTCAGAAAGCTCACTTGGAGTCCTTTGGCATCTTCGGAAAGCCTCTCCTTATCGTTAATTAGTTATTCGCCATTTGTAATAGCTTTTTGATCCCAACTCTCAAGATTGTGCCATGTATTAGCTTTAATTTCCCTAGTAACATAAAGGGGAAAGTTCCAAAAAAACCCTTGGAACTTTTCAACTTCTCAAAAAGCCCCTGATATTTTTTATATCCTTAAAACATCCCTCATTTTTGACAAAATGTCACGTCAGTCTGGAAACTGACTGACAGTGTTAAAAAATCCCTAGAAATTACATAAATGTCGATGACATCATTGCTCTTCTCCCCAGCTTCATGAAAATCCCTAGCTTCCATTGCTCTTCTCTCCATCTTCGCAAAGATCCGGCCTCCGCCTAAGCAGGGAAGATTATCTCTCCGAAGTGTCCAGCGATCATCTCCAAGGACAACCTCTCCCAAAGAAAAGCTGTTCGGATTTGGGGGTTTTGGGTGTATGATTCAAGGTGAGCGTCTCCCAAAGAAAAGCTCTTCGGTTTGGGGTTTTTTGGGTGTGTGATTGAGGGGTTGATGTTTGTTTTTGGGTTTAGGGTACAACTTGTAATAATGTGCATGATTTATGATTCTCTATTTATTCTTTGGGGCTTAGGGTTTATAATTTTGGGATTGGGGTTCATGTACAACACTTCCTCTTATTATTTTGAGTTGTCACTCGGTGTAAAGGCCACACTGATAATGGCCAATAAAATTCCTTAAGCCCGGCCCGTCTTAAGTATGAATTAAGTGTGCATTTTTGAGGGATTAATTTCAATTAAAGAGCTTGTATGCAAGGTTTGCAAAGAGGAGGGCTTTTGTTGGGAGAATTCAATACAAATTCAACCCTCACGGAAGCTTAAATCACACACACTTCGATGCTCTAACAACCTGTTTGAATATCTCGAAGCACATGCACAGAACTAGGGCAGAAATTGAGAAAATAGTCACAGAACAACACACAGGGATATACGTGGAGTTCGGCAAGGATGCCTACGTCTCCACGAGGGCGGGGAATAGGGAATTCACTATATGAGTATCACCGATGGGTTGAACAGCCCTCAAGCTCATCTCCTAGAAAAAAAACTCACACACAGAGTACAACACCAAGGAAAGAGAATACAAGGATAAAATCACTATGCACTCTACTCGATTGATGGACTAGATCGAGTTCCTAGAGCTTTCAAGTTGATCACCACTATCTCTTCAATTGTTGCTCAAAACCCTCTACAATGTTTCTTCTTTGGACTTTCTTAGCATTCAGTGTTCAGCCATACCAGGGTTGATCAAACGAAGATGGTATTTATAAACCTGACATATTATTGCCTTTAGACGGGTTCGTGCAATATCCAGATGGTTTCGTCTTGCTCGTGGTCTTCGTAGCTTCACACTAGACGGTTCAGTACACTATCCATACGACCCTGTCCATACTCGTGATCTTTGCAGCTTCACATTGGACAGTACAATACACTACCCATATAATCTGGTTTGTGCTCCATACTAGCGGGTATGCTCTCCATACAGGATAGTACACTACCTAGAATGATTTCCATTTTGGGTAGTATATGACCCAGTATGATTTCTATACTGGGTAGTATGCTTTCCATTCTAGTATGTGACCTAGTATAATTTCCATACTGGGTAGTATGCTTTCCATACTGAGTAGTATGCTTCCATAACCTCGTCACAGCTTGAACGCAAGAGAGACTTTGTATAAGGTTTAATGGAGAGGGACTTGCATGGAAAGGTTCATTGAATTTGGACTTAAGTGCAAAAGACCATAAAAAGAGAGGCCAAGCCTCATGAGTGCTTGCATATAAGGTTGTAATAAAAGAGGGATTTGTTTGAAAAGTGACCCACATGCAAACCTAATGCCCGTCAGCCCAACACTTCAAAGATTAAGTTTATTAATTCTTCTACAATGAATAACATAGTATAAGCCTCAACCATTCAACAAAATCCTCACACACCTTTTCATAAGATTATACACAAGTGTTACATTAGTTGGTTAATGTCACTACTGCAAAAGATTAAGGGTTAAGGCTAGTATAAGATCTGGGTGTTAGGAGGTTGAGCAATACTTAGCTCAACCATCCTTCCATGTGTACCTCCTCTCCCTCCTTCTCTATATCAGCACCAGAAATCTCAGTGAGCTAGGAGCACAACCGGTGACCATGTTAGTTTTGAGAGGATTAAGCAAAGAAAAAACATGAAATTTCTTCAAGAACTAGGGCATACACAACTCTCTTCTTTCTTTCATACTTTTTCTCCAGTTCAACTGTTGACCCATTACATTTCTTACATTAAATAACAACAACTTATGACTAAATTACCAAACTACCCTTCTGACTATCAGAATCACATACATTCAAAATACTTTAACCTTAACACACTTCACTATAACTCTAACAGATATCACCTGAACTTTAACACATATCATTGTAACTTTATCTCATATCACTTGAACTTCATCAGATATCGTTGTAACTATGACAAATACTGCAGTAGTTTCAGCAGAACATTACATTAACTCTAACACTTCCCCTTAATGTGATGTTCTTCAATTCCCATTAATTCTCTGATCTTCAGAAACTTCTCTTTTGGTAGGGCTTTGGTAAATATGTCTGCAATTTGATCTTCGGACCTGCAATACACAAGTACAATTTCTTGTTCTTCAATCTTCTCTCTAATAAAGTGATGTTTCACTGCAATGTGTTTGGGATCTGCTGTTGTAGACTAGATTCTTTGCCATGGAAATTACAGATTTGTTGTCACAAGCAATCCTTGCGGCTTTCTCTTGTTTTTCCCCAACATCTTCTAATATTCTTCTTAACCATATAGCTTGTGAAGTTGACATTGCAGCTAATACATATTCAGCTTTTGCTGAAGACTGTGCAGTAGTTTATTGTTTCTTTGATTGCCATGAAAACACACCTGAACCAAGTGAGAAAATAAACCCTGTTGTGCTCTTCATGTCATCTGCAGAACCAGCCCAATCACTGTCACAGAAACCAATCAGATTAACTTCTTCACTCCTTGTATACTTAATTCCTTAGGCTAATGTTCCTCTTATATATCTGAGAACTCTTTTTGCTGCTCCAAGATGAAAATAACTGGGCTCTTGCATGAATTTGGACAACAAATTAGAAGCATATATGATATCCGGTCTGGTTGCAGTAAGATACAACAAACTTCCCACTATGCTCCTATATATAGTGCCATCAACTTTCCTTCCTCCATCTTTTTTCATCAACTTTTCATTAACTGCAATTGGTGTTGCCATTATTTTGCAACCATACATATTGAACTTATTTAATATCATTTCAGCATAACTTTGTTGGGAAACAAAAACTCCATCTGATTGTTAATAGATTTCAAGACCAAGAAAGTGATGTAGCATCCCCATGTCATTCATTTCATATCTCTTCATTATATCTTTGTTGAACACATCAATCATCTTCTTATCATGCCCAGTAATTATCAAATCATCTACATATATTGCAACAAGAAGAATAGACATACCTTGCTTCTTGACATAGAGAGTTGGCTCACTCTTACTTCTTTGAAAGCCATTGCATATTAAGTAATTATCAATCTGGCTGTACCATTGACGGGGTGCTTGTTTCAACCTATATAATGCTTTTTTCAGCCTATACACATTTTCTTCTTCACATTTGATGACAAAACCATCTTGTTGATCAACATAAATCTCTTCTTTCAACTCTCCATTCAAGAAGGTCGATTTGATATCTAGTTGGTATAACAACCAACCCTTTTGAGCTGCTAATGCAATCAGAGTTTTAATTGTGTCTTTACGAGATACAGGTGCAAAGGTCTCATGAAAATCAATTCCTAGTTGCTGTGAATACCCTTTTGCTACAAGCCTTGCTTTGTTCTTCAAGATAGACCCATCAGGACTATGTTTTATCTTGTAGATCCAACAATTTCTCTATCTTTTGGCTTGTCTACCAGCTCCCATGTTTTGTTGTTTTCAATCATTTGAAGTTCTTCCTCCATGGCATTTTTCCAAGCATTATCTTTAATGGCTTCTTCAAAATTTCTTGGTTCTACCATGCAATAATTGCATGATGCATAAATTTCAACAATGCCTTTCATATTTCTTGGAGTACTACTTGGACTTGATGAACTAGAGCTTGAACCATCACTTGAGGATGATGATGGATCAACTCTTGGTGGTAATTCTTCAATATTTTTTTCTTCATTTTCAGCATCATCTTCAATAACTACAGCTTGTTTCTACACCTTGTTTTTCTCCCAATTCCAAGTGGCTTCTTCATCCACCAACACATCTCTACTAGTAACAATCATATTTCTCTTCAAGCTCCACAATTTGTAGCCTTTTGCATTTGATGCATACCCAACAAAAATGCAAGCTTCACTTGTTTCATCCAGCCTTTTTCTCTTTTCTTTTGGAATTCGAGAATAACACACACTTCCAAAAACTTTTAAGTCTCACCGATAGTTTTCTCCCACTCCAAGCTTCTAGTGGAGTCACATCTTGCATCGCTTTAGTTGGACTTCTGTTTATCAAGTGAACTGCAGTCCAAACTGCTTCAACCCATAAAGAGTTTGGTAACCCTTTATCTTTTAGCATTGTTCTAGCTATCTCCATCACTGTTTGATTCTTCCTTTCTGATACCCCATTTTGTTAAGGAGTGTACCCAACAGTGAGTTGTCGTTCAATGCCTTCATCTTCACAAAACTTGTCAAATTCTCTTGAAGTATACTCCTTGCCTCTGTCACTTCTCAAGGCCTTTATATAACAGCCACTTTGTTTTTCAACATAGTTTTTGAATTTTTTGAAGATACCATAGACTTGGGATTTTTGTTCCATGAAGTATACCCATGTCATCCTTGTAAAATCATCAATAAACAAGATAAAGTACCTGTTTCCAACATAAGATGGAGTCTTCATTGGTCCACATACGTCTGTATGGACCAGCTGTAGCATCCTTTTAGCTCTCCATGCTCCTTCACTTGGAAAAGAATCTCTATGATGCTCCATGCTCCATGCTCCTTCACTTGAAGTAGCTTTAATCCTTTAAAATGCAAATGTACGTCCTAGCCTTTTGTGCCCAACCAGGACTCATCTGTAACTTGTGCTTTCAGTGCCACATTTCCACCATAGTTGAAGGTCAATTCAAAGCTTCTACCTCTCATCATCTTTACTTTTGCCACTAGTTTTCTTCCCCTTCTTTTGTCATGTATAGCATAGCCATCATCTTCAAAATGGATAACATATCCATTTTCCACAAGCTGCCCAACACTTAGCAAATTCTGATCCAAATCTGGAACTAGCAACACATTGTGGATGAATTTTGTTCCCTCCTTTGTTTGGATGCAAATTGTGCCTTTTCCCCTTGATTGAACTACGGCTCCATTGCCCATTCTCACTTTTACATTCATGCAATCATCTATTTTTGTGAAGAGATCCTGATTTCCTGTCATGTGATTACTGCATCCACTATCAAGCAACCAAACATCATTTCTTCTTTCCCTTGCTACTTGACAACTTGCATAAAACATACTACTTGTTCATCTTCTTCTTCTTCTTCAGAAACATTTGCACTTTGTGCTTGATTCCTCAATCTACAATCCTTCTGTAAGTGCCCAAATCTTTTACAATTGTAGCATTGTGGCTTCCCCTTAAACCAACAATCCTTGTCGGTATGATTGTTCATCTTGCACATACTACATCCCCTTTCAGAATTTAAATTTTCAGCACCTGAATTTCTGCCATAAGAACTTCCTCTTCCTCTTTGGTTTCTTCCTTCAAACCTTTCTTCTATTTGATGCTCTTGAGATGATGACCCTTTTGATTTTGGTGCCAAGTTGAGCTTGGACTGAAAAGCATTTTCAATAGATTTCTCTGAGTGTCTCATCAACCTTTTCTCATGTGTTTGTAGTGATGCCATCAACTCTCAAACACTTAATGTGGCAATCTCCTTTGTTTCATCAATAATAGATACAATACTATGATACTTTTCAGGCAAGCTGATGAGAATCTTCTCCACAATTCTCTTATCTGCAACAACTTCACCATACAACCCCATTTGATTAATCACTTTAGTCACTCTGGAGAAATAGTCCTTCAACTTTTCAGATTCATTAATCTTCATATTCTCCAACTCCCTTCTAAGTGTTTGGAGCTTAATAGCTCTTACCCTTGCATTTCCTTGGAACTCCTCTTGCAACACTTTCCAAGCCTCTTTAGATGTTGAAGCCCTCATGATTCTTGGGAACAACTATACTCTTCAGTAATAGCTTGCTAAATGAAAAATAAAGCTTTTGCATCCTTCTTCTTCTTTTCTTTCAGAGATTCCTTTTGGGCATTTGTAAGAGTTACTGTAGCTGTAGGTTCTTCAAAGCCATTCTCCACTAAATCCCATAGATCTTATGATTGGAATAGGGTTTTCATCTTCAAACTCCAAAAATCATAATTTTCCCCACTAAAGATAGGAATAGATGGTTGTTGGATGTTCAAACCTTGGGAACTTGTAGAAGCCATAGCTCTCTTCTCCACTATCACTATTTGCCTTCCAATTTGCTGAAATATTTCCACAAATCTTCTTCACACCCAGTTGTTGTCGACGATCGACTAGCTCTAATACCCTTTGTTAGTTTTGAGAGGATTAAGCAAAGAAAAAACATGAAATTTCTTCAAGAACTAGGGCACACACAACTCTCTTCTTTCTTTCTTACTTTTTCTCCAGTTCAACTGCTGACCCATTACATTTCTTACATTAAATAACAACATCTTATGACTAAATTACCAAACTACCCTTCTGACTATCGGACTCACATACATTCAAAATACTTTAACCCAACACACTTCACTGTAACTCTAACAGATATCACCTGAACTTTAACACTGTAACTCTAACAGATATCACCTGAACTTGAATACATATCATTGTAACTTTATCTCATATCACTTGAACTTTATCAGATATCGTTGTAACTCTGACAAATCTGCAATAGTTTCAGCAGAACATTACATTAACTCTAATAGACCACCATCTCTTATTTTGGTTAGCTATCAAGCCCACTGTCCTCTGCCAGCAGCCTGGTGCTACTGCTCAACCTTTCACTGAACTCTCCCTCCATCCTAGCTTTACTATAATAACAAACCTCACTTCCTCTCACACTAGCTTAGCAATCTGAAGCCTTCCCATACTTATACTCGCCTCAAGCTGCAGTGAACTTAAGAACCCTACTGTCACCCTTGTCAGTCCTCTCTCCTGTATCCCATCAACCAAACCTGAGAAGGACCCATCCATTTCCCTTTTGAGCCTCCTCTCAACCTCACGATGCAAGATCCTAGAGCTTGAGAGATATTGCAGTGAAGGAGAACTACTGTAGAAGTCTTGAGAAGTTTCCCTTAAATAGCAAGGCATGGAGAGAAAGTCTTGGAGTATGGATGATGGGCTGCAGTGTTGAATCCTCTGTAGTGCAATAGGAGAGCCCCAGTCGGGTACAAATGTCGATCTTGGTGGTTGGAGAAGGAGACCAGTTCAAACCCTTACTCTCCCTTAACCCCCTCTCTGCTTAACAAAGACTGCATGTCTAAAGTTAAGAAGTTTAATGCTGCTACTCTTTAAGGTAATTAAGAGCTCAATCCAAGCCATTCTGAAGTAGTATACATGTTAGGCTAGAAGATATGTGTGTGACTAACCCCATGCTCACACAACATTCTATCTACTTGTTAGGTTTATTAGAATGAACTTTAGAGCCTTGTGATAAGACAAGGGTTGTAATTGTCAGCGGTTTAAGTGTTAAATGGACTTATGGGTTTTGATAGTGAGTTATAGATTATACTGATGTTTTGGCATACTTTCAGCTACTTAAAGATTATACTTCTTAACTTAAAAAAAAATAGATATGAAGATGCATACTCGATCTAGTCTCTGTTAGGTTGTTTAAACTCATCTCAAGTATATTGAGAAGGTTTAAAATGGGCATGTAATTAAGGTTATTAGAGTTATTAACCTGATAAAACATGTACATTAGTGAGTCAAGGTTAATGCATGGGAATATTCAACTAGGATGTTATAGTGGGATGTATACTGAGGCTTGTGGGATCAAAAATACCCACCTGGCATCGTGTCTGTGAAGAGACACCAGGCGATACATCGAATCACAAATGAGTATTTATTTTATTTATTTTTGATTATTATGGGTTCTTTCATTCCTAATAGAGGCAAGCCGCTATTATTAATTACCCCGAATAGAGTCTTGGGAACCTCCGATTGAGGGCAAAAGTATAAGTAGAGGCAATGAATAATTCATTTATTTGCAAGCCATAATTTTTATTACATATAGATATCATCATATAGATGTATATATATATATATATATATATATATATATATATATATATATATATATATATATATATATATATATATATATATATTATTTATTTGTTTATTTATTAATGACGCTGCCTTCCGTCTTGGGACATATGCTTCGTCATTTTGGAATTTGTGTTGCCTTAGCCGCATCAAGATACACTGCTTCATCACGGCCTTGAGATTTGCACTGCTTTAAGTTTATATTGACCATCTCGAGATGAATGTTTCATCGCCGTCTCGAGACTCATGTTACTTCAGGATTTGTATGCTTTAAGATGAATGCTTCATTGCCACTGCGAGATTCGTATTGGCTTGTCTCGAGATAAGTGCTCTATCGCCGCTTCAAGATTTGTGTTGCCTTTGAATTTGTACTTCCTTTGTTGCATTGAGATACGTGTCATTTTGAGACTTATATTTCATCTGCTGCCTCAAGATAGACGTTCTATCATCGTCTCAAGATTCGTGCAATTTCAGGATTGACTGGCTTAAGACGAGTGCTTCAGAGTCGCCCTAAGACTCGGTCATTTTATGATTTATACTTTATCAACTGCTTCGCGATGTGTGTTCAGTCACCGCCTCGAGATGCATGTCATTTCAAGATCATGAATTTTAATCTCAATTTCTTTTTTTTGTATATATACTTCAACCAAGGCCAGGATTATTTTTAGTAACACCACCAAATTAGAATTTTTATTTTTATTTTTAAGAAAGCTTATCCTTTGCTTCTCCGGAACTGCATGCCCAGTTTATAATTATGTTAATATGATTATATTCCACTGGTGCAATTTATCACACAAGTTATGTGCACAATGATGATATATATATATTTTTTAATTGAATAACCATCATAATTGGAGATTGCTCTCTTTTCTCCATTTCATTTGATCTATCCATATCATTTGTCAGACCACCCCCATTACATTAGATGAGCCTGTTTTAATCAAGTACAATAGTAAATTTAGACTATCATGTGCCTTTTGTTCAACACCTAGGAGCAGCTTGCAATGGAGCTTTTAGTTTCAAAGCATAGTTTTTAGACTCGGCCCGGTCATTGACCCGGTCGAGGCTCCGGGTCACAAGTCAACCAGTTCAACCGTCGGGTCAGTCGGGTCAATGTTGGGTTAATAAAAATATTTTTAAATATTATTTTTAAAATTATAAATTATTTTTTAATGTGTAATAATAATAATTATCAAATAAATAACTTGAAAAAAAATGCAAACCTAACATAACTTAAAAGTTAAAACCAATAGATAACAAAAACTTCAAAATTTCAATCTCCACATCAAACTAATCACAATAAAATTTTAAATTTAACTTCAAACCTAACTCAATCTAATATATAACAAAATTTCAAAGTTCAAAGTTCAAAACTTGATCAAACCAATCCACAATAAAAGTTTAAAATTAACATCAAGCCGACCTCAACGTAATACATAACAAAACGTCAAACACATATCAAACCAATCCTTATTAAAAGTTTAAACTTTAAACTTAACATCAAACCACCTTAATCCAATACATAACAAAACTTCAAATTACACATCAAACTATCAAAGTTTCAAAACACACTTAACATAACATTTAATCAACACATAACACAAGTTCAAAATTAACATCAAGTCAAATTTAGTCCAATACATAAGAAAACTTCAAATTAAAATTAGGTTTGGGATTGTTTATGTTTTTTTTAATAATAAAATTACATATTTTCTCCTTAATAAATAAAAAATTGAAAAAACTTGAGGATGGGTCATAAAACCCGGCCGGGTCACCGGGTTTGGCCGGTTCAGACAGGGTCAGGCCGGGGCACACCGGGTCGCTTGCATAACTGGGTTATTTAGTGACCCCGACCAGTTTAGCCACCGGGTCATCAAGTTGACCGGTCGGACCTCCGGGCCGGTCTTGGTCTAAAAACTATGCTTTAAAGGACCAATGCTTTCATCTCGGATGATCTCCGCAATGCGTGATTATAGTATTTTAAACAGTTAAGAGCTGCCCCATAATATCAATGTTGGAAGAGCCCTCACCTTGAAGCTATAATGTTCTAGTTTATGTTGGGTTTGAGTGTCCAAGACCAACTTGGCTGCCGATCTAAAAGGCAGCCGATGTTGCGGACCGAGCAGAAAGCTGGGCCGATGTGTAGAGTCCGAGACACAGAGCCAATGTGTGGGTCGATGAGTCACTCATCGACAACGGTGTCCGAAGAGTCAGATCAAAAAGTACATATCGGATGGATACTTCGGACCGGTGTACTTGACAAGCAGTTGCTTGCTTGTTCTACCTGACACCAATCCCAATGTAGGAACGGCGGTGTCAGAGAAAAAGGTGTCTTGGAACTACCACAGGTATGATGGGCAGTATGGTGTGACAGTGAAGTGTTACACAAGCTGCAAAAAGGTGCTTTGGGATTCAAGCCAAGAAGATAGAAAAGAGGTTAATGTCTTCTTGGTGAAAAAGATGGCACAATAGAAATCCAAGAGAGTGAATGAGAGCACCAGTGAAGAAGTAAGCAAGAAGAAGAAGAAAAGGAAGGAGACGTTGGAGGTGAAGGGCTTTGAAGCTCAACTGTGGTTTGAGTTTATTTGCTTAAGCTTGTCTTAAGTTAAGTATTCACTGATCTTTTTGTCTATTCGATCTTTGTTTGTAATCTTGAGTTTGGGCATCAACTCAAGAGTTACCTTGTAGTTCTTGCATGAGATTGTAGTAAATATCTCTGTGTGCCGGTGCCCCATGGTTTTCCCTCGATTTCTAGGGTTTCCACGTATATCTTGGTGTGTTGTCTCTTGTGGTTGTTTTAGTGTTCTTTGTGCTAGTTCTCACTAAGCTTACATCTTTTCTCTCTTATCCCTCCTCCGCAACAGTTTACAAATGAACTTGTAATCGTCTCCATAAGACCTTTGACTACAAAGCATAGATCAAAGTGGCAACAAGTAGATTATCAACAAGAGGTTGAATGAGGTCTACTTCATTCCAAAGTATTTCTTTACAACATTTTTATCGAACACCCTATGTTCACAATAAATTTTTGTAGGTCTGCAATATTGGAAGTTAGACTGCTCTGGAATTACGACTAAGAGAAATTCTAATGGCCACAGTCTTCTATGCAACAATTCTCCCATTCTCCCTTTTTACAGAGATGTACCACCACTCTCATCATCCTCATCTCTGTTTACCCTAAAAGAAAAAAAAAAGGGAATACATAAAATATATATATGAGCCTCGAAAATACAAAATGTATCAAGGGCCAATATAAAATATTTCATATAAATATTATGATGAAATATATATATTGAAATAGATAGCCCGAGAACACATATCTCGAGGCAATCTCCAATCCCAAGATAGCCATGAGAACATATCTCGAGGCACACTCAAATTCCAAAATTGCCCCTGAGAATATATCTTGAGGCAAAACTCAAATTCAAAAATTGCCTCTGAGAACATATCTCGAGGCAAACTCAAATTCCAAAATTGCCCCTGAGAATACATATCTTGAGGCAAACTCATATCTCGAGGCAATGAAATTTCACATGCCGAGGATGCATATCCCAAGGCAGCTCAAGAATGCTGATCCCGAGGCAAAATAATAAATAATAATAATAAATAATAATAATAATAATAATAATAATAATAATAAATCAAAATCAAAATAAAGTAAAATCAGATCAGAACTGAATTGAAAAAAAAAGGGATAAGTTCAAATCAGAAAACAAAAAAAAGGGTAACCTCCCTGCTGTTTGCTGCCACCAAATTTGGAGGACAAGCATAAGCTATATAGTAGCCTTCTCTGCCTCTCTACCTCCCTGTCTGCTGAGTTATCAGATGTCCAAGAGCCACCGGAATCACAAAGGTTGCTAGTGTTGTCCTTAAGAATTTCAAGGGCACCAAGGATGCTGTTAAGAAGAAGGAGTTGATCCAATGATGGGCCAATATTAAACCTTTTAGTGAAAGCCTGGATTAGGGAATCACTTCTAAGAGATCACTTTTGAATGCCCAGTTTCTATTTCACTTTGACAGCAAGTGTTATAAAAGGGGATGAAGAGCTTGATTTGTGATGAAGAAATTGAAATCCAAGAAGAATATGATAGGAGCTGAGACTGCAAGCTTAAGGTCTCTCTACGTCTCATTTTAAAAAGTACTCCCTTTGCTAGTTGAAGCAAATGGGCGTTGAAGGATCGAGTTTCTATTAGTTGTTGATGAATGGATATTTTGGAGGTGTCAAAGCTCTGTTCATGGTGAAGTAAATGTTTCCTTAAGCCTTGGATGAGTTATCAAATTATTTTCAAAGTAGAATTCATGTATATATAAAGTTATATTGAAGCTTTAAATAAGGGGTTCATTTTTTTCTGCTGAAAGACAGTGAGCATATAACCTGTTCGATGGAATTCCCCAATAAAGACCCTAATAGAAAGTTGGAGCAAATGGCTTCTCTTGCTACTGTATTCAAGCGTGAAGGAAGGCAGGCGATGTTTAGGAGGACATTGAAGCATTGAACCTCTGAAAGAAGATGAACGTGATGAGATGATAATATGATATGCCGGCCAAGCGAGGCAATGTTGCTTGGTTTCAAAAGAAGAAGGAGAAGATGGTGGATGATGATGACAAGTTTAAAAAAAACCTGTAGCCCTATTCAGTTAGCACGTTGATGATATTATATAAGGATGCATGGTTGTAAATTTCAATGAGAAAGTATTCAATGTTTATGCTAAACATTTACTTGCATGAGATGCATATCACCTGTTTGATAAAAGTCTCAATTGTAGAGAAGCTAGAACCTGATGGGAATGTTACACAATGACAGCTTTTTCTCTTGACTTTATGAGATTTTGTAGCCTATTTTAGGCCCTTACATGTGGGATATGTTCATGTCTTGTTTCTGCTAATAGTAGAGTAACACCAAGGTCAAGCTTTTCCAAAGGAAGTCTCCTGTGAGCAGTATAAAAAATAATGTGAAACATGGGGACTTGTCTAAGAAGATGAAGCCATTTGAAAGGAAAAGAAGAACCATGAAACTGGTTGAAGATTATGTGGCAGACTTTGGTTCATATAGAAGTTTCAAGAAAAATTAATACAAATGAGGCTTAGGTGTACAACCATGCACATTTTCTGATTTTCAAAGCAACCATTTCACTTGTGAAATATACATCATAATATTGTTTATTGCCATTACATAATTATCACTCAAGGAGACTTTTGTTTGTTGAAATTCATCATGGAATGGGATCATGCCACTTTTGGCGAAGATTTTGATTAAAAAAATGATGCTAATGGGAGAGATCATCAATCATTCAAGATTCTATTAATCTCAAACACTTGATGAAGTTCATGACAACCTGTGTTTTGTATGACTCAAGTTGATGATATAAGTGCTTTTGATATTATTGTTTGAAGGCTGAACTTAATAAGAGCCTTGGCCTTATCCTGAACCATCTATATAAACATGGTGAATTGTGTTCAATAGGCTAGTATAAGGATGGTTGATATGTATCTTAGCAATGGCATTGCCTTGCTATTACAAAGAAGGATAAATCTCTCTGCAGACAAAGTTGTTGTGAAAAAGGGGGTTGATGTTGCTTCGCTACTACTGTTGCTATTGCTGCAAAAACATAAAAGAAAACGAAGGAAACCAAATTTCTGCTGTTTTTGCCAACTTGACCACCCCTTTTCAAACATCGACAACTTTTGTGGGGAAACCCCTATTGAGGTAAGATCTGTGTCATTGGAAACTAGACATAGAGATCTTTTCCAGTTATATATGGTACAGCTCCTTTTGGCGTCCCAGTCAGTGTGGATTCTGATGGAGAAAGAAGTCAATTCCTGCAGTTCTGTTTGTTGGAGTACATTAACTACTCCACAAACATGAACAATTTTCACAACATAGATTCAAGAAAGAACTCCATATAAATTTAGTTCACACTTAAAACCACATCAATACATTCTCCTTCAAACACCAAACAACATACATGCCTCAAGATACATAGAATTGAATACAAACACCTTACTTGAGATCTTAAAAAAAACCACCATTCATACTCCATGGAAACTCCAAGTAGAAAAGCCCCTTCATCTCTCTAGTTTTTCATCTCACACACACACATAGTTCATGACAATAATAATACAAAAGCTACAACCCCTCTTTTTAATTGAGTGGGCTCCACACCAAACAAAAACTCAAACATAAAGCAACATAAACAAAGTGGGCCCCATACATAAATATAATAATATTATTATTATTGGGTTTAAACTCCAACATCCCCCCTTAAACCCAATTCTCCAAGATTCTTCATGCCAAGCAATGTCTTCAAGCCTACAAACACATCATGCTTTAGAGGTTTGGTAAAAATATCGGCCACTTGCTCTTGTGATTTGCAATGCACCAACTCTACCTCCTTCTTGCTCACATGTTCTCGAATAAAATGAAACCGGGTATCAATATGTTTGCTTCTCTCATGAAGTACCGGGTTCTTAGCCAAAGCAATTGTGGATTTATTGTCAACAAAGATCTTTGTAGGACTTTCTTGTAAGCAACCCAAATAATTTAATAGGTTTCTCAACCATATAGCATGACAAACAATAGAGTTAGCTGCAACATACTCCGCCTCACAAGTGGACAAAGTGACAATAGGTTGTTTCTTTGATGACCAAGTAAATGCTCTATTTCCCATTGAAAAAACAAACCCGGAGGTGCTCTTTCTTTCATCAAGATCTATACCCCAATCACTATCGGAAAAGCCATGGAGTTCATAATCATGAGAATAAGAGTAAAACATACCATCATCAAGAGTGCCTTTGAGATATCGCAAGATTCTTTTAGCAGTCATAAGGTGGGAATGATCCGGTGCTTCCATATACCTACTAATCAAGCCAACACCAAAGAGGATATCCGGTCTTGTGCAAGTGAGATACCGAAGGCTTCCTACCAAGCTCTTGAAATATGTAGGATCAACATCACCATCTCCTTTACATCTTCTTAACTCCAAGCCACATTCAAGAGGTGTATTTACCGGATTGCAAGACTTCATGCCGAATTTCTTTAGAACTTCCTTCACATAGTTTCTTTGACAAATAAAAATCCCATCTTTTTCTTGAAACACTTCAATGCCAAGGAATTGAGCCATCAAGCCAATATCCATCATTTCAAACTCCTTAATCATACTCCTCTTGAATTCATTGAACATCATTGGATTGTTCCCGGTGAAGATTAAGTCATCAACATAAAGACATACCATCAATACATCTCCTTTGTTATTTACCTTCAAATATAAAGTGTGTTCATAAGGACATTTCTTGAAGCCATTGTCATGGAAATACTTGTCTATCCTTGCATTCCACACTCGCGATGCTTGCTTTAGCCCATTGAGTGCCTACTTCAATTTATAGACTTTATTTTCTTGACCTTCTTTCACATACCCCAAAGGTTGTTCTACATAAAGTTCCTCTTCAAGAAGCCCATTTAAAAATGCTGATTTTACATCAAGTTAGTAGATCTTCCACCTATTTTGTGCCGCCAATGAGATAATCAATCTAATAGCCTCCATCCTTGCAACCGGAGCAAAAACTTCATCATAATCAATCCCGGGTTGTTGCTTGTAACCTTTAGCTACCAATCTTGCTTTGTATCTTTGAATGTCACCTTTTGCATCTCTCTTAACCTTGTACACCCATTTTACTCCAATTGTTTTCTTGCCTTGTGGAAGATTAGTTAAAGCCCAAGTGTCATTCTTCTCAATTGAATTGATTTCTTCATCCATTGCATGCTTCCACTTTTCTTCTTGGATAGCTTCTTCATAACATATTGGATCACAATCCGCCAAGTAACAATACAAGTTAATGTTGTCATCATCAATCTCGGTTGCTTCAAAAATCTCTCTCAAGCTTCTTGTTCTTAATGTTGCTTGACTTGAACTCTCTCCCAATGAAGAGCTTGATGTTGGTGAAGAGCTAGACGTTGATGAGGAAGAATTAGGATGAGGTGCTTGTGGCTCATTCTCTACTTGTGTAGACTCTTCTTCTTCAAGATGTAGTTCAACAAAAGTTTCTTCATTTTGGCTCCAACTCCATGTGCCTTCTTCTTCAAATATAACATCTCTACTCATGATCACATTTTTAGTGATAGGATTGTATAATTTTTATCCCATTACTTCACCACCATAGCCAAGAAAAATACACCTTTAGCCCTTATCATCAAGCTTTGTTCTTCTAGCTTCCGGAACTTTGGCATAAGCAATGCAACCAAACACTCTAAGATGTGAGACATTTTGTAAAACCCAGGGAAATTTGGAATAAAATTTGGGTTTAATTTGCCTTATTTGTCTGGTGGTTTGAATGATTGTAATTAAGATATTAAATTGAGGATGAGAGATTGAATTTTATTTAAATGGGAATTGTGATTTTTGGGTCTGTTAAGGACTAAATGGGAATTTTGGGAAAGATCGAGGACTTCGAGGAAATTATCCATCTCTCACTGGGCAAGGATGTTCATGTAACATTTTAAAATTTGGGGATTGAAATGGAATGAAGTGTATTCCAACTTTTCAACTACAGTTAATTATCAAAAACCCCGGGGGAGTATTTATGCAATTGTGCATAAAATTCTCACTATTTCAACTATACATAATTAAGATAAATGCTAGGGGTTTTTTACTATAAATGCATGAGAAAACCATGCATGTGCGTTGTTGTTAAATGAAGGGAACGGTGGGGATGGTTTGATGAATTTGAGAGAGAATAAATCCAACGGTGAAGGGTCATTGAGAAGGTGGATCAGCGGAGCTCCTCGCCGCTGCCGTGGACACGCGCTGCGTCGCTATGCGTGAGGTCAGGAGCGTTGGAACGGTGGATAAGAACGTCGGGACGTTCGGATAAGCATGATCCCACGGTTGCATGATCTTCGGGGGGTTGAGAGATCGTGTATCGCAACAGTAAGAGTATTAAGAGAAGGGAACGAACGGGAAGCGTCACTATCATCTTAGTCCGGCGCTATCTCCTCCTTCTCGGGGTCGCGAGCAGTCCTTGCTGCACTGACGACGAACGGGAGCTTTTGGAGCACACCCGAGAACAGGTTTGGGTTGCTAGGTGTTAGAATTAAGTAATTCATATTAATGTGTTAATGGCATGCTTGTAATATTGTAGAACTTTATGAGTTATGTTGTAAAGGGTCAAGTATGCCCTAATGTTATGTTTGGAGAATGAGAGTGGTGGCTACTCATCTCCCCTCTTTTGAATGAGAAAAACCCTTTGAGATCTCCACAATATATCCACAAATTTACTCTTAAAATCCATACAAAATACTCTTCCTCATCTCCTACAAGTGGTATCAAAGCTAAGATCCAAGAAGAAGAAGGTGTTTTTTTTTGAAGAAAAAGAAGCATTTGGAGAATAAGAGATGGCAACTTCAAGTGGGATCCAAGCACCTCCTTTTCCGATCTTTGATGGCGAAAACTATGATTATTGGTATGTAAAAATGAGAACTCTTCTCATTTCTTATGACATTTGGGAGTTTGTAGAAGAAGGGTTTGAAGAACCCCAAAATGGGGATGCTTTGTCAAATGCCCAAAGAACTACTTTGAAGGAGAATAGAAAGAAGGATGCAAAAGCTCTCCACTTGATTCAACAAGGAGTTTCCAATGCAATTTTTCCAAGAATCATCAATGCCCAATGTGCAAAGGAAGCATGGGAGATTTTGGAGAAGGAGTATAGAGGCACTACAAAGGTGAGAACTATCAAACTTCAAGCTCTTAGAAGAGATTTTGAGAATATCAAGATGAATGACAAAGAGTCCTTAAGTGATTACTTTTCAAAAGTTGTTGAGATTGTGAATCAAATGAAGACTTATGGAGAAGCAATTAGTGATCAAAAAGTGGTGGAGAAGATCTTGATTTCCTTATCGGCGAAGTATGATGCCGTTGTTGCCGTTGTTGAAGGGACCAAGGACACCTCAAATTTGAGTATTCAAGAATTGATGGGTTGCATTGTAGCATTTGAGCAAAGATTGAATAGGCGTTCCGAAAGCTCTATTGAGAGTGCCTTCCAATCCAAGCTCAAGGTGGATTCCAAAAATCAAGAGAAATTTCAAGTCCAAGGTGAGTCTTCAAGAGGTGGAAGACAAGGAAGAGGAAGAGGAAGAGGAATGAACCCAAGAGGAAGAGGAATGAACTCAAGAGGAAGAGGGAGAAACACTTACCAAAGAAGAGATGATGAAAGCTTCACTAGAAAGTGGTGTAGAAATTGTGAAAATGGTACTCACTATGAAAATGATTGTTGGTTCAAGGGGCAACCAAAGTGTCACAATTGCGGCATGTTTGGACACTTGAAGAAGGATTGTAGAAGCAAGGGCAATCAACAAGCAAATTTTTTAGAAGAACAAGAATGTGGAAGCAACATGTTTTACGCTTGCCAAACGGCTTCGGAGAAAAGGAATGATGTGTGGTTCCTTGATAGTGGTTGTAGCAACCACATGACCGGTGATGAAAGTATCTTTGTGAATATAGATGGCTCCTCAAGTTCTCAAGTAAGGATGGGAAATGGTGCTTTGGTCAATGCAAAAGGGAAATGTACTATTGCCATTGAGACCAAGATGGGAAAGAAATTTATAAGAGATGTTTTGTTGGTTCCGGATTTGGAGCAAAATTTGTTGAGTGTTGGGCAACTTCTTGAGCATGGATATTCTATCTACTTTGAAGACAACTCTTGCAAGGTGTATGACAAAGGTGACAAAAGGCAAGTTGTAGCAAATCTCAAGATGGAGAACAATAGAAGTTTTCCTATTACCTTCCGATATTCAAAGGATGTGGCTTTGAAGGTGGATGTTGTGGACAACTCATGGCTTTGGCATAGAAGGTTTGGGCACTTGAACTTCCAAAGCTTGAAGAATATGCAACAAAAGAACATGGTTTATGGGTTGCCAACAATTGAAGACTTGAAGGAAGTTTGTGAAGGTTGTGCTCTAGGCAAGCAACACCGAGAGTCATTTCCAAAGGAGAAGGCATGGCGAGCAAGAGCACCATTGGAGCTTGTTCATACCGATGTGTGTGGGCCAATGGTTACTCCAACTAATGGAGGTAACAAATATTTTATCACATTCATTGATGACTATTCTAGAATGACATGGGTTTATTTCATGAGGCAAAAATCGGATGTGTTTACTATATTTAAGAAGTTTCAAATGCTTGTGGAAAGGCAAAGTGGTTATTTTTTGAAGGTGCTAAGAAGTGATAGAGGGGGAGAATATAACTCTCATGAGTTTGAAAAGTTTTGTGATTCTATTGGCTTGAGAAGACAATTGAGTGTTGCACACACACCTCAACAAAATGGCGTGGCGGAAAGGAAGAATAGAACCATTGTGGAGATGGCCAAGTCTATGATTCATGAGAAGGGAATGCCTCAATCCTTTTGGGGTGAAGCGGTATATACGGCAGTGTACTTGTTGAATAGATGTCCAACAAAAGCGGTGGAAAACAAAACACCATTTGAAGCTTGGAGTAGAAGGAAGCCATCGGTGAATCATTTGAAGGTATTTGGGTGTGTTTGTTATGCTCATATTCCAAAACAAGTGAGACACAAACTTGATGAAGCTAGTGAAAAATGCATCTTTGTTGGCTATAGCCCAAAATAAAAAAGGCTATAGACTCTTTTGCTTGAAGAGGAATAAAGTGATTGTTTGTAGAGATGTTATCTTTGATGAGAAGACTTCATGGGATTGGAAAGGGAAGAAGATAGAAAATCAAGTTGTTATTTCTCAAGAAGGGTTGCAAAATCAAGAAAATGAAGACTTTCATGAAGCTCCACAAGTTGATGCTAGTCCTCAAAGGTCACCAACCTCTCCATCAAGTCCAAGTTCCTCATCTTCAAGCTCACCACCAAGGAGAATGAGACATCTCAATGAGGTGTATGCAAGTTGTAATTTTTGTATGATGGAACCAAGAAACTTTGAAGAAGCAATTAAAGAAGAGGCATGGGTGAAAGCCATGGAAGAAGAAATAGATGTGATTGAGAAAAACAATACTTGGAAGTTGGTGGAGAGACCAAAAGAAAAAGATGTTATTGGTGTAAAATGGGTGTTCAAGACAAAGCTCAACCCGGATGGCTCACTTCAAAGAAGAAAGGCAAGATTGGTTGCAAAAGGTTATTCTCAACAACCCGGAATTGATTTTCAAGAAACTTATGCTCCGGTGGCAAGACTTGAAACAATTAGAGCTATCATTAGCTTGGCGGCTCAAAAGGGATGGCATTTGCATCAACTTGATGTGAAATCGGCATTCTTGAATGGTGAAGTGAAAGAAGAGGTATTTGTAGAGCAACCTCAAGGCTTCATTGTTGAAGGTGAAGAAGAAAAAGTATACAAGTTGAAGAAGGCTTTGTATGGCCTAAAGCAAGCACCAAGGGCATGGTATAGTGAAATTGATGCATACTTTAAAGCAAATAATTTTCAAAGAAGCAAGAGTGAGCCAACATTATATGTGAAGACTCAAGGTAAATTCAATACTCTCATTGTTTCTCTCTATGTTGATGATTTGGTGTTCACCGGTAGTGATGAGAAGATGATTGAAGATTTCAAAAGAGATATGATGAACAAGTATGAAATGAATGATTTGGGCCTTCTACATTACTTCTTGGGAATTGAAGTTAGCCAAAATGAGGATGGTATATTCATTTCTCAAAGGAAATATGCTAGAAGTCTTCTTGAAAAATTCAACATGAAGGATTGCAAGCCGGTTGATACTCCCATGATTGCAAATGAAAAGTACTCCAAAGATGATGGCTCCAAGGAGGTTGATGGCACACTCTATAGAAGTTTGATTGGAAGTTTGTCATATTTGGGATCAACAAGACCGGATATTATGTTTGCTACAAATTTGTTGGCAAGGTTCATGGCCAAGCCAAGTCAAATTCACTTTGGGGCGGCAAAGAGGATATTGAGATACATCCAAGGTAATGCGGTTGACTATGGCATCTTTTATGAGAGACATGTTCCTATCAAATTAGTTGGATTTTGTGATAGTGATTATGCCGGAAGCATTGATGACATGAAAAACACTTCCGGTTATGCATTCTCTCTTGGATCGGGTGTATTTTCATGGATTTCTAAGAAGCAAGAGAAGGCTACACTCTCCTCCGCCGAAGCCGAGTATGTGTCCGCTTCATTGGCTACCTCACAAGCAATATGGTTGAGAAGAATTTTGGAAGACATTGGTGAACCACAAAAAGAAGCAACTCCACTTATGTGTGACAACAAATCGGCGATCGACATGGCAAAGAATCCAGTATATCATAGTCAAACAAAGCATATTGCTATCAAGCATCACTTCATTAGAGATGCAATTGAAGATGAAGAAGTTGAAATCAAATATCTCAAGACCGAAGATCAAGTTGCCGACATTTTCACTAAAGCTCTTCCGAGGAACAAATTTCAATACTTTAGAGAATTGATGGGAATATAAAATATGAATTAAGGGGGAGTGTTAGAATTAAGTAATTCATATTAATGTGTTAATGGCATGCTTGTAATATTGTAGAACTTTATGAGTTATGTTGTAAAGGGTCAAGTATGCCCTAATGTTATGTTTTGGAGAATGAGAGTGGTGGCTACTCATCTCCCCTCTTTTGAATGAGAAAAACCCTTTGAGATCTCCACAATATATCCACAAATTTACTCTTAAAATCCATACAAAATACTCTTCCTCATCTCCTACACTAGGCCACTAGAGTCGCCGTAGACGGACGTTACAACCTCTGACCCCAGGTAGCAGGCCTTCGTTGGAGAGGCACATGGGTCTCAGTGATCACTGGAGGAGCGCAAAAGTTTGGATTGTGGTAAGCTTCTCTCCTCCTATCTGTTTACTCTCTCTGTCAACATGCACGAATGGATTGCTAGGGTTGTATAGTTTCAGTAGAGTTTCATATAATGCAAGGTGGTAAATAAATCTAGTACATTTAAATTATAAGAAAAGGCAGATGAGTGCTTGTTTGGATATGCTAGCAATGGTGAGAATTATTGGTTGATAGTATAATCTTATGAGAGAGTATTCATGTTCTGAGAACTGGAGACAGAGTTTGTGTAGATTGAGAATATATATATTGGCTTGGTGATTTTGTTGAGAATTTGTGATAGATATTCTCAGGAGGTTGAGTAGATTAAAATGGAAATTCATAGGTGATTAGTTTTGGAGTTGTTATTCTATGGGAATTTGCTAGAGTAGAGTAGATGAGTTGTCCACAAGTTCTTCATGCTTGTGGGGTTGTGTTCCTAAGAGAATTCTAGTTGGTCATTCTCAAGGAGAATAAGTGGGATTCTAGTTACGTAAGGGTTGGTCTTGATGCTTCATAGTGGGCATAGAGTGGAGGTATAATAAAGAGCTTTTGAGCTCACATTTGGAAGGAGGGGTCAGATACTTGGTGCTTACCTTTGCATTGCTGGGATTCCAATAAACTTGTGCATGCTAGATGATTGAATGGCTATTCAGGGACTGGTATATTCTTTCTTTTGTTTAGCTGATTCACTCGGGGTTTGTGTGGTGGTTTTCATTGAGGCTTAGGTGGCTTTTCAGGGAGTTACCAAAGAATAATGGAAAGTAATGGAGCCACTGTTAATCATAAAGGTCCTGGCTTAGTATTTTCATGAAGGGGCATGGTTTCAGAGAGAGAGAGAGACAGACAGAGCAAAGAGCAATGGAATTAAAAAGGGATGTTTTGTAGGTGTGAGTTTCTTCCTGATTATTTCTGGGCTTTAAACCATGGTTATGAGAGGCTTGCTGATTTAACAGTATTTTGATTTCATGTGAGGAAGGAACTGGTTTGTGAGCACTGATCAGAGGCAGTGATTAAGGGATGTGTTCACTGGTTTGTACATAGTATTCATTTGATGATTAATGTAAGGGGATTTTGAGGAATCATTTGACATGAGGTTGGTTCAATGGTATGTCTGGGAGGTCATGATTTTATGTGAGGTTAAACATGAGAGTTCCGTATTAAAGGCTTTGTGAATTGTGTTTTATCATTTCATGTGGAGGAGTAAGGTCTTGTATACTGTTTGGATTAATAGTTGTTGTTAATTCTTGATGTTTAATCTAGTTGGGCAGTCCATGTCTCCTCCTTGAGTGCATGATCATCGGGTGATGGTTTGAAGATGTTTAAAAGCATGTACAGGTGGTTGAGTTGGAAAGGAAATTTAGAGTTGTTTAGTTGATAGTGTGATGTTTTGATGAGTTGTTGAAGGTATTCTGTGTTGTTTTATGAGGATGAGATAGAAGGTTTGGATGGTAAATGAATGTGGGAGGATGCTGGCTGGTTGGTCTTCCTGGTCTTCTGTTATAGTAAGCTAAAGGGGTCAAGTTAGGCAAGTAAAGGTTGAGTTGAAACCAGGAATGACTGCAGCTGGCTGTCTCCTTCGTGGGACAGCTGGGCAGCCTGTAGAACCCCGATAGGGTCGTAAAAGTTACCGTTGGAAAGATGAGGAAAAGATCTTTCCAACGAACCTTGGTTCACCTCGATCGTGTTTCTGGATCAAAAGTTATGAGCAGTTCTTTGAGACTATACAGTAATTTCAGGAATTTCGCTTTAATGTTGTTATTAATATTATAATAGCCTTTTGTGTCGGGGATGATATTAAGTAATGATTGTCATTACCAGATATCGACGTGATACGTCGGGAGGAGATTCCGTGGAACACCAGGCTTAGTGATTACAGGTAAGTACTTTTGCCTCGTTCCCACCCGGCTTCGGGTTTCCTTGGATTTGTTTTGATTTTGATTCAAGATATCATACGTGGTTATGATTTAGATACATGCATGTCTTTTTATGATTTGGTTGGATTCTAGTGCATGTATGTTTGTTTTCGGGATGTTGGCATCCCTAGCCTTGGTTTGTCTTCCGCCTTGATTCAGGGGAGCAGGTGAGCTCCGGATTATGTGAGAGCGTTGGGGACGGGACACCCTGGCGTTCCGGCATTCCTGGCCAGAGGGACGATACTCTGGTTGTCCCTGCCAGTCAGTGGGGTCGACACTGACCATGTCGACATGAGAGAGAGGTGGCGCTACCGTGGGCGACGGATTTGTCGTCGGCAGCTGAGGCTGTGGGATAGTACTAACCGAGGGATTGTCTTTAGAGGAACACAGATAGGATAGGTTTTACCGTTGTCTTTGCCTTTGTGGTAGACCCCTAGGATTCCAGGATACGGGATGGTGGTCCCACTGTTTGTTGACTTCATTTGTGATATGTCTGTTCATATCTTACTTTTGTATTCCTTGTAGGGTGCTTACGAAGCTTTCCTTTCGAAAGCTCACTCCTTTGTTTTTCCCTCCTTTTCAGGTCCTCAGGAGCAGGAGGCGTGCTTTGAAGGTTAGTACGTAGGACGGGCTTGACGAGGTTTAGGACCTCTTCTATTTCTTTGTTTGTTGATGAGTGAGGCTTTGTAGGACATCTTGTCCCGACATATGTAGGGCATGTATACCCAGACTTGATTATTTTGCGACTCTGATTTTATTTTGATTTATTATGGATTTGTTTTGTTATCTTCTCTTATTACTTAGGCCTTGTATCCGAGCGGGGCTCGTCTCCACTCTGGTACAGCCGGTCTGTTGACGTGCTCGAGGTCCCCGGATCCGGGTCGGGGCGTTACACATTTGGTTTGAAAGAACTCCAAGCTTCTTCCGGTGTCTTCAAATAAACACTTTTTGTAGGAGTACACCTATTCAACAAATAGGTAGAACAAGCAACGGCTTCGGCCCAAAACTCCCTTGGCATTTTCTTGCCTTTCAACATACTCCTTGCCATGTCCAAGATAGTCCTATTTTTTCTCTCGGCAACTCCATTTAGTTGTGGTGTGTAAGGTGGAGTGAGTTGATGAACAATTCCATTCTCCTTGCAAAAACCACCAAACATATTGGAAGTATACTCCCCACCTCTATCTGATCTTAGAGTCTTCAAATGATAGCCACTTTGTTTTTCAACAAGTGCCTTGAACTCCATGAAAGCAAATATAGCTTCGGACTTCTTTTTCAAGAAATACACCCAAGTCTTTTGACTATAATCATCAATGAATGTAAGAAAATAATTGTTCTTGCCATTTGACATAGGCTTCAACGGACCACAAATATCGGTATGCACAAGCTCCAAGGGAGTGGATGTTCTCCATTTTATTGCTTAATTTAGAGAAGACACCCCTATGATGCTTTCCAAGAATACACCCTTCACATATTTGATGAGGATGATCAATAAATGGTAACCCCTTCACCATATTCTTTTTGGCCAAGAGCTTCAAGCCTCCAAAGTTAAGATGTCCAAACCTTAAATGCCATAGCCAAGAATTGTCAAGAATAATAGAGTTAAAACATTTGATCACATCATGTTGTATATGCAATGGAAACATCCTCCCTTTTGACATCTTTACACAAGTGATCAAATTATGATGACTATCAAGCAAAGTAAGAGAACGATTCTTCATCTCTACACTATAATTCTTCTCCATAAGTTGACCCAAACTCAAGAGATTTCTTTGCAAATTAGGAACATAATATACTCCGGAGATAAAATCATGATTGCCATTCTTGAGTTTAATGAGTATATTACCTTTGCCTTTAACCGGAACTTTTGAGTTGTCTCCAAAGGTCACATAGCCATGTACATGCTCATCCAAATCGGCAAATAGCTCCCTTTTCCCCGTCATGTGGTTGCTTGCACCGGTATCCAAGAACCATACATTATCATTTTCTTCATATTCATTATGAGCTAAAAGTAAAGTAGAATTCACTTGCTCATTGATTTCTTCCTCCATGACATTGGCTTGCTCTCCAACTTCCTTGTCATACTCTTCCCAACATTCATTGCTATAATGGCCATATTTATGACAATTGAAGCATTGCACATTTCTTTTGTCATAACTTTGTTGGTTGAAGTGATGAGAGAATGCACCTCTTGACCTTCCTCTTGGAGTGAAAGGAAATTGACCTCTTCTACCTTGTCTTCCACCTCTTCCTCTACCACCATAGCTTCTTCCACGGCCTTCATTGTCTTGGTTGTCAAAGCCTCTACCTTGATGAGCATAATTTCTTCCACGGCCTCTATAGCCTCTTCCTCTAGTATCATAGCCTCTTTGTGTGCTTGCAACATTGCATTCCTCTTTCACTTCTCCCAAAACTAGATTGGATTGAAGAGCTTGATCTAATGAGGTAGAGGGCTTCTTATTCATTCTTTGCTCACGAACTTGAAGTATCCCCATCAATTCATCAATAGTCATAGCATTCAAGTCCTTAGTTTCTTCAACAATTGCCACCGCAATTTCAAACTTGGGTGTTAATGTTCTCAACAACTTCTCCATCACTTTAACATCATCAATTGTTTCTCCATTTCTCTTCATCTCATTAACAATGGCCAACACTTTTGCAAAGTAATCGGAAATAGATTCATTTTCTTGCATAGAAACTTCTTCATATTCACTTCTCAATAATTGAAGCCTCATTTTCACAACTTTGTCAACACCTCTATGAGCATTTTTAAGAATTTGCCAAGATTCCTTAGAAGACTTTGCATTGGAGATCTTCTCAAAATTTGATTCATCAACAACTTGGTAGAGAGAAAGCAATGCCTTCTTATCCTTCTTCCTAGCTTCCTTGAGAGTCAACTTCCGATTGTTTGTGAGACTATCTTCTTCTTCTCTAGAGCTTGGTTCTTGGTACCCATCTTCAACAATGTCCCATAACTCTTGTGCTTGTAATAACACTTTCACCTTAATACTCCAATGATCATAGTTTCCCTTAGTTAATTTAGGGATTTATATATTGAACATGCTCTCCTCCATCTTGCAAGCTACTCCAAATAGATTTGATGCCAAATATGAAGTTATGTAAACACCCCCAAATTTCAAACCCTAGCTTCAAAAAACTCAAGCAAATCACAAGCAAAGCACCAACAATCTCCAAATTTTAAACCCTAGTTCTGATACCACTGTTGGAGTACATGAACTACTCCACAAACATGAACAATTTTCACAACATAGATTCAAGAAAGAACTCCATATAAATTTAGCTCACACTTAGAACCACATCAATACATTCTCTTTCAAACACCAAACAACATACATGCCTCAAGATACATAGAATGGAATACAAACACCTTACTTGAGATCTTCAAAAAAACCACCATTCATACTCTATGGAAACTCCAAGTAGAAAAGCCCCTTCATCTCTCTAGTTTTTCATCTCACACACACACATAGTTCATGACAATAATAATACAAAAGCTACAACCCCTCTTTTTAATTGAGTGGGCTCCACACCAAACAAAAACACAAACATAAAGCAACATAAGCTAAGTGGGCCCCATACATAAATATAATAATATTATTATTATTGGGTTTAAACTCCAACACTGTTAGCTTGACCACTCTCCATTTAAATATCAATAACTTTTAATGGGAAATCCCGATTAAAGTGAGATCTGCGGCACTGGAAACTAGACATCTAGAGCTTTCCAATCATGTATGGTATAGATCCTATCAGCAGCCCAGTTGGTACAGTTTTCGATGGAAGGAGAGACAAATTCCTGCAATTCTGTTGGCTCAACAACCTCTCGCTCAAGCGCTGATAACTTTTGCTAGAAAACTCCGATCGAGATGAAATTTTTAGCATCGAAAACTAGACATCCAGGGCTTTCTAACCATATATGGTATGGCCTATATTGATGGCCCAGTTGGTACAGATTTCAGTCATAAGGCAGGATAGACTACTGTAAACTTATTTATGGGCTATTAACATTCACGACGTATATCTCTGGGTGGCGATAAAATGCTCATTTCGAGACAGTCAGATATAAATCTCAAGGCGGCATGAGTCTCAAGGCGGCTGAGAAATAAGCATCTTGAGGCAATCAATGAAACTCAAATCCCAAATGGCAGAAGCATACGTATGAGGTGGCCAATAGAACTTAAATCCCAAAGTTGCGAGGCGGAAGGCGGCGTCATTAAATAAATATATAAATGAAAAAATAAATAAATGATATGTATGAGCAACTTATGATGATATCCATATGTAATGAAAGTCATGATTTTCAAATAAATAAATAAAAAAATCATCTTTATATTTTTATTCAGTGTCTCTCTACTTGTACTTTTTGCCCTTAATCGGAGGTTCCCAAGACTTTGTCTGGGGTAATTAATAATAGAGGTTTGCCTCTATTAGGAATGAAAGAACCCGCAAATCAAAACAAATATGACATTTGTGATTCGATATAGTGCCAACAGACACGATGCCAAGCGGATATTTTCGATCCCACAATCTCCTCGAATTCATCCAATGGATTGGCATAACATATCTCTTCCTTATTGCGTTCATGATAGTGATTCTCCAAAATAAATTGAGATATCTCCTGCATTGCATGTGCTGCATTTGGCTTTCAAAGCAAAAGTCTCATATTCACCACTGTTTAGAATAGACATCCTTCATTTAGGAACATGGATTTTTTTGAAGATTACTTGTAACTTTAGCTCCCATCATTCATATATTATAAGACAGAAATCATAGTTTTGACATTCATAATATATTTCAAATTCATTGATGCATTTCATCGAACATCTGGAGAGCGTTTTACATGACCGAACATTTACCATGACATTCGGTGCATTAGTTGCTTTCTCATGACATTATGAATTCTGCAGCAATCTCACAGAATTCTTTATCTATAAAGATAATCACATAAGCATTCAAACATCCATGTAACAATTACAGCATGTCTATTTGCAAAGCTTCAACTCTCCATCTTGTTTCATTATCTGAAACTCAGTATGAGCATCAATTTTGAGAACCACCTACATTCCTGAGTTCCAGAATCCTTTCGGCCTCAATAGTATGGTTTTAGAATCAACTTTACTTCAAACTGGATTGGGGTTATCTTACTCAACCTCTCAGGTTTTCTGTGAGTATTTCTTACTCAACCTCTCAGGTTTTTCTAATAACTTCGGGTATTCTGTCATCTACCTTGCTCTTTTGAGAGCTTTTGCACCTCTGCTGTTGTTCAAGAATGTTACGTTATTTTTTTGAACTATTAGACATGTTCTATATTTTGTTTCCGTTAGATCTTCTCTGTATGGTATGATACTTATTTATGGATCCAGTCAGTGGGGATTATATATTGACCGTGTGCACATGTTTTCTACTATGTTATTAGCGCTATTTGGTTTTGGTCGATGATGGTATACTCTATCCTAACTGGCGATGGCCGCGTCTTATTATACCGTAGCGGTATACTTTGCCCTAATCGCCGACGACCACATCTTGTTATACCATATATAGTATCATATATGCCTGTGAGATATAGTACTTTATAATTCTGTTTCACTTGCTGATATTCTATTCTGTATTATTTTTCAAGATTCTGCTCTATATTATACATCTTTGTCATTGGAGGATGTCTGTATGGATATTCATCCTTCAATGTGTGTATAATTGTATTCTGATTTGATTCTGACATTGATAATATTCATTATACTATGTTTCTCTGCTTATGATTTTTCGCCACATTATTCTTATTGTGATCCTATTGAGCTTTTCTTTTGTCTCATGCACTTAGTTGGCATTTTTGTCCAGGTGACGAGGAGACCTGGGATCGGGGCGCAGGAGGGGTTACCTGCGTAGCTGCTGTCTTTAGTGATTTCTGTTTCGAAGGTTTGTGAATTACCTCTTATTTATATTGTGTGTGTGAAATTCAGACTTGTATTATTTATTCGTTATTGAGTCTAGGGGTGACTATCTCGATCTTTGTTTGGGGTTGTGTAAACCCCTTGTTATTTTATTTATTATTATTCAGCTATTACTCGATGCATTTATGAATCTAAGGTCTTGCACCCTTTATTCTTGTTTGGGTGTGGCGGTCATAGCGTGCGGGACCTAGGTTTGGAGCGTGACATTAACAAAAAAACAAGAATAAGGAAGAAGAGCGAAATAACACAAAATATCAAGGTCCTTCTTGATGATAAATTTTATTATATATGATCACATTATAAAGCAACTTAATTATATAGGTTTACAATGTTCATTGAAATCATGTATATAAGATTTCACTAACCCAAAGACAAAATCTTAAAGACTGAGTTTTAATTATCCCATGTGAGGGTGCCCCATCAACGGTTTTGAATTATTTTCAAATGTTTCAACTTGATAGTGATGGTCATGCCCTTTGTAAGTATTCAGATAAATAAATAAATAATACACTGAAACCTTTATTAATATTATATCTAAATAAAAAGTACAAATAGATCATATCTCAGTGTTTGACAGATAGAGCGATAGAGGTGGAATGCTCTGTTCATTCCTAAAGAAATTCACAGGATCAACCTTTCCCTTCACATAAGCCAACCTCTTGAAGTTCCCTTTGAAATACTTATCACCCCAAACCACATCAGCTGAATATATTCCCTGTCCTTCACCCAAATCAATGTCCTTGTAATTATAATAAGCAGTTCTTGGATGACTAGAAACATAAGGCTTCATAAACTCATACATCTTTCTCATCCACCCAAGATGTCTCTCAGTGACAACAGTGTCAGTTTCAAACCATCTCATGAAGTACTGAATATTGTACAAGTTCCCCTTCCTGTGAGGAAAAGCAATGGCTGATTCTGAGATCTCATCCATCCTACCCCCTAATGGATCCATTATCATTGTCAATGGTTCATCCTTAGCTTCCAAAAGGAATTCCCATGTCTTCTCCAATCCTTCCTTGCTTATAGCCTTCTTCACAAAGTCTGATTTAGCTTTGAATGAACTGTTATACTCTGGCGTCCTATCAAGCAAAATATCCACACTCCTTCCTGAATATCCTGCGAAGAAGAGCACTGACTCCAACCAGCTCATCTCTGTGCAGTCCTCCGCCTTCAACCCTAACTCTGGGAAGCTCTTCTCCATCACTGAGAGAAGCTCATCTCTCCTCCCAAGATAGAAAGAGTTAAACACAGCTTCAATGGTCTTATTATTACTCCCATCATCAGCAGTCTGAGCTAGCACTCTGATGAACAACTTTTCATCAAACTTTGGTGCAATGGTCTGCCACCTTTGGACGAGTTCCGTGGCGTTTTGTCGCAAGTTTTTGATCACGTTGAAGGCAGTAACAGTAGGAGGGACATAGACAAGCTTGATCTTGAAGGAAAGAACAACACCAAAGCTTGCAGCTCCTCCTCCTCTGATAGCCCAGAAGAGATCCTCCCCCATGACCTTTCTATCCAAAAGCTTACCATAAGAGTTCACTAAAGAGAGCATCAACGATGTTATCAGCCGCTGTGCCATACATCCTCATCAAGGTCCCAATCCCTCCGCCGGTGAAGTGTCCGCCGATGCCGATCGTCGGGCAGAGGCCGGCAGGGAAGGCCACAGTATTGTTGTTCTTAGCTATGGCGTAGTATAACTCGCCTAGTGTAGCACCAGTTTCCACCCATGCAAAGGCGAAGTCTTTATCAACGGTGATAGAGCTGAGTTTGGCGAGGTCGAGGATGATGAAGTGCTCTCCGGAGGAGACATAGGACATGGCCTCGTAGTCATGGCCGCCGCTGCGCACGCGCACCCGGAGGCCGGCGAGGCGGCTGCATGCGACTGTGGCCTGCACATCCGCTAGGGTGGCAGCGGTGACGATGGCGGTTGGCTTGGTGGTGGTGGGGAGGTGAGGAAACGGAGGTTTTGCACTGAGGATTGTAGCACAGTGTTGTAGGAGATGTTGTTTGTAGTGTAGATGTTTTGAGAGGAGTTGGTCTTGCTGATGAAGCATTGGATGAAGCTCTGGTTAATGCTTGAAGATAAGATCATGGTTGGTGAGAATGTGATTAAGAGGAGAAGGAGAGAGAGATTACTTAGAATAAGGTTTTCCATGGTGTTTGTTTATCTTATTTGCTGTGTTGTTCTTGAGTATATATATAGAGATGAGTGTGTATAGTTGTCAATGGGAAATACTGTTTTCGTGATGAAATGGATATGTTTTGGTTGAATTTTGCATGGTCAAACATGGTGGATGAATGTTTGATGAATGTTTTGGCTGCAAATGCAATTGCAGTTGGAGGTCAAGAAGGTGGCGTTTGTTTGCTTGTAAAAATTTTAAAAATTAATAAATGAATTTGGTGAATTAAAAATATATAGATTTTTTTAATATTTAACTGATAAATTAATTACATTCAACAACAAATTACAAAATACAAAAAGGATTATATTAAAAAATGAACTACTAAAAATTGTGCTTTATTTGACAAATATGAAAAATAAATGTTTTTGTCATAAATTTGTTTTAAAAAATTTCAACCATCAAATCTCTAAAATCTTCAACTCCAAGTAATTGTTTAACTTCGACTTTTTTATTTCTTCCATGATCATTCTATACCTAATCTTTTAGTTGTTGTTGATCCCTGATATTAGTAGAGTTAGTCGATCAAGTGTCATATATGGCAGCTAGCACAGAATGATTATGCTCTTGTGCTTTCCACCATAGCAAAATCTTAAAGTTGTTAATTTCCTACAAAGTTATGAAATCATTAAAATTATTACTCAAATAATGATCAACTCACGCACAAGTTGGTCTGTAGTTTTACAACTTGAGTGTGTAACATTATCAACATTATTAGTTAGATGAGATGATCTCTAACAACCACATAAACAATCATAATTGTTATACATTTCACAAAACATAGCAGGATATTCATCTTTAAATCAAGAATGATCAAGACCCATATTTTAGTCATAAGAATCAAGTAAACAAAAGTACCCTCAAATTTAAATTGAGGATCAACCATTGAAGATAAAACATACATAGGTTTGATTTTTTCCAAAATATTTTTAAAATTTATCTTTCATAAAAATAACAATATTACTAAAATTATCATTATAACTATACTTAGCAAAAACTTCACTAATAAAATATAATTGGTTAATAATTATAAAAGATGTGGGATAATAAACACCGGAAAAAACTTATTGTGTAATAAAAAAAATTAAAAAAATTCTTTTATCATGTTTCAGGGGTGAAATCAGTTCGGTTTGGGTTGGTTTGGATGAATTTCCAAACCAAACCAGTATTTTTCAGTTTGAAAAAAAAAAAACCAAACTTGACCGAACAGTTTGAAAAATGAAACCAAACCAAACCTAACTGGTTGGGTTTACGGTTCGGTTCGATTTGAACCATGGTTTGAAAAATAAATCATAATTGCATATCTATTCTCTTATCATATCTCTCCTTTTTATAACTATCCCTATGAGATGAATCTTGATCCAATTCAAATTAAAATATCAAATCATAATCAAATTATGATTATCTCCTTTTATCTCATATCAATCCCTACAAGGTTAACCCAAGTCAGATGACATATGTTAATTCAATCACATTAAAAGTAGAAATATGCTGTCCGGTTCGGTTCAATCCGCATTTATGAAATTTTAAACTGAACCAAACTGAATAGTAATCTATTTCAAACCAAACCAAACCAATTTATTTTCGGTTTCAACAGTTTGGAAAACCAACGGATTCGACGGATTGGTTAGGAGTGGTTTAGGCGGTTTGGCTGTTTGGAGTTTCAGCCCTATCATGTTTCTAATCTCCTCGTTAGATTAAATAGTTTGATTTTTTTTTTCTAAATTTCATTACAAAAAAGGGAAATAACATCTCTATACTTATATGCACACTCTAACATAGCACAAGTTGAATTCTACCTATTCTCAACATCAATAATAAACTTTTTTTTTTTACTTGTTGAACATAAAATCTTTTAAATTCTCATCTTCTATTTAAAGAATTTCAAATAGATAAAATATAACTTCTAATTTTTTTTAATATGATAATCAATTATTTGTAAACTATCTTGCACGTAATTCATAATGCAACGAGCAATTGCACCACTAGTACATCTAAATCTTAATTTTGTAAACACCAAAAATTATTAATAAAATGCCAAGTAACATAAATATAACAAGTATGATACTTAGAATCCCAAATATCATGAAGTAATAGAAATTTTAGAAGAAATAAGAGATAAATAACAAATTAATTTTTTCTTTATATTGATTATAAATTTAGAAAGCAATTTTTCGCATTGTATTTCTCGAAACTTTTTATATGCGGAACAAAAAGCTTCATGAATCATTTTCTCAAATTTGGGATTTCAGTAAGTTTAAAAGGTTGTTTATCATGAACAATATTTGTTATAATTTTTCTAGCATTTTCATTTGAAAATTGAAAATTTCTAAACAAAGAAGGAAAACAAATTATCAATTTTTGCTTTGGTGGGATCAAATTGACTCATAGCATACCAGTAGGCATGTCTTTTAAGATGACTAGTACCACTTGAAGTTTGGTAAGAAAAATCGTTTTTATATTTTTGTTATAAATAAATAGCACAGAGACCTTTATTTGCATTATCAATAATATCAAAAAATTGTCACACCTTGAGAGTTGTTTCCACTACTTATAACAGTTACACCAAGATCATCAAATGGAGAATTATCATTGGGGAAATTAGAAGAATCGGTCCTTATGTAAAATTAAAACTATAAGTTTAGAACTACTTCAACTACTTTAAAAAATTTTGTTGAAGTTTATAAAGGTACATTACCGATAGGATGTCGATGTTAATTTGAAGATCTTAAAAGCATGAAATTTGAGCTTAAACTTGAAGAACTTGAGAGCTTGAGTTGTTGAGAATGAGACAAATATTTTAGAAGTTTGGTGTGAGAATAATGGGTATGGTTTGGGGTATTTATAGATTTTTTTAAAATTTTTTTAATTTCCAAAATACCCTCATAAATAGTCATTTATAGTAGTTAGAAAGAACTAAATCTCATTTTATAAAAAAAACATAAAAACCATTAAAAATAGTTGTTTTATAGCTGTTTGAACAGGCATTTTGGTCATTTTATATATAGAAAAATGAAAAGGGGAAAAAAAACCTTGACCAATAGGAAGCCGTCATGGGCCACGACAAGTGGTGTGCTGGCATAGCATGCGGGTTGTCGAACCCTATCCCAACACAAGCACATATCAGCTGTGCTTAGCATAGACCCGACACTGTAGCAGTCAGGCAATGCCATGTCGTGCAAGGTCATGCCGACCCATATGAGAGTAGGTAGATGTGTGAAGCACGAAATGCAGTTTCGGAGAAAATATTTTGGTACCCTCCCTTCCACAAAATCCTATAAAACCCCTTCAAAATTATTCCATTTTTTAATAAATTTTTTTAATGGAATTTTAGATTTCATAGGAATTATGGAAATCCATGGATTTTGTGGCTTGCCATGAAGGGCCCAAGTCTTTTCTTTCCCGGACAAGTGTCGAAACTCTTTGCATGTCTCTTTTATTAATTTCGTACGACAGAATTGCTTTTAATTACGCTTCCCTTTCAAACATGAAAATGTTGAACTTACCCTTAAAAATAAGTATAAATTAAGCACTTAAGAAAGACTTAAATAATCATTGAAACAACCAATCCAATCAGGTCTTTGCTTTTATTATTGGGTAAGTACGTGTAGAGTAACTTGTTGAAAAAACTAATTTTCTTCTTGACCGAATCACTATAGTTTTCATACCTGGAGCACTTCTTTAACAAGGAATTGCTACTATCAAATGATCAAGTTATTAATATATATTAAAATATTAATATATATAAATATATATTAATATTTATATTCTTTAAGGAATATTTATATTGCTACTATCACTAAAGTTTTCATACCTAGAGTACTTCTTTTCGAGCTTTGAGCCGAGCTCAATCGAAGCTACAATCAGAAAACTCTAAATTATACATATTATTATATAGGGTTAAAGCCATTTTTGGTCCCTGAAAACGGGACCAATGTTCATTTCCATCCCAAAATTCAAAACTTGTTCAATATGATCCCTATGTATTGCATATTTTGACATTTTGGGTCCCTATATATTCTGTATTTTGACATTTTTGGTCCCTATTGCGGACTTGGCGGTCATGTGGAATACCAATGAAATGCATATAATCTTTTTATTATTATGTTTAGGTCGTTATTTTGCTGATGTGGAGTGATAAGTGTCAATATATGCTGATGTGGACCGTATTGAACAAATTTTAAATTTCTGGGATGGAAATGAACATTGGCCCTATTTTCAAAGACCAAAAATGGCTTTAACCCTATTATATATTAAGATGTTATATATTCTACATATTTTATATAAAGATTAAACTTACTATTTGTTTCTATACTTTACTTCAATGTTCAGCTGGTATACATGTTGAATACAACAAATTTTTTATTATGATGTGACAGCCTATTTGGCTGGATTATGCTAACGTGGCATTATAAATGGACTTTCAATATATTAATCCCTTAATGATGATATGGACTGTTGATGTGGCTCACGTTAGCATGTTGACGTGGCAACAAAAATTAAAAACCCTGAAAAATTATGAAAAAATCCAAGTGCCTAGTTTTTGCCACGTGGCATGCACATCAACATGAAGACGTGGTATTCTGTGTAAAAAGGCAATGTCAAGTGCCCGTATTTTTTTAGATTTTTTGCCACATGACATGCCACATCAGCATAATGATGTGTCATGTTTATGTGGCATTATATATATATATATATATATATATATATATATATATATATATATATATATATATATATATATATATATATATATTGAAAGTTCAGTTATATGCCACGCAAGTTGCCACGTCAGCATGCCATGTAATTTGTTACGTCATAATAAAAAAATGTTTGTATTCAACCCGTATGCTAGCTGGTTGTCACATGGCAACCGGCTCTAGGGACCGTAATTGCCAACACCCCAAAATTACAGGGACTGTATTGAACATTTTCATTGTACATGGACCAAAATAAACAATATACCATAGTACAAGGACCAAAAATGGCTTTTCACCTATATTCAATACTATCCATGCATGTTGCTGACGTCGCAGCAAAAGTAGCATACAAATGAAATATAACCTATTATTTTAAAAATTTTTATTTACACATGGACATATTTTGCTGGCGTGGCGTGACAAGTAGTTTATTTTGCTTACATGGCATGCTGACATTACAATTTTTTTTTAAAAAAGATAAAATAATTCTAAAATGGGAATTTAAAGCAGGCTAAAGTGGTAATTTTTTTTAAAAAAAAATAATTAATTATTTTTTGAAAACTATATTATTATTTTTAAATTTTTTTTTTAAAAAAATAATACTATAATTAATTATTTGTTAAAAATTATTTTAAAAAATAATAATATAATTAATTATTTGTTAAAAATTTAAAATATTTTAAAATATTTTAAAATTTTATTTTTTTAAAAAATTAATAATATAATTGCCATGTTAGCATGCCACGTAAGCAAAATACGCCACCTGTCACACTACGTTAGAAAAATACAGCCACGTATGAATAAAATAATTCAAAAAATATGTTTTATTTCATCCTTATGCTGCCACATCAGCATCATGGATAGTATTGAACAAAATATGTAAAGTATAGGGACCGTATTGAACATTTTCAAAGTACAATGATACAAGGACGATTAACAATTTATTTAGCATGCCATAATAGAATTTTTATTTATTTTATTATAATATTATATAATTTAAAATATTATATATGTCATTCGTGTATATCAATCGCGTTATTATGCGACCGGCCGGATTATTGTGCATTTACAGTCGCCTCCCATTTGGCCATTTGGAGAGTGTTTTAAGGATCTCTAACCGTACGGATGGAAAGAACATCAAAAAATAAGCTAGCATGTCCATTTTCATACAATTTGGTGAGGTGATGATCATTCATCTTAACAGATGAAATTCTAAACCGTTAAGATTTCTATAAAATAAGAACCGTTAAGTGGGAGGATCATCACCTCACCAAATTGTATGAAAATTGACGTGCTAGCTTATTTTTTCGAAGTTCTTTCCATCCGTATAGTTGGAAAGCCTTAAAACACCCTTCAAATGGCCAAATGGGAAGTGACCTTATATGCAAAGTAATCCGGCCGACCGCACCATATCATCCATATATATATATATTGAAATTTTTGTTGTTAATCTTTTTTGTAATTTTCCCATAAAGCTTTTGTACTTTCGACTTAAAATTTTTCAAATTATCTAAACATTTCATCTAGATCTAATCTTTTTTACCTTCTATCTTTAAACTATCAAACTTATTTATTAAATTTGTTAAATCACTTTCTTTAGATTTTTAATGTTAGAATTTTTTTAAATAATAATTTATACAATATAAATTTTATTTATTAAAACTATATATAATTTTTATTTTTCTTTTTTATAATATAGAAGTTGAAAAAAAAATCAAGTTATAAATGAACTTTTCATTTTGAAGCAAATCAAGTTGTTTGGAATCAAATCGATTTGATTTTAATTTCAAGGTAAATCGAGCCGAGCTAAAGCGTTTGAAATTAAAATCAAGCCAAGTTCGACCAAACCTATTCATGTTATTTTTTAGCTCAATCCGACCTTGAGCTATTACACCTTATTTTTGAGGAGGGTGGGGGGTGTCTTGTTTTTCTTCTTCTTTTTTTTTTAATCATTAGACCTTATTATAGCTAGCTATTACACCACTTTGCAATTTGCTAAACTTGTCTTGGAGCCATTCCGACAGTCTCTGAACGTCTACATAAGTGCTACAGGTCCCTGTAAGCCTTGCTATCTTTGCCAGCACATCTGCGCAAGTGTTATCTTCCCTTGGAATCCAGCTTATATATATCCTAGTTGTGTAACCTATATAGCATTTGCACCATTCTATTGTAGTTTCTCTTGTCCTCCAGTTGTAGTCCTCCACTTCTTTATGAAGGCCTCCAGTTGTACCCCACTTCTTTCTAAAGCAATCTTGATACATCGCTGAAAGAGAGAGCGCCAATAGAGCCAATCACCAACAGCAAGGGCGAAGCAGTCATTAACCAGGCTGGGGAAATGGACTGCATCATGGGCTGGTGCATTCCATGGAGGCGGAGCTTTGACCCATCCCGCTCGAACTCCATCCAAAGGTGCCAGTAGTCAAAAAGGGTGGGCCCGAGCGTCATTATCCATTGAACGTCGAGCACAACATCCGCACCGTAGATCGGCAATAGTAACAAGTCGACATTGAAGAGGACTTGGTCAAGCTGCAGAGGGATCTGAGAACAAGCTCCAGCACAGTCGACGGAGGCGCCGTTGCCGACGGTGACGCGCATATGGGGTGAGGGCTGCACCGTAAGGCCCAGGTGGGAGGCCAACGGAGATTGAATGAAGTTGTTTGTGGAACCTCCGTCAATCAGCACGACGACCGCCTGTCCGTGAATCGAGCCAGCTAACTTCAATGTGGACGGCACAGTGTGGCCGGTGAGTGCATGGTATGAGATGTTAGGAGGGGCTTGGTTGTCGATGGCGTTATCAGGGGAAGGTGGATCACTAATCTCCATCTCCGGTGCGGGAGGAGGGTCATCCACGTTGCCTGCGTCTCCGTCGTCTTCAGCCATGAGGCAGAGGAATTGTGGGGTGCGGCAGCGGTGGCCTGGCGTAAAAGTGGCGTCGCAGTTGAAGCATAGCCCCTTTTCCCGTCGAGCCGCCATCTCGGCCGGGGTGAGACGCTTTATGGGGAGCGGCGGAGGTCGGCCGCTGGGGGGTCCCGGTTGTGGTGGTGCTGGAGGGGGCTTTGGTGGGGCGGGCCGCGAAAATGGAGAACGGCTTGTGTTGCACTTATCCTCGACAAGGCGCGCTAGGCCCATAGCATCATGGAGGTTCAGGGGCTTGAGGATGAGAAGCTCGCGCTGTATGTCATCTCGTAAGCCGGAGATGAAACAGTTTAAGAGGTTGGTGTTGCTGAGTCCTGTGATGCGAGTAGAAAGAGCCTCGAACTCACCAAGATAATCCGCCACCGTAGATCGCTGTTTAAGCTTATAGAGCTGAGCCTCATGGTTCACGAAGGTGGACGGGCCGAAGCGAAGTTCCGCTTGAATGGTGAAGGCCTCCCAAGTTGTCAGCTGATTGGTGGTGTGCAGCCAGCGGTACCATTGGAGGCCCGCACCGGCCATGTAGAAGGCGGCGATGGTCAGCTTCTGCTCGCTGGGGGTGTTGTGGTACACAAAGAAATGCTCGATCTGGAAGAGCCAGTCACGTACCCGGTTGCCGGAGAAGAAGGGTATTTCAAGCTTCGGTAAGCAAGCTGTGGAGGCGCCTTGAGTGGTCACGGCGTTACTTGTCCCCGAGGTCGGAGCCATTGGGGTGGTGGAAGGGTGTGGCTGGGGAAGTGGTAACAGCGCTGGTTGGGGAGAGGGTGCAGGTTCCAACTTAGCCACTTTGGCGACCAAGTCCGCCATGACCGTCTGGAAGGCCACGACGTTGTCAGCCAGAGCATCGAGCTTGTGGAACTTGGTCTCATGAGTGGCGACCGCGTCAGTGAGGGAGTCGAGCTTGTGGAGCACCGTCACGAGCTGCTCCTCCATAGCTCGGGAGCGAGTGAGGGGTCCCTCCGCCATGGAAGGGAAGGATCTCAATGAAAGCACCAAATGGAGCGCCTGAAACTGGGAGAGAGGAGGGAGAGAGAGAGAGAGAGAGAGGAGAGAAGAAGGAGGAGAAGATAATTTGATGGGAATTCGATGCCTCTATTCCATTTCTTGTAGCTAATATAGGGACATGCATAACAAACCTATGACGCATAACGTCGAACAGGTGACGTGCGTTCAGGCTCCACTACTCAAAGATACCCTCCTCTAACCAACTGATCTCCTTAATTACATCATAGATACTAGAGTGCTTAACTACTGATTAATTGATTGCTAATACAATGAAAGTGGGCAGCAGGCTACATGACAAAATCCTTGAGATGCGCTGGCCTCCTACCAACTCGCGTGCTCCTTTGCTTGGTCATGTTCCCAGCCTGTTTAATGACTGCTTCGCCCTTGCTGTTGGTGATTGGCTCTATTGGTGCTCTCTCTTCCAGCGATGTATCAAATCTATAGATGAGTTGGTTGTCAGTGTGCATCTCGGCTTCTGTAATCCCCATCGTATCAGTACTTTAATGCCTTCCTTCATAGACTTCACCTCCCCTTCGAATTAATATTAACCTTGCTTCACAAGTCTTTGTTCATGTATGGCACAAGGACCCTTTGTTAGAGATATTACATATATGCTTTAAGTGCTCCCATCTCCCATGAAGCATCAGTAAAGAGAGGATGTTTTAGATTCTCCCTTAGCCACCCTCTGCCTACTATATATCCCCCATTTCTTCAATTGATTGTTGTTGATTATGATATTCTATTGCTGGTACTATCCTTTTCCTTGAAATGAGTATAAGGGTTCAAACTTTTTGTTTTGGAATAACATGTTACATCGAGCCTTCCATATTTTCTATAGGGTGTTTCCTATTAACATTGCTTCTTGTTTGAACACTCTACAGGTTCCAAGTTTACCTCCCTTGACATTCTCCTTCTTCCAAACAATTTGTCCCTATGTATGGTTGGATCAAGTATCCTTCAACTCTATTCCCTTTCCATACTTGTTGTGACAAATTGTAGTCATGAAACATATGTTGGACATATTCTCCAGTTATTTTACACATTGGACATGGGTGGCACTATATGTCTAAAGTATATAAATGTTGCTTTGTTGACAAAAGTTTCCCATGGAAAATATTCCGAAGGAACATATATATCTTCAATCTGGGGGCAATCCTCATCTTCCTCATTTGTTTCCATCCATGCTACTTTGGTTCATGATTTCGTGCTCTTAAGGTTTCATAAATAGCAGTTGTTAAGACTCCCTTATGTTTCTTAAGCCTATCCCCATTTACCCTGAACATGTGCTTGTTCCACTTGTTTACTATTTAGGGTTTCTATAACTGGGCTTAGGAAAATATCCCTGATATCCCAGTCCCTGATCTTTGTCAAGTAGCTAACCCATCTGCACATTTGTTAGTTCATAATCCATATTGAGAAAAGTAGGTTTCATTTTTATGGGTATATCAAAAAGCCATGGGTCTAATAATATTGAATCAGTATTACAATTTTACTTGGAACAATGTGGCCTCTAATCATACCAACTATTTTCCATGGTTCGAGGATATGTTTAAACTAGGGAAAATAGTGTGGGAAGGTGTCTAAGGGTCCGGATTCATCAGTTATTAAATTAGAAAGTCGACATTTTGGTAAGTTCATGATTAGAGTATTTAAATGCATGTAATGCATTCTGACTGTCATGAATTGTCATGTGACAATTAATTATCATGTCTAGGATGTGATAGAGTGATTTTGGACCTGACTAGAAGGCTCGAACCCGAGTAGGTCCTAGGAGCGAAAAGGTATGCTCTCGCATAGGTGTTGTGAGTATTTCTAACTCATATCTCTCTTTTGTCTTCCACTCTATTCTGCTAGATGGATGTTGGAATCCATCTTGTGTTTTCTGCTCTCTTCTTTTGAGATTTCTGTATATTGTCTTTTCTTAAAAAAACTTATTTTCTTGAGCTCATTTATTTGATATTCATTCTGTATTATGTACTGTATGCATCTCTATATGGCATGATACTCATTTCGGTTTGATGGAACATATACATTGGTCAGGTGCATATGTTTTCTGTAGGTAGCACTACCGGACATTCGTGCCCGCTGCAGCTTAAGCTTATAGGAAAACTTATTTTCCTAATAGGAAAACTTATTTTCTTGAGCTCATTTATTTGATATTCATCAACAAATGTGATAATGGTATCGTTATTCATCGCAACAGGGATGAAAAAGCTGGACCTATTGATCGTGTAGAGGTTTGTATGATCTTTTCTTTTGGTCATAGTGATGTCCTGTATTTATTCATGATCATTGACAATGAACATCTATTTGTTGTAGGTTCATATACGTAAGGTGCGAAACAAGGTTGCTGGGGGTATAGGAGATGCATTCTTGTCATATGACCGGTAGGTGATTTCTTAGTTCCAATGTTCAAGGCATATTTGAAAGTAACATAGTATTTAACACTCACTGAAAGTAAAATTAATAATACTATGTTATTGAAATTAAAATCAATTCCATCGGCTGGAGGTAATCATGGTATCAACAATTTGGTTTCTACTCGGCTTCCTTTTTCCCGTATCAATGATCATTGGGTGATTGTTTTGAACAAAATTTAAAGTTACCACTTAGGAAGAGATGTATATACATAGTTCTTTGTTTGATGCAGGGTAACAGGAGAATATTCAGATATTAAAGCAGAGTAGGCGAGCACCGGTTAAAACGGTGGTTCTGAACCTTGTGATATGACTTCAAATGAACGATGCATCGACACAGCTTCTCACCGAGAGAGATCAAATGCAGTCAGTCATGCATGCAGAAGCTCAAAGAATTATAACAAAGTTCTCATTTTATTCATCTCACACGGACGAATGTGCCCATCTTTGCAGAATCATGTTGTGCATTCTTGTATACCCACCTTATTGAGTTAAATGAAATCACAGGACCTTGGCAATTGATTTATGATCTTGTTTTTTGGGAAGTAAGAGCATATCAGTCAGCGACTCTCTGCTAAGACCCATGGGCGTGGAGTAGCGTGGGTTCGAATCCCGGCAGCTCTAGCGCACTGAAAATTCGCCTCACACCACTCCCCTCAGCGCATCCTCGAACCCGGGTGGGTGTCGAGGAGCGCGACCATTTTGCCGCTCGACCAAGCGGTCTTTGGCATTATAAACAGCCAACAAAACTGGTATCAAACAGCCTTTGTTTCTTCACTCTTCTGTGTTTTGTTTGTTTGTTTGTTTTTTATTTTGGCTTGGTGACATTCTGCCAATAGTTTTATTTTTAATTTTTTTCTGTTTTGGAGAAAAAGAGATTTTTTTCTCTTGGGCCTATATAACCCTGTAAAATTATGAAATTATATATTAATTATTTTAAATTGTATCTTCATACCTCTACAATACAAACACACACATCAAATCATTCAATCAATTTATGAAAAAAAATTCATCTCTTACTGAGATACCTATTTTTAAATTTTGAATTTAATTTCTTTTAAATATTTTATTAGAGGTATAAATAATAATTATAACAATTATACAGATAAGATACTTATAAAAGAATAAAATTTCTAGTATGTATTTGCTTAAATATGAATGTAAAAATGATAGTTACTTGCATACGCGTAGAGTTATCAATTGTTAAAAATTTGAATTTTTATCAAAATTAAAATTTAACAATAATTTAAAAATCTAAACTATCCAAGCAAACATTTATTTATTAATTCAAATAACTTAAACCTATAAAATTAGAAAAAAAAATAAAAAGATATAATAGAAAATTTATTTTATTAATTTTCCCTCGTCCCATAAACTAGCTAGTTTGACACCAAGTTAACCATGGAGACATTAGAAAAAATAAAAAAATAAAAAAATAAAAAAATAAAATAGTTGATATGCAGGGATATATAAATAAACATCCTTTTTATGGAGATATCTAAATCCACAAAAACCCTTCAAAATAAGAGGAATGTAACAGAAAAAGGTTTCTCAACAAAAAAAACTCTCTCCTATTCTGCATATTCTTAAAAAGCCTCTTCTTTTTTACTCAACATCCTGTCCGACAACCCACTAATGGAGTTAAATGGTTGGTTGAAATTACGAGAATGCCCATTCATTTAAAATATAGGTTTTTTAATACAAGAAATTATGAAAATGCCCCTCCACCCTTTAATGGACTGGACGTTGGAACTCTACTAGTGACTGGATTCTTAGGGCGGCGGTATCCCACGCATGTGGTGGAGTTGCTCATGGATTCCTCCTCAGAAGCGACTCTTTCATCTTCTTTGGGTTAGCTTCCTTAGTTTCAAGAGTTTCCGCTGCTCTTCTCCCCATCTTTGCAACGTCCAGTCTCCGTCGACCATTGGGAAGACCATCTCTATGGAGCTCTAGCGACCATTTCCAAGTACGTAGGCCCAGGCGAGCCTCTCCCAAGGAAAAGATTTTTTATTTTTGGTTTTAAGGTGCATGATCCAGGGGTTGATGTTTGTTTTGGATTCTAGAGCATAACTTGCGTCCCTGGTTGTAACAATGCGTCTGATTCTGTGTTTATTTTTGGGGTTTCAGTTTATTTTTTAGGATTTAGGGTTATTGTTTATTGTTAGAGTGTGCGCTTATCAGAACGTGTTTTTGTTTATTTTTTGGGGTTTTTCGTTTATTTTTCAACAAAAGCGTTTAATGGTATGGTTGTAAGAGTATGCGTTTATTATTTGGGGTTTGTGTTTATTCTTTGGGCTTTCCGTTTACTTTTCAGCAAAAGAGTTTATTGGTTTGGTTGAAGCTGTTGTTTCGATTACATGTTCAAGCACTTAACTTGTTTGTTGTAATGTGCAGTTCTTTGCAAGACGACAAGGAAAATTAAACTGCAACCTCATTAACTCTAAGTGCTACTTGTTTTCAATTGTGACATTGTTAAGAGAGCTAAGAACATTGATGATAGCTTAGCATTGGGAGATGCTTGAGAGAACTCCCTTTGATCATTTTATGGAGCTAGATCCCATCGTCGAGGAGAGGGAAATCCTGGATTCCCTCTTGGGGATATATGATGTGAAGACTAGAACCTTCAACATTGGATTTGTTCAGTTGGAGTTTTGGGTAGAAGATGTCGCCATGATCCTTGATCTCCAATGCATGGTGTTGCGGTAAACTTCAAGCCCAAGGCAGCAAAGAGTGCTCTCGAGTGTAGATTTTTGAGGAAGACACCTGACTAAGACTCACATGCTATTAAGAAGGTTCTCCTCGATCTTGTTGTGAAAGGCAAGGCCGAGGAGGAGAATTTTGTCAAGATGATGGTGGTCTACTTCCTTGGGACCTTCAGTTCATGAGCACATCCTGTGCAACCTCGCAGTGGGTTGCTTCATACACCGACAACCTCACCATGCTCTACCCGTAAGTATCTGATGGAGAAGATTCCCAATGCAACAAGTCGTGTGAGGGCCTATTCCGCGGGGAAACTGACAACATTAGACTACATGTGAGGGTGTTGTCTTCGATTTTAATTTGTGGTTCTACGAGGTGACCAGGACTGACAAGAAGGTATGTTTCAAAAGAAGATGCGGTGCATGATGTGCTTCGGTGAAAACAACTTCAAGAAGCGGAAAATGGTTTCTAAATTATTGAAAGCAGTGGAGGGAAAGGAGGTGAGTTTTATTTATTGTTTTGTGTTAACACTTAATTTTTTTGGTAAAGTGTTTATAGTTTTGCTTAAGCGCTTATTCTTTTTTTGGTAAAATGTTTATTATTTTCATAAAATCTTTATTATTTTGTATAAGCGTTTATAATTTTCATAAAGCATTTATTATGCTGCTTAATCATTTATTATTTTCGTAAAGCTTAATTTTATTATTTTGCTTAAATGTTTATTGCTTTACTGAAGTGTTTATTTACCATTTTTAATTTGTATGTATTTTAATTGTCCTCCCTCACCCTCTCTAGCTTGGCGGAGGCTAAGTTGATGGGGTACGCACAAACCGACCCACTAAGAATAGCACCCTGGCGAGACAGTTTGGTTTCCATCAAAAAGAAACCACCCTCTTAAAGCGTGGGCTGAAGACGAAGACGGAGGAGGAGGAACCCGAGGAAGAAGTCGGTTAGAGGCCCCTTGAGGTGGAGAGGACATGATGGCGTTCATTCTGAATGAGTTAAAAGTGCTTCGATCAAAGGTCGATGCACTATTTGTGCAGGTGAATGTCTAGCAACCAATAGAACTACCGAAAGTTATCGCAAGCATTGATCGACTTACTTCATCTTTGCAGCAAGAAGAGGACCCCCTAGGAAAAAAATGAAAAAGGGTGGTCTACAAATGTTTGCCGCCACCACCATCACCGATACTAGATGCACCAGCATCACCGATACTAGATGCACCAGCATCACCGATACTAGATGCACCAGCATCACCCTCACCATCGGCATCACCCGCACCTAGCTACAACACCCGCATTGGCAGCAGATGCACCAGCACCAACCACATCGACAACACCCTCACCACCGACATCGCATCGACAACACCCTCACCACCGGCATCACCTACATCAGTAGCACCCTCACCTCCAGCAACATATGCCCCGACGCCAACCGCATCGGTAACATCCTTACCTCTGACGTCAACCGCACTGACACCACCCCTACCACAAACAACAGCTCTAATACCATCAACTCCCGCACTTGCAACACCCTCACCACCGCCAGCAACCACAGCAGTAACACCCGCATCGATACCAGCAGCATCTACAACACTAGCAGTTCCCTCACCGGCAACTCCCACACTACCAGTAATTGCACTACCGGCAACACCCGTAACAACACCAGCTACACCACCAGAAGGGCCCGCACTAGCAGCAGAAAAGAAAAGTCACTGGGCGGAATGTTAGCCCCAATGGGAAGGGGTGGAAGAAAGTAGCTCTTAAACCCTCTGGGTTTATTCATCTGTATGACTAGGCAACAACGAAGATAGGGAGAATTCTTGAGTCCCTTAAAAAAATGAGGGACAAAAAACCAAAAGTCACTAATGTTGAAGGTGACTTGCTCAAGAATCCCAAAGACCTTGTTTACTTGATGGATAAGGATGCTCAGCCAAACTGCTCAGTAGCTTCATAGCAAAGAATAAGAAGCTCGTCAGCTTCTACCGGCTGGAGGCGTTGGAGAGGGTAGTGTTGTCGGTGCTCCTCAATTCCTCGATAGACAAGCAGGACACACTGCCTCTTATTCTTTGGAGTTTCTTCTTAGTAAATGGCTTAATCTTGTATTTTTTTGACTTTCGGTTTAGTAAACCGCTTAAGTGTGTATTTTTTTTGAGTTTCCGTTTAGTAAACGAATTAAGAAATTATTTTTCTAAGTTTCAACTTAATAAATGGATTAAACATTTACTTTTTTGAGTTTTTGTTTAGTAAATGTCTTAAGCGTTTATTTATTTAAGTTTCCGCTCATATACACCTTAAGCATTTTTTTTTTGAGTTTTCGTTTAGTAAAAGGCTTAAGCGCTTATTTAGTTGAGTTTTCACTTAGTAAACAGCTTAAACATTTATTTTTTGAAGTTTTCGCTTAATAAACAACTTAAGCGTATTCTCTCTAATAGGACCATCGTCTAGAAGAGCAAACTTGGGTATGTGGCCTGTTTGAAACTGTACACTATGATCCAAGTGCCGGGTGATGGTTCTCGATGATGTAGTCGACATCTTTTTACTTATCGTGATTGAGTCCTTGAACCGGAAGTCTTACCCATACAAATGGCGGGCTTCCATCATCAAGTCCTTGGCATTGGTACTGTTAGAGTTTGATCATCATGCGAGTGAGCTAGAGCGGATGATGATGGTAGAACTAGAAGACTTCCACAATGTGGATGTTCTGTTAATGCTGACAAAATGAGCACTACCATCTTCTGGTCTTGGACCAGGAAAAATATGAGTATTCACATTACTTATCGTTGGTACATAATCAATACGACGCAGGTGCAATAACGATGGTAAGAGATCCCTATTATTATATATGAAATTAATTTACTAATGATCTAATAAAAACATAACATGTTTTATTGCAACGTGAACTGTAAGATAAGTACCTTGCTTCCACTGCTCACGTCGATTGTAGTCGTACATACCCCCTAATACGCATCAAGGATTGCCCCCGTCAAGAGTCAAGGACAGTGGATTGCACAGTTTTTTTGATGCGCTATATGGAACTAATTCTCGATGGGCTTGAAATTAAATTCAAGCAGTCCGAGGTCCCAGTGGCGGGGCTAAGGTATACTGCTATGATATTAATGGATGGGATGCGTCGAAATGCTTGAGTTGTATCTTTGAGTCCCACACCTGTGAATATTGACACTTTTGTTTTTGGAATGTATACATTAGTCGTACATGGAATGTATATAAAGATACTTATTAAATTTTACATTTGTGTATATTTGTGATCAATAATAGTTTCTATGTGAATATGTGTAACACCCTATCCCGACACCGAGATAGAATGTCACACCAGCTGGGCCGAGGGTACACCCAGCCCATAAGCTGTGTAATTTAAACCTGATAATCATGGTATTCAAACTAATAAAAATGATTATTAACTAAAGTAGTTAAAATCTTATATATATAAAATACGATCTTGCGGAAGTGTTCTACACTTTTATACATTAAGTAGGGATAAACTATCCTCTTCTGCTAACTCAGAGCCATCTACAGGAATACTCAATCTCGTCTACCTGCACATTTCACCTGAGTGAGAATCACTATACAAGGAAATACAAGGGCTGAACGATATTTAAAACATGAAAAACGGCATGCTAATCATAAATAAAACCATGGCAATGTTCCATGCAAACATGTAGCATACTCATAATTTGTTCTTTAATCCTTTATAATCAGAACGGGAATTAATTTCCACATATGTCCTGGCTGACCGTATCATGCCAGTAGCCTTCCAGGTTGGACCGTATCAACAACCGTGGAGGTGACAAGCTATGGAAACAACTCCTCGCCTGATGGAAATAAATTCCACAAATGTCCTGGTTGACCGTATCAAGCCAGTAGCCTTCCAGGTTGGACCGTATCAATAACCGTGGAGGTGACAAACTATGGAATTAAATCCTCATCTTCTATCATATTAGTGTCATCTACACTTCTACTCTCATACAGCGGCACCAGAGTGGAATAAACCAACTCAATATCTCTCCGGTCGAATCAACTCAACGACCGTGAGCTATAAGAGGATATACGTATACTAGGCACTCGATGAGTACGGGAAGGGGGTTTTTGTTTTCTTTTGAAATCAGAAGGGTTGAAAACAGATAGTTGGACGAGTAAAAATAGAGATCATATAAAACCACCCCTTCTCTACCTAGTACCGTACTCTCTGGCTCTATCGTAGAGCCACGCCCCATCCTGAGCATATATTCGAGTATAATGCAATGCACTAATACGTTCATCATGGCAATTTCTAACAATATACAATATTTTCACATGCTTTTCATGAACATGACTACAAACCCCGAATAAATCGGCAAATCATGCTTGAAAACTGAAAAGCATTTCATGAACAACATAACAAATTCATCACATGGAATCCCAAAGATCAATACGATTAAAATACAAATCAAATGAGGAGATTTACAGTTGTGTTCCCTCACACCATTCCAAGTATAGTGTAATCACTCACCTGTAGTCCTTCGTTATTTAAACTTGACCGGATCCTCCCGTGTGATTGTCTATTAGCCTCGTCCTATACAAGTATAAGAATGCAATTAACATACTTGCATTTATTCTAGAGGGTCTTTCCTCCTTTATTTCTAGTAATCATAATACGGAGTTGTGAATACGGGAGCCGTATTCTTAACTCGAATTCTACTTGAACTCGATAAAATACGATATACTCATTAATTTATCTATGCATGATTCTTAATTAAGATCGAATACATGTTTCAAAATTTCATAAGAATACGGAAACCGTATACTTATCTTATACTCTAGTTAGACTCGTTAGAGTACAATAGTTCCCTTAGGCTAAGTACAGTTTATTTTCTCTTAACATGAGATCCATATCTCTGATGGATTTAAAATGTGAAACTGTTAATTAAGGGATTTAACTTTTCTCCTACTTAATCTCAATTTAAGAATTCTAACATGCTCCTAAAAGGTGATTAAGTGTTTATCATGATCTTCGTATTTCTATAGAATTAAAACACGGTCTTGCTCCAATCATCTTATCTCTAACTAAAAGCTTCTAACATGCTCTTAAATAATACTTAACTACTATACGTAATCATGGAGCATTTACCAAATATGTTTGACAAAATTTCGGCAGAGTCCCCTTTGTTTTTAGGGCTCCGAAATTTATACAAACATTCATGCATGCCAATATCCAATATCTTGGATTCATACAGCTTATCACCTTAATAGATCTTTTCTAGTAGAGTACACCTCTACAACTTAATACTTGCTCTAATAATTAGTTAACAATTACACAAGCATTTTGTCAATTAAACACCCAATATACTCATCTAACACTAATTATCCACCATTGTCAACTAACCGCGGATCGAGCTACGCTTCTTGCCGTTTGAACCAAGCCGGACCTCATCGCCCTTGGATCGGAGGGTTAGTCGCCGATCTTAGACGAGATGAAGCAAGGGGGCCGCTGCATTGTGTTCCAAATGGTGCGACAATAGGCAGCAGACGATCGGCTGCTGGCTGGCATGGAGCACCGGCGAAGGAGGTCGGAACTGTCGACCAGTGGTCGCGCGCGCGTGAGAGGGATATCTACAGGCTTTTGCAAGCCGGCGGCGGACTGCTGCAGACCGGTGAGGGCAGCTGGAAGCGCTGCAGGGAGGGGGCTTGGCGGGGGCGGAGCTTGCATGGGGGTTAGCGTCTGCACCTGCCGTCAGCTGGCAGAAGGATGGTGGCAAGTGGGTACTGCAGGGAGAGGAGGGAGATGGAGCAAAGAGAAAAGGGGGGGCTAAGGCTCTTCTCTTTAATGAAAATCAAGAGAGAGAGAGAGAGAGAGAGAGAGAGAGAGAGAGAGAGAGAGAGAGAGAGAGATTTAATTTCTCTCTCTCTCTCCTCTCATTTCTCTACTTATAACATAAGATAAATTCTAATTTATTTTTATTTTATTTCCTTATTGTATTTAATCCAATAGATTAACTTATTATTATTTTTATTTATTTATTTATTTATTTATTTATTATTATTATTGTTATTATTAGTATTATTTAAAAAAAAGCCTAATAATTTAACTTTTCACCCTAGCTTTTGTCACACATGCCCATTTAATCAAAAATTATTTTCTTCATTAACACCCATTCCACTAAGCTACAATAATTTAATTATTTGCTAAATTTCATCTTCCCATTAATCTCATTAACTATTCACAAATTATCGGGCAATCTATTATGAAAAATTCAAATGGTTACTATGTTCCCAAAAATTTAAACGATAACTTCTAAAGAAAATCCGGGGCGTTACAATATGAATTTCCTAGGCCATCTTCACTATTCATTTGAAGAATTTAGTTTTTGGAGTTTCTGCTTAATAAATGGCTTATGCATTTATTTTTTAGAGTTTTCGCTTATTATACGACCTAAGGATTTATTTTTTGGAGTTTCTGCTTAGTAAACGACTAAAGTGTTTATTTTTTACATTTTTCAGTTATTAAGCGGCCGAAGCGTTTATTTTTTGGAGTTTCCACTTATTAAACGACTTAAGTGTTTATTTTTTTGAGTTCCCGCTTAGTATACGACTGAAGCATTCATTTTTCTATTGTCGATGTCGAGATTTGCTTTTCCTAGGGATCAACATAGATCTGGCTTGAATGGGGATCTCGGCTACTTCTTGAAGGCAAGATTAGGTTGGCAGGTTTATCGCTTTGAACAACATTTTGACTTCTGAAGCGTCTTGGTGAAGAAGATAATGGGTTTGGTCCTCGAGGGGATTATTTTCCTTGGATTTTCATGAGGTAGTGTCCCACGTGTCACCCACTTGTGGATGGGCCCCTTTGAACAATTGTCTCGAACCCTCGCACTGTAACTGCTTTCTCTGAGGACCGCACTTGTGGGTATTGCCTATAAGTTGGTTTGGAGGGATTTACGACAGTTCACCTCTACAATCCTCATGTTCTTCTTCGTCTTCACAACATGAGGACCCCCAACACATCCGGTCAGCCTCTCATCTCGCCAATTGATGGTAGAAAATGTCATGGCCTTAGTTCCTAGGAAGGAAGGTTCTGGGGTCGAGCTTGTCGTTCGCTTTTAGATTTTTCCAAAGCTCCTCCAAGTGGACAATGATTTAATATCCCCAATTTTGGCACACATAAAATCATAAGGAGGCCTCAACATAACATGGTAGCTAGGTCACAGGGATGCCCCTACACAATCTCCCGATACATATCGATTTTTGTCGAGGTTTCAGGTTTCTCTGAAGTGTGGGCAATGAGTTCATGAGCTCATGTGAGACTCAAATATCGTAATCAAGGTCCCCTTTTCATAACGCCATAGTGATGAGGCAAAGCACCCATTTCTGCCAAGACCCTAAGTGCTTTCGGCCAATCAAATCAACGACCTAGAATAAAAATTTAAGCGTTCCTTATAAGCTGAGAATAACAATTCTTGTATCTTATGATTTTGTCCCATCTGTATATGATCATCTGTGATCAATAGTAGTTTCTATGTTAATATGAATTTTATGGGCCATCTTCAATATTCGTTTAATAAGCGAAAATTTCAAAAAAAAAATAAACACTTAAGCCGTTTACTAAATGGGAACTCAAAAAAATAAATGCTTAAGCCATTTAATAAGTGGAAACTCTAAAAAATAAATGCTTAAGTAGTTTAATAAGCGGAAACTCCAAAAATTAACTGCTTAAGCCTATCAATAAGCTGAAACCCCCCTTCCCCCCCCCCCCCCCCCCCCCCCCTCCACACCAAACCAAAAGAAAAAAATGCTTTAACTGTTTAATAAGAAAAAACTCTAAAAAAATAAATTCTTCAACTGTTTAATAAGCGAAAATTCTAAAAAATAAATGCTTCAGCCATTTACTAGTTGGGAACTCAACAAAATAAACGCCTAAGCCATTTGATAAGCGAAAACTCCAAAAAATAAACTCTTAAGCCGTTTAATAAGTGGAAACTCCAAAAAATAAACGCCTAAGACATTTAATAAGCAGAAACTCCAATAAATAAACGTATCAAATGAATATTGAAGAATGACTAGAAAATTCATATTAACATAGAAACTATTATTGATCACAGATGATGATGCACGAAAGGGACAAAATCAGAAGATACAAGAGCCATTATTCTCGACTTACAAGGAATGCTTAAGCCATTATTCTCGGTTATGATTTTAGTTGAACCCTCATGGTCTTGCAAAGCTTGTTTTACCAGATCACTATGATGTTCTAGAAAAGGGGATCCTAACTTTGATATTTCAAAGTTTGTATAATAGCTCATGAAGGCATTGCCTATACTTTAGAGAAACCTCAGGAAAAACCAACATGTATTGGTATGTTGTGTTGGGGCATCTTAGTGACCTGCCATATATGTTACATTGAGGCATCCTCATGACTTGTTGTGTCCCAAAAGTGGGGATATCAAATCATTGTCCACTTGGATGAGCTCTGAAAAAAATCGAGGAGCGAACGATATGCTTGACCCTAGAACCTTCCTTCCTAGGAACTAAGGCCACGACCTTTTCTACCATCAATTGGCAAGATGAGAGGTTGGTCGGATGTGTTGGGGGTCCTCCTGCTGTGGTGTTGAAGAAGAATATGAGATGGATTGCAAAGGTTGACTATTTCGCTTAGTAAACGACATGCCGATTACTAAGCGAAAACTCCAAAAAATAAATACTTCAGCTGTTTACTAAGCAGAAACTTCAAAAAATAAACGCTTTAGCAGTTTACTATTAGAAAACTCCAAAAAATAAACCTTAAGCCTTGAAATAAGCAGAAACTTAAAAAAAATGCTTAAGTAGCTTAAACCGCCAAAAAATAAACGCTTTTGTCGTTCACTATGTGCAAACCCCAAAAAATAAACTCTTTAGCTGTTTACTATATGAAACTACAAAAAATAAACACTTATGCCCTTTACTAAGCGGAAACTCCAAAAAAATAAACGCTTCAGCCGTTTAATAAGCGAAAACTCCAAAAAATAAGCGCTTAAGTCATTTAATAAGCGGAAACTCCAAAAAATAAACACTTCAGGAGTTTAATAAGCGGAAGCTCTAAAAAATAAACAGGAACCCCATGAAATAATTATATGAAACACCGAACAATACACACATTAACAAAAACAACACACAAACACACACTCCAGTAATCATAGGCAAATGTACGTGGAACGTACTTCCATTCTAAAACAAACAACATAGTTGTTCGAAACAAATATCATATAAAATCCCAATAAAGACAAATGAAAAGGCGCCAGCCTTAATTACGAGGCTTGGAATGACTCTTCCTGGTCCTCCGTTGTCACACCACAATCATGCCCACCAATCTTCTTGAATGTACGATACACACTGCACGTCCGCAAGCAATCCCCATTTGACTCTGACTCAATATGACATATAGTCTTGTGATCATTTGGGACGACATACTTCTCTCACGCGGGAAGCTTCTAGGCTCCAACGTTTGCATATATATATATATATATATATATACAATCATGTTACTATATATGGGGCCGGCCTTATCACTTTTTATTTAAGATCGCCTCATTTTGAGCCACTTGGAGAGTATTTTTTCCAAATCTAACCATATGGATGGAAAGAATATTGAAAAATAAGCTAGTATGTCGATTTTCATACATTTTTATGATTGTATGATCATTAATCTTAAAGGGTGAAAATTTAACCCGTTAAGATTTTTATAAAATTTCACCGGCCTTTAAGATAAATGATCATACGGTCACAAAAAATGTATGAAAATCGACATGCTAACTTATTTTTCGATGTTCTTTCCATTCATACGGTTGGATTTGAAAAAAATACTCTCTAAGGGCCTCAAAATGAGGTGATCTTAAACGATGTTGCTCCAAAATTCTACCCATAAAGCATCATAATTATATATATATATCCGCTAACACTGACTATCATATTGACAATACGCTAAACTCAACAATATGACCTTTTTTTTGTACCTTGCAACAACAACGAAACTCTATTAGGAATTTGTTAAATGAATTGGTAGATGTTCAGCTTAAGACACTTTCACTAGGTAAAGGAGCAAGATGGAGGAGATATAATAAAGCTTGCTGGGCAAGCAAAAGGAAGCAATGACGCCCGAACATGATTGGGCGGGAGATCTTCTAACAAAAAACCCATGGGTAAAGGTGGAATTGTTCAAAATAATCTTCAATACCACCAGGAGGGACTGATAAAGAATACCAAAAGTTAGAGGGACTGTTTAGTTAGATGTAAATATTAAAAAATTAATTTTCCCTCTTTATTGTGAAAACGAACTCCGACACATTTGGAACCACACGATAAGCCCCCACAGACTATCTAGAATGCAAAAATACGAATGCCAAAACATTTCTATTCAAAGTAACGACCAGGAAGACAAAGGGAGGATTTTCCATGTATACCCCTGAAAGAAAGAAAAAAAAATCTCCATCAATTTTAAAATTATGCATCTATGCAATCTAGAATCTTAAGATGTCCATATAACTATGAAATTTATAAGGGGTATACACAGTAATTTCAGTATTTTTATTGGGGTGTATCATGTATGAATGCAATTTTGCAGAGAAAATCTCAGAAGCTCACGTGGTTAATTAGACCACGCAAACTTCAACAACGTAATTGTGATAACCATCTCCGAGACATTTGGAACCACACGATAAGCCCCTGCAGACTATTTGGAAGGTGAACGTGCATGCATGACCAAAACAACATTGCCAAAATTTTTCTATTCAAAGTAACGACCAGGAAAACAATGGGGGGATTTTGAATGTATGCCCCCATTGTTTTCTATCAATTTTAAAATTATGCATGTTTGTAATGGTACTATGGTAGAATCTGAAGATGGTCCATATAGTTATGAAATTTGTAAGGGGTTATACACAGTAATTTTGCAGAGAAAATCTCAAAAGCTCACGTTGTTAGACCATGCAAACTCCAACCACGTAATTGCAATCTCATTTCCATCCAGACAATTCAATTCAGCCACGCTGTTAGACCATGCAAACTTCAACCGAAACTTATCCATTTAATCAAACTATAACAACATGTTCATCTCTATATATATACCCAAGAACAACACAACGAAAAAGATAAACAAACACCATGGCAAACCTTATTCTAAGTAATCTCTCTCTCCTTCTCCTCTTAATCATCACATTCTCACCATCCATGATCTTATCTGCAAGCATTAACCAGAGCTTCATCCAATGCTTCATCAGCAAGACCAACTCCTCTCAAAACATCTACACTACAAACAACACCTCCTACAACACTGTACTACGATCCTCAGTTCAAAACCTCCGTTACCTCAACTCCTCCACCACCACTAAGCCAACCGCCATCGTCACTGCCGCCACCTTTGCCGACGTGCAGGCTGCAGTCGCATGCAGCCATCTTGCTGGCCTAGGCCTTCGGGTGCGCAGCGGCGGCCATGACTACGAGGCCATGTCCTACGTCTCCTCCGGCGAAGTCTTCATCATCCTCGACCTCGCCAACCTCCGCTCCATTACCGTCGACAAAGACTTCGCCTTTGCGTGGGTCGAGGCTGGGGCTACACTGGGCGAGGTATACTACACCATTGCTAAGAACAACAACACTGTGGCCTTCCCTGCAGGCATCTGCCCGACGGTCGGCGCCGGAGGACACTTCACCGGTGGAGGGATTGGGACCTTGATGAGGATGTACGGCACTGCGGCTGATAACATCGATGATGCCCTCTTAGTGAACTCTGACGGTAAGCTTCTGGATAGAAAGGCCATGGGGGAGGATCTCTTCTGGGCTATCAGAGGAGGAGGAGCTGCAAGCTTTGGTGTTGTTCTTTCCTTCAAGATCAAGCTCGTCTCTGTCCCTCCTATTGTTACTCCCTTCAACGTGATCAGAAACTTGCGACAGAACGCCACAGAGCTCGTCCAAAGGTGGCAGACCATTGCACCAAAGTTTGATGAAAAGTTGTTCATCAGAGTGCTAGCTCAGACTGCTGATGATGGGAGTAATAATAAGACCATTGAAGCTGCGTTTAACTCTTTGTATCTTGGGAGTAGAAATGAGCTTCTCTCAGTGATGGAGAAGAGCTTCCCAGAGTTAGGGTTGAAGGCGGAGGACTGCACAGAGATGAGCTGGTTGGAGTCAGTGCTCTTCTTCGCTGGATATTCAGGAAGGAGTCCGGATATTTTGCTTGATAGGACGCCAGAGTATAACAGTTCATTCAAAGCTAAATCAGACTTTGTGAAGAAGGCTATAAGCAAGGAAGGATTGGAGAAGATATGGGAATTCCTTTTGGAAGCTAAGGATGAACCATTGACAATGATAATGGATCCATTAGGGGGTAGGATGGATGAGATCTCAGAGTCGGCCATTGCTTTTCCTCACAGGAAGGGGAACTTGTACAATATTCAGTACTTCATGAGATGGTTTGAGACTGACACTGTTGTCCATGAGAGACATCTTGGGTGGATGAGAAAGATGTATGAGTTTATGCAACCTTATGTTTCTAGTCATCCAAGAACTGCTTATTATAATTACAAGGACATTGATTTGGGTGAAGGACAGGGAAGATATTCAGCTGATGTGGTTTGGGGTGCCAAGTATTTCAAGGGGAACTTCAAGAGGCTGGCTTATGTGAAGGGAATGGTTGATCCTGTGACTTTCTTTGGGAATGAACAGAGCATTCCACCTCTATCTATCAAACACTGAAAATTGTTAAAATAGATATGATCTATCATTTATTTGTACTTTTTATTTAGCTCTAATAATAAAGGTTTCAGTGTATTATTTATATATTTATTTATTTGAGTACTTATGAAGGGCATCGTCCCATTGCATGGCGACCATCACTAACAAGTGTTAGATTCAAGAAGATTGTTAGCTTAAAAGAACAAATAATACTTAACAGAGAAAAGATAAACTGATGATGGAGAAGATAAGTAATATTCATTCATCATACTTCAACTCACACCATTACATAATATGTAACTTCATGATAAACAACTACACATGTTCATGCCATGGATGAAACCATGATTGTTGAGAGGAACAAGCTTCAGCAGTAACTCAGTCGCAGCTGAGTATTGGTGCAGTGGTGGAGATAGATAAGCTCACGTGCTCTACGTGAGAAGAATCAGTCAGAGGAATGAGTCTCTGACTGTTATATGGTTGCTAATAAATAGGAGAGTCTAACGTTGTAGTGGTCTACGTGTGTCTGTTATGTTTATCTTTAAAAATTCAGCACCTTGTCTTGTCTTTTTAATCAATCAGTTGTATTCCCTTTCCAGCATATTAATAACAAAAAAGTCCTTTCTTGTCTTCTTCCAACTCTTGAGCAGATATTCTTAATCTCTTCACAGCTTCTCTATTATCTGAATCTCCTCATTCTAACCTTCTTAGCCTCCAGATTACCAACATACTAGTATTAGAGCTCATGGCTACGAATGGGACCAGTGTGAATCTCTCCAATCCCTCTTTACCCACTTTCAAAGGCGAAAATTATGAGTACTGGAGTACCCTCATTCACATCCTGTTCCAGTCTTAAGATCTGTGGGAGCTGGTTGATGCTGGCTACTCGACCGAAGATGTTGAAGTTCGCGTGAGAGAGAATAAGAAGAGGGATTCCAAGGCCCTCTTCCTTATTCTGTCAGCTGTACATGAATCCATCTTCCCTCGAGTTGCAGGCGCCTCAACAGTAAAGGAAGCATGGCTGATTCTCAAGAAGGAGTTTCAAGGCTCCTCCAAAGTGATGGCTGTCAAGCTTCAAACCCTTAAACAGGAGTTTGAAACATTGCAAATGAAGAGTACTGAGGATGTGCAGGCCTATATTACACGTGCATCAGGGATTGTGAATCAAATGAGGGTGTATGGTGACCCCATCAGTGAGAAGACTGTGGTGGCAAAGGTCTTAAGAAGTCTCTCTCCAAAGTTTACTCATATTGTAGCAGCAATAGAGGAGGCCAAAGACCTCTTAACTCTTTCATTAGATGAGTTGAGTGGATCCCTACAAGCACATGAAGTTAGGCTAAACAAGTTGGCTGAGTATGTGGAAACAAAGGCATTCTAAGTAGAAGGAGAAACATCAGATGCTAAAGGAGGCGACAAGTCTTCCAGCAGCGGAAGTGGGAGAAACAATTTCAAAGGACGAGCTCGTGGAAGAGGTCGAGGAAGGAGCACTGACAGACAGCAGCAGCAACACTCTGATTCAAGGCCGTCCAAAGGGAGCATCCAGTGTCATATCTGCAAAAGATATGAACACATGAAAGCTGAGTGCTGGTTTAAAGATAAGCAAGTTAATATGGCTGAAGAACAAGAAGAATCAAGCAATCTATTCATGGTACACTCCAACAACTTAGATCCAACACCTCATAGCATATGGGTGGTGGACAGCGGCTGCTCAAATCATATGACAAGCATGAAGGAATGCTTCAAAAGTCCGGATGAAACACAGAAGCAATCTGTGAAACTTGGTGACAACAAGGAGGTTGCAACTGAAGGCAAAGGAACTGTGGCTATCCAGACGGAGAATGACAAGGTAAAGCTTCTCCACAATGTCCAATATGTTCCCAAATCGGCTCATAACCTTTTGAGTGTAGGCCAGCTGATATCTGGAGGATTATTAGTGTTGTTTGGCAAGGAAAGCTGTCAAATTAAAGATCAAAAAACAGGTCAGACTCTAGTAAACATACCAATATTGACTTCAAACAGGATGTTTCCTCTTGAAGTCTCTAGCATAGAGTAGCTGGGCTTGGTTGTGAATGACAGCAAAGACTCCAACCTGTGGCACCTGAGATATGGACATCTCCATTCTCAGGGACTGAAGACTCTCAGCCAAAACAGATGGTACATGACCTTCCATTGATCACTGAACTGGAGTTCTGTGAGAGCTGCACTCTGGGGAAGCAATGCAGAAGATCTTTCCCTTCTGGAGGAGCTTGGAGAGCATCAACTCCTCTAGAATTAATCCATGCAGACTTGTGTGGACCTATGCACACTGAATCCTTGGGAGGTAACCGTTATTTTCTCTTGTTTACTGATGACTACGCCAAAATGAACTAGGTCTACTTCTTAAGAAACAAGTCTCAGACTCTTGAGAAGTTCAAGTCCTTCAAGGCCTTTGTGGAGAATCAAAGTCCACATACAATCAGGTGTCTTTGCACAGATAGAGGAGGAAAATTCCTATCAAGAGAATTCACTGAATTCTGTGACTCACATGGCATCAAAAGGCAGCTCTTAGCACCATACACTCCACAACATAATGGTGTTGTGGAGAGGAAGAACAGGACCATAGTGGAGATGGCAAGAAGCTTAGTTATTGAAGGTGGCCTCTCAAATAGCTTCTTGGGAGAAACTGTATCCACTGTAGTGCATCTACTGAACAGATCTCCCACAAAGGTTGTGCTTAATTAGACCCCTATTGAAGCATGGAGTTAAAAGAAACATCTGTAAGTTATTTCAAAGTATTTGGCTGCATTGCATACCCTATGATTCCTTCTCAACAGCATCAAAAGCTTGAAAACAAGTCTGTTAAATGCATATTCATAAGGTATAGCAATGAGTCTAAGGCTTACAAACTTTACAATCCTATCACCTGTAAAGTAATTGTGAGTAGGGATGTAGTTTTCAATGAGAATGACAGGTGGAAATGGAGCCAAGACAATGGTGAATCCACATTGAAGATTCCTCTCACCACAGTAGAAGAAATACTTCAATCATGAACTAATCCAGAGTTCAATGATGGCAATGCAAGCAGTTCAAGATCAGCTTCAACTCCTGATGGAAGGCTGGCCAATTCTCCACAATCCAGTGACAGAAGTGCAAGTACCTCAACACCAAGTGCAAGGAGTGCATCTGATATTCCTTCTCATGTCTCAAACTCTATAGATTTGTCAAGCAATCATGCTGATCAAGGCTCCAGTACAAGACCAGCACTATCTCCAAATGAAATAGGTCCCATAGGAGTCAGATCATTAAGATCTATCTATAAAAGATGTACCTTTGCTCTGACTGTCTATGATCCTATATATTATGAAGAAGCTGTACTGCAAGATGAGTGGAGACAAGCTATGCAAGCCGAGATTGAAGCCATCCACAGAAACAACACATGGTATCTTACTGACTTACCAGAAGACAAGCATCCAATGATCTTGAAGTGGATATTCAAGACTAAACTTGCTCCTGATGGCAGTATTCAGAAATACAAGGCCAGACTTGTTGCAAGAGGGTTCAACAAAGCACAAGGGGTGGACTATGAGGAGACATTCTCACCTGTGGCCAGATTTGAGACTGTGAGGCTTCTCATTGCTCTTGCAGCTCAAAGACAGTGGCCAATTTACCAGCTTGATGTTAAATTACCATTTCTTAATGGTGATTTACAAGAAGTATATGTAACTCAACCTGAAGGCTTCCAAGTTGCAGGGAAGGAGAAGCAGGTTCTGAGATTAAGGAAAGCCTTATATGGTTTAAAACAGGCTCCCAAGGCCTGGTACAGCAAAATAGATCAACACTTCATCAATAAAGGGTTCAACAGAAGTGAGAATGAGCCTACTCTGTACAAGAAGAAGCAAGGAGAAGAGGTCCTACTGGTATGTTTATATGTGGATGACATTATATACATGAGCTCATCTACACAATTGGCGGAAGAATTCAAGCCGAACATGATGAGAACTTATGAGATGTATGATTTAGGATTGCTTCATTACTTCCTTGGATTAGAAGTGAAGCAAGATGAAGAGGGAGTATTCATTTGTCAGAAGAATTATGCTCAGAATCTACTTAAAAGAGCACAGATGCATGAATGCAAGAAAACTGCCACTCCAATGAACACAGGAGAAAAGTTTTATATCAATGATCAATCAGGAGAAGCTGATGCAGGAGCATACAGAAGAATGATTGGAGGCTTAATCTATTTAACACACACAAGACCTGATATTAGTTTCTCAGTTGGACTTCTATCAAGGTTCATACATTGTCCATCTAAACAGCATCATGGTGCAGTAAGGAGAATACTGAGATACATTGCAGGGACACTTGACTATATTTTGTACTACTCTTATGTTATTGATTTCAAGTTAATTGGTTCACTAAGAGCGATTGGGCAGGCTCCACAGAAGATAGAAAGAGCACATCATGCTCAATCTTCACTATGGGATCAGCAGCCATCACTTGGAGCTCAAAGAAGCAAGAAATTATAGCTCTCTCATCAACAGAGGCTGAATACATTGCAGCCACATTAGCAGCATGTCAGGCAATATGGCTAATTAAGGAGGTTGTTACTTGATGTTGATGAAGAACAGAGAGATCCCACTGAGCTGTTTTGTGACAACAAGTCTACTATAGTACTGGCCAAGAACCCTATTATGCATGGAAGAACCAAACATATAGATATAAGGTATTATTTCATTCGAAGTTTGGTGACAGATGGTTCAATGGTCTTGAAATATTGCAGAATAGATGAACAAAGTGCAGACATATCTACAAAACCTTTGTCTGCTCAAAAATTCAATTATCTGAGGATGAATATAGGTGTCAACAGCTATGAGTTAAGGGATGGTGTTGAGAGGAACAAGCTTCAAAGTGAACTTCGATGCTTGGTGAGTATTGGTGCGATGGTGGAGATAGATAAGCTCACGTGCTCTACGTGAGAAGAATCACCCGAGGAATGAGTCTCATTTGTTATATGGTTGCTAATAAATAGGAGAGTCTAACGTTGTAGTGGTCTACGTGTGTCTGTTATGTTTATCTTTAAAAATTCAGCACCTTGTCTTGTCTTTTTAATCAATCAGTTGTATTCCCTTTCCAGCATATTAATAACAAAAAAGTCCTTTCTTGTCTTCTTCCAACTCTTGAGCAGATATTCTTAATCTCTTCACACCTTCTCTATTATCTGAATCTCCTCATTCTAACCTTCTCAGCCTCCAGATTACCAACAATGATAACACATACTAAATAGATAACTGACCACTAATGCATATAACTTCAGTTTCATCTAATTGTCTTGACTCCCAACATTGACTGCCACATGTGCAGCTTCTAATCATTTCCAACACACCTCCTTGTTTCGAAGCTGTATATATACTCAGCAACATATATATGCTTCTTCAGTGTCACAGTACTTTAGCATAATCTTTGAGCTTGCATTCTTCACACAACCGATCACTTCATAAATTTCCTCCATCATCATGCGCATGCAATAAGTGTGCTCAACACGATCACTGCATCTACTACATATTGCGAGACACTCTTCTCGACCAACATCCCACATATATCATAGACCTTCTCATCAACCTCCATTGATGTATTTAACATCCCAGATAACTCCTTAATTAGGTTGCACTTCACCACTTCACAGCCTTCAACCGTGGCACCATTTTCCTTGCGAACATCATTTCTAAGAAAGGATAGTTGCTCTTTTGGTTACCTTCCCCTTTAACTTGAATCTCTTTATCAGCACCAAGTTTAACTTGTAGTTTCTTGGAATTATCTAACACTTTGAACAACTCTTTCTTCTGTTTCATGTTACCAGTTGCATTACCTCGTTCACTGTAAACCATGAAAATTTGACCCACCTCATGCTCTTGACTGAGCTCATGCTCTTCAATCATATCCTCTTTAGCCATATTCACTCCTCATCCTTGAACCAACATTCGACCTTTACATGCCCGAACTTTTTACAGTTGTGGCATTGTATATGACCTTTGTGTTGTCTAAATGTTGCTTGACGCTCTGAACTCGGTCCTCTTCCTCGAAACCTTCCTCTAAACATGCCTCTTCCTTGACCTCTGCCAATGTTTTTGTCACCTTCTCTTGAAACTAATGCCTTATTACATTGAATGTGAAACACTTGTGTTTCAGATTTTTTTTGTAGACCGGTTAAGCCTTGCCTTGTGCGCTTGCAAGGATTCACTAATGTCATCAATAGTGAGGGTAGTTAAATCTTTTGATTCTTCTATGGCTTCTACAATGTGATCAAACCTTGGTATTAAACTCCTTAACACCTTTGCCACAACAGTTGATCAATGATGAGATCTCCATAGGTTTTCATCTGATTCACAACTGAAACTATTCTTGAAATGAAAGTTTGCACTAACTCATTACCTTTCATATGAATGGTTTCGAACTTCTGTCGAAGAGTCTGTAACTTCACTGCGATCACTTTGGAAGTTCCTTGGAACTCCGTCTTCAGTATTGTCTATGATGCTTTGGATGTTATTGCTACTTCTATTCGAGAGAACACACTCTCATGTAATACCTGTTGGATAAAGAACAAGGCCTTCACATCCTTCTTCTTATTGTTCTTCAAACTTGTTTCCTCACCAGGATCAGCAACCCTATTCTCCACTAACTCCCAAAGATCTTGGGACCGAAACAAAGTCCTCGTCTTGATGCTCCAAAATTCATAGCTTTCTCCTGTGAATATAGGTAGAGAGGGCTAGGAGACACTCATTGAAGTATTGTATATTAATGCCTTCTATATGGGGATGATGGGTTGTAGTGTCTCTGATACTACTATTAGATTCAAGAAGATCGTTAGCTTAAAAGAATAAAGAATACTTAACAGAGAAAAGATTAAACACAGGAAACAGATGATGAAGAAGATAAGCAATATTCATTCATCATACTTCAACTCAAACCATTACATAATATATAACTTAATGATAAACAACTACCCATGTTCATGGCATGCATGACACCATGATAACAAATACTAAATAGATAACTAACCACTAACACAAATTGACCACTAATGCATATAACTTCATTATTATCTAACTGTCTTGACTCCCAACATTGACTGCCACATGTGCAGCTTCTAATCATTTCCAACATCAAGTTCAGAGATCAATAGAATAGATTGTCTCCCTAGAAATCCACAACATCATCTGCATGTCATCAACATATGTCTCAACATTCTTCCAGAGCTGTTTCCGGAAGAACTTGGCTACTAATCTTTGAAAGGTTACTATGGTGTTCTTCAAGCTGAAGGGCATGACACGGTAGCAGTACACTCCCTTATATGTGATGAATGAGGTCTTTTCCTCATCCGATCTCACTATCTTTATTTGGTTATATCCTGAGAACGCATCTAGAAAGATTAGTAGTTCATGACTTGTCAATGTTGTCATCGATTTGACCAATTTATCAATCATAAGAAGAGGGAAGTTGTCTTTAAGGCAAGCTTTGTTTAAATTCGTGATGTCTACACATTGTCCACTTCTGGGTGGCTTTCTTCGCCAAGACGACGTCGGGTAGCTACTATGAATAGCCCAACCTTAAGTAGCTTATCGATCTCTTCCTCGATGGCCTAGTATCGCCCAGGAGCAAAATGTTATCGATTCCAAATTATGAGTTTAAAGATGGGGTCAAAATTCAAATGATGTTATATGACTCCTTTATCCATACTTAGCATGTCTTTGGGATCTCAGGCGAAGACATCTGTATTGCTTCTTAGGAAAGTCAAAATTCCATCTCTCTATTCCCCTTGCAATTTGGCACCAATCTGTATGGTGCATTCTGATCGTTCTTTTGATAAAGGAATAGTATCTAGTTCTTCCATTGGAGTTTCTCTTTGTGATGGCTTATCTTCTGACTCTCCTTGTGCCTTAATCATCGGCGATTCTTAAGTCTTGCCCTTAAGGAGGATGACATAGCCCTTGCCGAGTAGTCGGTTAATCTTCTCTGAGCTCTCCATATCCATTCTCAATAGGGAACTTTATCAATAAATGGTATATATGTAAAGACAGCAACTCGTAATGAATTTCATGTTGGCCTTCCAAGGATGACATTGTAACTAGATTGGCACTTGACTATGAGGAATTTTGCTGTCATCGTCGACTCACAGGGGTAGGTCCCCACGGTGAGTCAGAAGGCAATCATACCTTCAGGCTGTATAACTCCTCCTGTGAACCTGACAAGTAGAAATCTTGTTGGATGTAGCTGCTCGTGTCCAAGACACATCTTCTCAAACGTATCCTAAAAAATTAGGTCAACCGAACTTCCACTATCTACGAGGACTCTCATGACCTTATAGTTAGTGATGGTGATAGTAACTACCAACACAACATCATGAGGGTAGTGGACCTCCTCTAGGTCTTCATCAAAAAAGGTGATTGGTGACTCGACCCATGGCCTCTTCCTTGGCACATCAGCTTGGACAGGAATGTGAGCATAGTTCTTACAAGACGAGCTATTCTCACGCCTACTGGCTAGTCCTCTAGCATTATAGTGAATTACTCCCTCAAGAGCTTTGTTTCCTTGTTGGGAAGTTGGGGCTTCTTTCTGTTGGTCCCATTTGAAATATTGGGAGAGATGACCTCGGCGGATAAAGCTCTTCATCTCATCTTTAAGATGAATGCACTCCTCGGTATTGTGTCCATAATCTCAATGGATCCTACGTAAATTAATTCTTTCTACCTTTTCTCTTGGTAGCATTCTTCATTTTTGTCAGCCACTAAACCATCATGTGATCTTCAATATTCATAAGGTTTTCAGCTCGGATTGTGTTGAGAGGGGAATCATTACGGAACCAAGTTGTCTGTACCCTCATGCTTCTAAAGGTTCTTTTACTGCTTTTGAGCTTGGTTCTATTCTCTCTTTGGTTTCTCATACCTGTTCACCTCTCGGTTTGCCACTTGTATCCCCTTGGCATTAATGTATCTCTCTACCCTAGTGAGGAGATCGGCTAAATCTCTTAGTTGTTTCTTGAACTATAAAAACTGGAAGGGAGACATGTGCGAGCCTTTCATAAGAGCAGCAACAACAAAGACTTGTTGATTGAGGACAAGCACTTCCAATATCTCCATATTAAATCTATGAATGTAGTTGCGGAGGCTATCTCAGTCTTGTTGCTTGATCCTCATGAGCATTGCAGAAGTCTTTTGGCCTCTAATTCTTACTACTCACAAAGTGACTAATGAAGAGCTCGCACAACTCTCCAAAAGTCAAGATGGGCTCTAAGGGAAGATGAGCGAACTGTGTTAGCGCAAAATCTCTCAATATGGCAGGAAAAGCTAGGCACATGATTTCATTAAGGGCTTCATTGAGGAGCATCATGACTTTAAACGACTCAAGATGCTCGATTGGCTGAGGTGTGGTTATATGCCTCGATAGAAGACATTCGAAGAAGGTAGAGATGCTTCCAAGATTTTAGAAATAAAAGGAGAAATTGCCCAAGAGACATAACTTGATCGCTTCTTTGCTAGCGGAGAGGCGCTATTACGTTGAGGTTGGCAAGGCTCCTCGGATCTAGATAGGGGCCGTGATGACCCCTTGCTACTCAATGACTAGGCGCTCTCCTCCCCCTTCTTAACAAGTGTCTTATGCTATGAGACGTGTATTAGAGGGCCTCCCAATCTTGATTAACTTTGCTACAAAGTTCCATTGTTATGAAGGGTGTTAAGAGGCATGCTCTTATTTTTGGAGGGCTTTGGTGAACACCTCAAGTTGGTTCGAAGTACACAAATCTGAGAATCTTGAGGGTCTTCTTTCTGGATTGTTGCTTGATCCTTTGGAGTAGCTTCTACCTTGGGTATCTTGTTCAACCCACTGGTATCGTTAATAATCGGATTGGTAATCTGGTTCTTCCTGCCTCTAGCAATGATTGAGATCTACACAGCTTTTCGACCATCATTGGTTAATTTACCACAGACGGTGGCAACTGTTGATGCCGATAGTCCACACATCCTTGGGATCAGAATGGATTAGGATCAACAAGTAGAATTTGATAGAGATCGATGAGCTTCAGTTTGCTAGGAAGGAAATTGATCAGCCAGGCAATGGGGTCCAGAGATCTATTCCTAGACTCTTTGATGATCAAGTCAATGAACTTTCTTGAAGGTTGAGAAGAGAGATGGAAGAGATCTCATGAAGAGTTTCGAAGAAGGAAATAGAGAGGGAGGGAGAGAGTTTCACAGGTTTCTTAAGGTTAGTTTGATCTTTCTCTAGATCTCCTTTTATACCATTTGAAAGGTGGTTAGCTTTCAGTTAGGAGAGCTTTCTAGAAGTTGGCCAGCTCAGCGCCAGCTAGGCTTGCTAGCTCACTCAAAGCCTTTTGACGTCTTCAAGAAGCTCACTTGGAGTCCTTTGGCATCTTCGGAAAGCCTCTCCTTATCGTTAATTAGTTATTCAGTTACTTGTAATAGCTTTCTGATCCCAACTCTCAAGATTATGCCATGTATTAGCTTTAATTTCCCCAGTAACATAAAGGGGAAAGTTCCAAAAAAACCCTTGGAACTTTTCAACTTCTCAAAAAGCCCCTGATATTTTTCATATCCTTAAAACATCCCTCCTTTTTGACAAAATGTCACGTCAGTCTGGAAACTGACTGATAGTGTTAAAAAAATCCCTAGAAATTACATAAATGCCTATGACATCATTGCTCTTCTCCCCAGCTTCATGAAAATCCCTAGCTTCTATTGCTCTTCTCTCCATCTTCGCAGCATCCAGTCTCCGTCGGCCACAGGGAAGATTGTCTCTCCGAAGTGTCCAGCGATCATCTCCAAGGACAACCTCTCCCAAAGAAAAGCTGTTCGGTTTTGGGGGCTTTGGGTGTATGATTCAAGGTGAGCGTCTCCCAAAGAAAAGCTCTTCGGTTTGGGGGTTTTTGGGTGTGTGATTGAGGGGTTGATGTTTGTTTTTGGGTTTAGGGTACAACTTGTAATAATGTGCATGATTTATGATTCTCTATTTATTCTTTGGGGCTTAGGGTTTATAATTTTGGGATTGGGGTTCATGTACAACACTTCCTCTTATTATTTTGAGTTGTCACTCAGTGTAAAGGCCACACTGATAATGGCTAATAAAATTCCTTAATCTTGGCCCGTCTTAAGTATGGATTAAGTGTGCATTTTTGAGGGATTAATTTCAATTAAAGAGCTTGTATGCAAGGTTTGCAAAGAGAAGGGCTTTTGTTGGGAGATTTCGATACAAATTCAACCCTCACGGAAGCTTAAATCACACACACTTTGATGCTCTAACAACCTGTTTGAATATCTCGAAGCACATGCATAGAACTAGGGCAGAAATTGAGAAAATAGTCACAGAACAACACACAGGGATATACGTGGAGTTCGGCAAGGATGCCTACGTCTCTACGAGGGCGGGGAATAGGGAATTCACTATATGAGTATCACCGATGGCTTGAACAGTCCTCAAGCTCATTTCCTAGAAAAAAACTCACACACAGAGTACAACACCAAGGAAAGAGAATACAAGGATAAAATCACTATGCACTCTACTCGATTGATGGACTAGATCGAGTTCCTAGAGCTTTCAAGTTGATCTCCACTATCTCTTCAATTGTTGCTCAAAACCCTCTACAATGTTTCTTCTTTGGACTTTCTTAGCATTCAGTGTTCAGCCACACCAGGGTTGATCAAACGAAGATGGTATTTATAAACCTGACATATTAATGCCTTTAGACGGGTTCGTGCAATATCCATACGGTTTCGTCTTGCTCGTGGTCTTCGCAGCTTCACACTAGACGGTTCAGTACACTGCCCATACGACTCTGTCTATACTCGTGATCTTTGCAGCTTCACACTGGATAGTACAATACACTACCCATACAATCTGGTTTGTGCTCCATACTAGCGGGTATGCTCTCCATACAAGATAGTACACTACCTAGAATGATTTCCATATTAGGTAGTATATGACCCAGTATGATTTCTATACGGGGTAGTATGCTTTCCATGCTAGTATGTGACCTAGTATAATTTCCATACTGGGTAGTATGCTTTCCATACTGAGTAGTATGCTTCCATAACCTCCTCACAGCTTGAACACAAGAGAGACTTTGTATAAGGTTTAATGGAGAGGGACTTGCATGGAAAGGTTCATTGAATTTGGACTTAAGTGCAAAAGACCATAAAAAGAGAGGCCAAGCCTCATGAGTGCTTGCATATAAGGTTGTAAGAAAAGAGGGATTTGTTTGAAAAGTGACCCACATGAAAACCTAATGCCAGTCAGCCCAACACTAAAAAAGATTAAGTTTATTAATTCTTCTACAATGAATAACATAGTATAAGCCTCAACCATTCAACAAAATCCTCACACACCTTTTCATAAGATTATACACAAGTGTTATATTAGTTGGTTAATGTCACTACTGCAAAAGATTAAGGGTTAAGGCTAGTGTAGGATCTGGGTATTAGGAGGTTGAGCAATACTTAGCTCAACCATCCTTCCATGTGTACCTCCTCTCCCTCCTTCTCTATATCAGCACCAAAAATCTCAGTGAGCTAGGAGTACAACCGGTGACCATGTTAGTTTTGAGAGGATTAAGCAAAGAAAAAACATGAAATTTCTTCAAGAACTAGGGCATACACAACTCTCTCTTTCTTTCTTACTTTTTCTCCAGTTCAACTGCTGACCCATTACATTTCTTACATTAAATAACAACTTATGACTAAATTACCAAACTACCCTTCTGACTATCGGAATCACATACATTCAAAATACTTTAACCCTAACATACGTCACTATAACTCTAACAGATATCACCTGAACTTAACACATATCATTGTAACTTTATCTCATATCACTTGAACTTCATCAGATATCGTTGTAACTCTGACAGATACTGCAGTAATTTCAGCAGAACATTACATTAACTCTAACACTTCCCCTTAATGTGATGTTCTTCAATTCCCATTAACTCTCTGAGCTTCAGAAACTTCTCTTTTGGTAGGGCTTTGGTAAATATGTCTGCAATTTGATCTTCGGACCTGCAATACACAAGTACAACTTCTTGTTCTTCACTCTTCTCTCCAATAAAGTGATGTTTCACTGCAATGTGTCTAGTTCTGCTGTTGTAGATTGGATTCTTTGCCATGGAAATTACAGATTTGTTGTCACAAGCAATCCTTGCGGCTTTCTCTTGTTTTTCCCCAACATCTTCTAATATTCTTCTTAACCATACAGCTTGTGAAGTTGACATTGCAGCTGATACATATTCAGCTTTTGCTGAAGACTGTGCAGTAGTTTATTGTTTCTTTGATTGCCATGAAAACACACCTGAACCAAGTGAGAAAACAAACCCTGTTGTGCTCTTCATGTCATCTGCAGAACCAGCCCAATCACTGTCACAGAAACCAATCAGATTAACTTCTCCACTCCTTGTATACTTAATTCCTTAGGCTAATGTTCCTCTTATATATCTGAGAACTCTTTTTGCTGCTCTGAGATGAAAATGACTGGGGTATTGCATGAATTTGGACATCAAATTAGAAGCATACATGATGTCCAGTCTGGTTGCAGTAAGATACAACAAACTTCCCACTATGCTCCTATATATAGTGTCATCAACTTTCCTTACTCCATCTTTTTTCATCAACTTTTCATTAACTACAATTGGTGTTGCCATTATTTTGCAACCATACATATTGAACTTATTTAATATCATTTCAGCATAACTTTGTTGGGAAACAAAAACTCCATCTGATTGTTGATAGATTTCAAGACCAAGAAAGTTATGTAGCATCCCCATGTCACTCATTTCATATCTCTTAATTATATCTTTGTTGAACACATCAATCATCTTCTTATTATGCCCAGTAATTATCAAATCATCAACATATATTGCAACAAGAAGAATAGACATACCTTGCTTCTTGACATAGAGAGTTGGCTCACTCTTACTTCTTTGAAAGCCATTGCACATTAAGTAATTATCAATCTGACTGTACCATTGATGAGGTGCTTGTTTCAACCTATATAATGCTTTTTTCAGCCTATACACATTTTCTTCTTCACATTTGATGACAAAACCATCTGGTTGATCAACATAAATCTCTTCTTTCAACTCTCCATTCAAGAAGGCCGATTTGATATCTAGTTGGTATAACAACTAACCCTTTTGAGTTGCTAATGCAATCAGTGTTTTAATTGTGTCTTTACGAGATACAAGTGCAAAGGTCTCATGAAAATCAATTCCTGGTTGCTGTGAATATCCTTTTGCTACAATTCTTGCTTTGTTCTTCAAGATAGACCCATCAGGCCTATGTTTTATCTTGTAGATCCACTTCACTCCAACAATTTCTCTATCTTTTGGCTTGTCTACCAGCTCCCATGTTCTGTTGTTTTCAATCATTTGAAGTTCTTCCTCCATGGCATTTTTCCAAGCATTATCTTAAATGGCTTCTTCAAAATTTCTTGGTTCTACCATGCAATAATTGCATGATTCATAAATTTCAACAATGCCTTTCATTTTTCTTGGAGTACTACTTGGACTTGATGAACTAGAGCTTGAACCATCACTTGAGGATGATGATGGATCAACTCTTGGTGGTAATTCTTCAATATTTTTTTCTTCATTTTCAGCATCATCTTCAATAACTACAGCTTGTTTCTACACCTTGTTTTTCTCCCAATTCCAAGTGGCTTCTTCATCCACCAACATATCTCTACTAATGACAATCATATTTCTCTTCAAGCTCCACAATCTGTAGCCTTTTGCATTTGATGCATACCCAACAAAAATGCAAGCTTCACTTGTTTCATCCAGCTTGTTTCTCTTTTCTTTTGAAATTCGAGAATAACACACACTTCCAAAAACTTTTAAGTCTCACCGATGGTTTTCTCCCACTCCAAGCTTCTAGTGGAGTCACATCTTGCATCGCTTTAGTTGGACTTCTATTTATCAAGTGAAATGCAGTCCAAACTACTTCAGCCCATAAAGAGTTTGGTAACCCTTTATCTTTTAGCATTGTTCTAGCCATCTCCATCACTGTTTGATTCTTCCTTTCTGATACCCCATTTTGTTAAGGAGTGTACCCAACAGTGAGTTGTCTTTCAATGCCTTCATCTTCACAAAACTTATCAAATTCTCTTGAAGTATATTCCTTGCCTCTGTCACTTCTCAAGGCCTTTATATAACAGCCACTTTGTTTTTCAACATAGTTTTTGAATTTTTTGAAGATACCATAGACTTGGGATTTCTGTTCCATGAAATATACCCATGTCATCCTTGTAAAATCATCAATAAACAAGATAAAGTACCTGTTTCCAGCATAAGATGGAGTCTTTATTGGTCCACATACGTCTGTATGGACAAGCTGTAGCATCCTTTTAGCTCTCCATGCTCCTTCACTTGGAAAAGAATCTCTATGATGCTCCATGCTCCACGCTCCTTCACTTGAAGTAGCTTTAATCCTTTAAAATGAAAATGTACGTCCTAGCCTTTTGTGCCCAACCAGGACTCATCTGTAACTTGTGCTTTCAGTGCCACATTTCCACCATAGTTGAAGGTCAATTCAAAGCTTCTACCTCTCATCACCTTTACTTTTGCCACCAATTTTCTTCCCCTTCTTTTGTCATGTATAGCGCAGCCATCATCTTCAAAATGGATAACATATCCATTTTGCACAAGCTACCCAACACTTAGCAAATTCTGATCCAAATCTGGAACTAGCAACACATTGTGGATGAATTTTGTTCCCTCCTTTGTTTGGATGCAAATTGTGCCTTTTCCCCTTGATTGAACTACGGCTCCATTGCCCATTCTCACTTTTACATTCATGCCATCATCTATTTTTGTGAAGAGATCCTGATTTCCTGTCATGTGATTACTGCATCCACTATCAAGCAACCAAACATCATTTCTTCTTTCCCTTGCTACTTGACAACTTGCATAAAACATACTACTTGTTCATCTTCTTCTTCTTCTTCTTCTTCAGAAACATTTGCACTTTGTGCTTGATTCCTCAATCTACAATCCTTCTGTAAGTGCCCAAATCTTTTACAATTGTAGCATTGTGGCTTCCCCTTAAACCAACAATCCTTGTCAATATGATTGTTCATCTTGCACATACTACATCCCCTTTCAGAATTTAAATTTTCAGCACCTGAATTTCTGCCATAAAAACTTCTTCCTCTTCCACTTTGGTTTCTTCCTTTAAACCTTTCTTCTATTTGATGCTCTTGAGATGATGACCCTTTTGATTTTGGTGCCAAGTTGAGCTTGGACTGAAAAGCATTTTCAATAGATTTCTCTGAGTGTCTCATCAGCCTTTGCTCATGTGTTTGTAGTGATGCCATCAACTCTCAAACACTTAATGTGGCAATCTCCTTTGTTTCATCAATAATAGATACAATACTATCATACTTTTCAGGCAAGCTGATGAGAATCTTCTCCACAATTCTCTTATCTGCAACAACTTCACCATACAACCTCATTTGATTAATTACTTTAGTCACTCTGGAGAAATAGTCCTTCAACTTTTCAGATTCATTAATCTTCATATTCTCCAACTCCCTTCTAAGTGTTTGGAGCTTAATAGCTCTTACCCTTGCATTTCCTTGGAACTCCTCTTGCAACACTTTCCAAGCCTCTTTAGATGTTGAAGCCCTCATGATTCTTGGGAACAACTATACTCTTAAGTAATAGCTTGCTAAATGAAAAATAAAGCTTTTGCATCCTTCTTCTTGTTTTCTTTCAGAGATTCCTTTTGGGCATTTGTAAGAGTTACTGTAGCTGTAGGTTCTTCAAAGCCATTCTCCACTAAATCCCATAGATCTTATGATTGGAATAGGGTTTTCATCTTCAAACTCCAAAAATCATAAATTTCCCCACTAAAGATAGGAATAGATGGTTGTTGGATGTTCAAACCTTGGGAACTTGTAGAAGCCATAGCTCTCTTCTCCACTATCACTATTTGCCTTCCAATTTGCTGAAATATTTCCACAAATCTTCTTCACGCCCAGTTGTTGTCAACGATCGACTAGCTCGAATACCACTTTGTTAGTTTTGAGAGGATTAAGCAAAGAAAAAACATGAAATTTCTTCAAGAACTAGGGCACACACAACTCTCTTCTTTCTTTCTTACTTTTTCTCTAGTTCAACTGCTGACCCATTACATTTCTTACATTAAATAACAACATCTTATGACTAAATTACCAAACTACCCTTTTGACTATCGGACTCACATACATTCAAATGCTTTAACTGAACACACTTCACTGTAACTCTAACAGATATCACCTGAACTTTAACACTGTAACTCTAACAGATATCACCTGAACTTTAACACATATCATTGTAACTTTATCTCATATCACTTGAACTTTATCAGATATCGTTGTAACTCTGACAGATCTGCAATAGTTTCGGCAGAACATTACATTAACTCTAACAGACCACCATCTCTTATTTTGGTTAGCTATCAAGCTTCCATCGCCCCTCTCACAAGAAATGGTGCTAAGCCGACCTTTCACTGAACTCTCCCTCCATCCTAGCTTTACTATGATAACCAACCTCACTTCCTCTCACACAAGCTTAGCAATCTGAAGCCTTCCCATACTTATACTCGCCTCAGGCTGCAGTGAACTTAAGAACCCTACTGTCACCCTTGTCAGTCCTCTCTCGTGTATCCCATCAGCCAAACCTGAGAAGCACCCATCCATTTCCCTTTTGAGCCTCCTCTCAACCTCACGATGCAAGATCGTAGAGCTTGAGAGATATTGCAATGAAGGAGAACTACTGTAGAAGTCTTGAGAAGTTTCCCTTAAATAGCAAGGCATGGAGAGAAAGTCTTGGAGTATGGACGATGGGCTGCAGTGTTGAATCCTCTGTAGTGCAGTAGGAGAGCCCCAATCGGGTACAAATGCCGATCTTGGTGGTTGGAGAAGGAAACCAGTTCAAGCCCTTACTCTCCCTTAACCCCCTCTCTGCTTAACAAAGACTGCATGTCTAAAGTTAAGAAGTTTAATGCTGCTACTCTTTAAGGTAATTAAGAGCTCAATCCAAGCCATTCTGAAGTAGTATACATGTTAGGCTAGAAGATATGTGTGTGACTGACCCCATGCTCATACAACATTCTCATCTACTTGTTAGGTTTATTAGAATGAACTTTAGAGCCTTGTCAGAAGACAAGGGTTGTAATTGTCAGCAGTTTAAGTGTTAAATGGACTGATGGGTTTTGATAGTGAGTTATAGACTATACTGATGTTTTGGCATACTTTTAGCTACTTAAAGATTATACTTCTTAACTTAAAAAAAAAATAGATGTGAAGTAGTATATTGAGAAGGTTTAAAATGGGCATGTAATTAAGGTTATTAGAGTTATTAACCTGATAAAACATGTACATTAGTGAGTCAAGGTTAATGCATGGGAATATTCAACTAGGATGTTATAGTGGGATGTATACTGAGGCTTGTGGGATCGAAAATACCCACATATCATCGTGTCTATGAAGAGACACCAGGCGATACATCGAATCACAAATGAGTATTTGTTTTATTTATTGTTGATTATTGTGGGTTCTTTCATTCCTAATAGAGGCAAGCCGCTATTATTAATTACCCCGAACAGAGTCTTGGGAACCTCCGATTAAGGGCAAAAGTATAAGTAGAGGCAATGAATAATTCATTTATTTGCAAGCCATAATTTTTATTACCTATAGATATCATCATATGGATGTATATATATATTATTTATTTGTTTATTTATTAATGACGCTGCCTTCCGTCTTGGGACATATGCTTCGTCATTTTGGAATTTGTGTTGCCTTAGCCGCATCAAGATACACTGCTTCGTCACCGCTTTGAGATTTGCACTGCTTTAAGTTTATATTGACCATCTCGAGATGAATGTTTCATCGCCGTCTCGAGATGAATGTTTCATCGCCGTCTCGAGACTAATGTTACTTCAGGATTTGTATGCTTTAAGATGAATGCTTCATTGCCACTGCGAGATTCGTATTGGCTTGTCTCGAGATAAGTGCTCTATCGCTGCTTCAAGATTTGCGCCGCCTTTGAATTTGTACTTCCTTTGTTGCATTGAGATACGTGTCATTTTGAGACTTATATTTCATTTGCCGCCTCAAGATAGGCGTTCTATCATCGTCTCAAGATTCGTGCAATTTCAGGATTGACTGGCTTAAGACGAGTGCTTCAGAGTCGCCCTAAGACTCGGTCATTTTATGATTTATACTTTATCAACTGCTTCGAGATGTGTGTTCCGTCACCGCCTCGAGATGCATGCCATTTCAAGATCATGAATTTTAATCTCAATTTCTTTTTTTGTATATATACTTCAACCAAGGCCAGGATTATTTTTAGTAACACCACCAAATTAGGATTTTTTTATTTTTTATTTTTTTAAGAAAGCTTATCCTTTGCTTCTCCGGAACTGCATGCCCAGTTTATAATTATGTTAATATGATTATATTCCACTGGTGCAATTTATCACACAAGTTATGTGCACAATGATGATATATATTTTTTTTAATTGAATAACCATCATAATTGGAGATTGCTCTCTTTTCTCCATTTCATTTAATCTATCCATATCATTTGTCAGACCACCCCCATTACATTAGATGTGCCTGTTTTAATCAAGTACAATAGTAAATTTAGACTATCATGTGCCTTTTGTTCAACACCCAGGAGCAGCTTGCAATGGAGCTTTTAGTTTCAAAGCATAGTTTTCAGATCGGCCCGGTCATTGACCTGGTCGAGGCTCCGGGTCACAGGTCAACTGGTTCAACCGTCGGGTCAGTCGGGTCAATGTTGGGTTAATAAAAATATTTTTAAATATTATTTTAAAATTATAAATTATTTTTTAATGTGTAATAATAATAATTATCAAATAAATAACTTGAAAAAAAAAATGCAAACCTAACATAACTTAAAAGTTAAAACCAATAGATAACAAAACCTTCAAAATTTCAATCTCCACATCAAACTAATCACAATAAAATTTTAAATTTAACTTCAAACCTAACTCAATCTAATATATAACAAAATTTTAAAGTTCAAAGTTCAAAACTTGATCAAACCAATCCACAATAAAAGTTTAAAATTAACATCAAGCCAAACTCAATGTAATACATAACAAAACGTCAAACACACATCAAACCAATCCACATTAAAAGTTTAAACTTTAAACTTAACATCAAACCAAACTTAATCCAATACATAACAAAACTTCAAATTACACATCAAACTATCAAAATTTCAAAACATACTTAACATAACATTTAATCAACACATAACACAAGTTCAAAATTAACATCAAGTCAAATTTAGTCCAATACATAAGAAAACTTCAAATTAAATTTAGGTTTGGGATTGTTTATGTTTTTTTTTAATATTAAAATTACATATTTGCTCCTTAATAAATAAAAAATTGAAAAAACTTGAGGATGAAAATGTCATTTCAAAAAACAATATTGACCCGGCCGGGTCATAGAAACCCGGCCCGGTCACCGGGTTTGGCCGGTTCAGACCGGGTCAGGCCGGGGCACACCGGGTCGCTTGCATAACTGGGTTATTTAGTGACCCGGACCAGTTTAGCCACCGGGTCATCGGGTTGACCGGTCGGACCTCCGGGCCGGTCTTGGTCTAAAAACTATGTTTCAAAGGACCAATGCTTTCACCTTGGATGATCTCCGCAATGCGTGATTATAGTATTTTAAACAGTTAAGAGCTGCTCATAATATCAATGTTGGAAGAGCCCTCACCTTGAAGCTGTAATGTTCTAGTTTATGTTGGGTTTGAGTGTCCAGGACCAACTTGGCTGCCGATCTAAAAAGGCGTGACCATGTTATGACAAAGCGTGAAAAGTCGGGCTGATGTGTAGAGTCCGAGACACAGAGCCAATGTGTGGGTCGATGAGTCACTCATCGACAACGGTGTCCGAAGAGTCAAATCGAAAAGCACATATCGGATGGATACTTCGGACCGGTGTACTTGACAAGAAGTTGCTTGCTTGTTCTACCTGACACCAATCCCAATGTAGGAAAGGCGGTGTCAGAGAAAAAGGTGTCTTGGAACTACTACAGGTATGATAGGAAGTATGGTGTGACAGTGGAGTGTTACACAAGCTGCAAAAAGGTGCTTTGGGATTCGAGCCAAGAAGATAGAAAAGAGGTTAATGTCTTCTTGGTGAAAAAGATGGCACAATAGAAATCCAAGAGAGTGAATGAGAGCACCAGTGAAGAAGTAAGCAAGAAGAAGAAGAAAAGGAAGGAGACGTTGGAGGTGAAGGGCTTTGAAGCTCAACTGTGGTTTGAGTTTATTTGCTTAAGCTTGTCTTAAGTTAAGTATTCACTGATCTGTTTGTCTATTCGATCTTTGTTTGTAATCTTGAGTTTGGGCATCAACTCAAGAGTTACCTTGTAGTTCTTGCATGAGATTTTAGTGAATATCTCTGTGTGCCGGTGCCCGGTGGTTTTCCCTCGATTTGTAGGGTTTCCACGTATATCTTGGTGTGTTGTCTCTTGTGGTTGTTTTAGTGTTCTTTGTGCTAGTTCTCACTGAGCTTACATCTTTTCTCTGTGATCCCTCCTCCGCAACAGTTTACAAATGAACTTGTAATCGTCTCCATAAGACCTTTGACTACAATGCATAGATCAAAGTGGCAACAAGTAGATTATCAACAAGAGGTTGCATGAGTTCTACTTCATTCCAAAGTATTTCTTTACAACATTTTTATCGAACACCCTATGTTCACAATAAATTTTTGTAGGTCTGCAATATTGGAAGTTAGACTGCTCTGGAATTACAACTAAGAGAAATTCTAATGGCCACAATCTTCTATGCAACAATTCTCCCATTCTCCCTTTTTACAGAGATGTACCACCACTCTCATCATCCTCATCTCTGTTTACCCTAAAACAAAAAAAAAAGGGGAAATACATAAAATATATATATGAGCCTCGAAAATACAAAATGTCTCAAGGGCCAATATGATGAAATATATATATTGAAATGAATAGCCTGAGAACACATATCTCGAGGCAATCTCAAATCCCAAGATAACCATGAGAACATATCTCGAGGCAAACTCAAATTCCAAAATTGCCCCTAAGAACATATCTTGAGGCAAAACTCAAATTCCAAATTGCCACTGAGAACATATCTCGAGGCAAACTCAAATTCCAAAATTACCCCTGAGAACAAATATCTCGAGGCAAACTCAAATTCCAAAATTGCCCCCGAGAATACATATCTCGAGGCAATGAAATTTCACATGCCGAGGATGCATATCCCAAGGCAGCTCAAGAATGCTGATCTCGAGGCAAAATATTAATAATAATAATAATAATAATAATAATAATAATAAAATCAAAATCAAAATAAAGTAAAATCAGATCAGAACTGAATTGAAAAAAAGGGATAAGTTCAAATCAGAAAACAAAAAAAAAGGGTTTTATCGGGCTTAGAATCGAATTAAAAAAAAAAAGAGGATAAGTTCAAATCAGAGAAAAAAAGGGGTTTTTTCGGGCCAGTGGTTGAGATCTCAGGGTTTTCAAAAAACAATTGTTTTATATAAAGAAGGGGAATCAGAAACTAGAGGGGGACGAGGGAGATTAAGGAAAGAGAGAGATCAAAAAAAAAGAAAGAAAGAAAAGGTATTGTTCTTCCCTTTCCCTACGCCGTTCCTCCGCCCCACCAGGCCTCACCGCACCTCCGCCCTTCCACTTCCGCCAAGCTGCCTCCATCTTCTCCTTCAGGCTGAGCCGCCCCCGCGCTGCCGCCGCTGACCACCTCCGATCGACGCCACCGCTGCCGGGATGGATACCATCATGGCACGCGGTGGCCCTATCGTCAAATCAATCCACTCGACCACCTTCACCGTCGCTTGTACCGCTGCCGCTGCCGCCTTCACCTCATTGTCGCCATAAGAAAGGGCATGAGCTATATAATAGCTTCTCTGCCTCCCTGCCGTTCGTCGTCACTGGAGGAGAAAAGGCATAAGCTATATAATAGCTTCCCTGCCTCCCTGCTGTCCGTCGTCACCGGAGGAGAAAGGCATAAGCTATATAGTAGCTTCCCTGCCTCCCTGCTGCACGCCGTCACCGGAGAAGAAAGCACAGGTTATATGATAACCTCCCTGCTGCTTGCTGTCACCAAATTTGGAGGATAAGCCGAAGCTATATAGTAGCCTTCTCTGCCTCTCTACTTCCCTGTCTACTGAGTTATCAGATGTCCAAGAGCCACCGGAATCACAAAGGTTGCTAGTGTTGTCCTTAAGAATTTCAAGGGCACCAAGGATGCTGTTAAGAAGAAGGAGTTGATCCAATGATGGGCCAATATTAAACCTTTTAGTGAAAGCCTGGATCAGGGAATCACTTCTAAGAGATCACTTTTGAATGCCCAGTTTCTATTTCACTTTGACAGCAAGTGTTATAAAAGGGGATGAAGAGCTTGATTTATGATGAAGAAATTGAAATCCAAGAAGAATATGATAGGAGCTGAGACTGCAAGCTTAAGGTCTCTCTACGGCTCATTTTAAAAAGTACTCCCTTTGCTAGTTGAAGCAAATGGGCGTTGAAGGATCGAGTTTCTATTAGTTGTTGATGAATGGATATTTTGGAGGTGTCAAAGCTCTGTTCATGGTGAAGTAAATGTTTCCTTAAACCTTGGATGAGTTATCAAATTATTTTAAAAGTAGAATTCATGTATATATAAAGTTATATTGAAGCTTTAAATAAGGGGTTCATTTTTTTCTGCTGAAAGACAGTGAGCATATAACCTGTTCGATGGAATTCCCAAATGAAGACCCTAATAGAAAGTTGGAGCAAATGGCTTCTCTTGCTTCTGTATTCAAGCGTGAAGGAAGGCAGGCGATGTTTAGGAGGACATTGAAGCATTGAACCTCTGAAAGAAGATGAACGTGATGAGATGATAATATGATATGCCGGCCAAGCGAGGCAATGTTGCTTGGTTTCAAAAGAAGAAGGAGAAGATGGTGGATGATGATGACAAGTTTAAAAAACCTCAGTAGTCCCTATTCAGTTAGCACGTTGATGATATTATATAAGGATGCATGGTTGTAAATTTCAATGAGAAAGTGTTCAATGTTTATGCTAAACATTTACTTGCATGAGATGCATATCACCTGTTTGATAAAAGTCTCAATTGTAGAGAAGCTAGAACCTGATGGGAATGTTACACAATGACAGCTTTTTTTCTTGACTTTATGAGATTTTGTAGCCTATTTTAGGCCCTTACATGTGGGATATGTTCATGTCTTGTTTCTTCTAATAGTAGAGTAACACCAAGGTCAAGCTTTTCCAAAGGAAGTCTCTTGTGAGCAGTATAAAAAATAATGTGAAACATGGGGACTTGTCTAAGAAGATGAAGCCATTTGAAAGGAAAAGAAGAACCATGAAACTGGTTGAAGATTATGTGGCAGACTTTGGTTCATATAGAAGTTTCAAGAAAAATTAATACAAATGAGGCTCAGGTGTACCACCATGCACATTTTCTAATTTTCAAAGCAACCATTTCACTTGTGAAATATACATCATAATCTTGTTTATTGCCATTACATAATTATCACTCAAGGAGATTATCCCTCAAGGAGACTTTTGTTTGTTGAAATTCATCATGGAATGGGATCATGCCACTTTTGGCGAAGATTTTGATTAAAAAAATGATGCTAATGGGAGAGATCATCAATCATTCAAGATTCTATTAATCTCAAACACTTGATGAAGTTCATGACAACCTGTGTTTTGTATGACTCAAGTTGATGATATAAGTGCTGTTGATATTATTGTTTGAAGGCTGAACTTAATAAGAGCCTTGGCCTTCTCCTGAACCATCTATATAAACATGGTGAATTGTGTTCAATAGGCTAGTATAAGGATGGTTGATATGTATCTTAGCAATGGCATTGCCTTGCTATTACAAAGAAGGATAAATCTCTCTGCAGACAAAGTTGTTGTGAAAAAGGGGGTTGATGTTGCTTCGCTACTACTGTTGCTATTGCTGCAAAAACATAAAAGAAAACAGAAGGAAACCAAATTTCTGCTGTTTTTGCCAACTTGACCACCCCTTTTCAAACATCGATAACTTTTGCAGGGAAACCCCTATTGAGGTAAGATCTGTGGCATTGGAAACTAAACATCTAGATCTTTTCCAGTTATATATGGTACAGCTCCTTTTGGCGTCCCAGTCAGTGTGGATTCTGATGGAGAAAGAAGTCAATTCCTGCAGTTCTGTTTGTTGGAGTACATGAACTACTCCACAAACATGAACAATTTTCACAACATAGATTCAAAAAAGAACTCCATATAAATTTAGCTCACACTTAGAACCACATCAATACATTCTCCTTCAAACACCAAACAACATACATGCCTCAAGATACATAGAATGGAATACAAACACCTTACTTGAGATCTTCAAAAAACCACCATTCATACTTCATGGAAACTCCAAGTAGAAGAGCCCCTTCATCTCTCTAGTTTTTCATATCACACACACACATAGTTCATAACAATAATAAAACAAAAGCTACAACCCCTCTTTTTAATTGAGTGGGCTCCACACCAAACAAAAACACAAACATAAAGCAACATAAACTAAGTGGGCCCCATACATAAATATAATAATATTATTATTATCGGGTTTAAACTCCAACATCCCCCCTTAAAACCCAATTCTCCAAGATTCTTCATGCCAAGCAATGTCTTCAAGCCTACAAACACATCATGCTTTAGAGGTTTGGTAAAAATATCGGCCACTTGCTCTTGTGATTTGCAATGCACCAACTCTACCTCCTTCTTACTCACATGTTCTTGAATAAAATGAAAACGGGTATCAATATGTTTGCTTCTCTCATGAAGTACCGGGTTCTTAGCCAAAACAATTGTGGATTTATTGTCAACAAAGATCTTTGTAGGACTTTCTTGTAAGCAACCCAAATAATTTAATAGGTTTCTCAACCAAATAGCATGACAAACAATAGAGTTAGCGGCAACATACTCTGCCTCACAAGTGGACAAAGTGACAATAGGTTGTTTCTTTGATGACCAAGTAAATGCTCCATTTCCCATTTGTTTATATAAAAAAATACATGTCTTAATTCCATGAGAATTAAAATTCTAATCCTAAGAAATTTAACTTATCATAATCTTGGCCAAATCAGGATTTGATAATGACACAAAAAATGAGATTATCTCAAAGTGGGCCAAGATGAAATATTTTACGGCTCTAAATTTAAATTAAATATTTGTTTTGAAATTAAAATATTTCAAGATAAAAAAAAAGAATATATCTTGTCATATTTTAAGATAGCCCGAGAAAAACACATCTCGAGGCAATCTTAAATCCCAAAATTGCCTTTGAGCACATATCTCGAGGCAAACTCAAAATTCCAAAATCGCCCCTGAGAATATATCTCTAGGCAAACTCAAATTCCAAGGTAGCCTGAGAACACATATCTCGAGGTAAATCTCAATTCCAAAATTCCCCCTGGGAATACTAATCCCGAGGCAAAAAAATTAAATTAAATTAAATTAATTAAATCAGATGGATTAAAAGTTTAAAATTTTAATTAATTTTGATCCTATCAATTTGTTGGGGGAGTTGTGATCTTACGGGGATGTTTGGCTTCATAGAGATAAGAACAAAGAAGTTTTAAAAAGACAAGAAGAAGAGACAGAGAGAAGAAGCGGCCGGACAGAGAGAAAAGAAGCAAGAAAAGACAAGGAAAATAGAAGAAGGAAGAAGGAAATTGAAGAGACAGTCAGGAAAAGATAAAAAAAAGGTATTATTATAAATGTATAATATATTATATTACAGGAAAAGGAAGGAGAAGGCTGGCTGCCCCTTTCCTCTTTGTTACTTGTCTCCTCCTGTTGTCCGCCTCCCCGATCCGTCTCGAAAGCATCGCTAACGCCGCCAAAGCCTAAGCTCGCTGACGCCGCAAGACGCCAGACGCTTCCTCCTCCTTGCGCCCATCACGCACTACCGCCCCGAAAGCATCACACGCATTTCCACGCCACCAGGCCTCCCCAGAGCCGCCAAGTAGACGGCGCTGAAGTTTTTTCCCCTTGCTGCCCCAACTCTACCGACATAGCCCGCGTACTCTTCCACCACCCTCGGCCAACTGCTGTCGCCTATTGCCGATAGTTCCCGGCCCCAAGACCACAGTCGCTGATGGTTGGTGTTTCAAGACCCCTTGGTTGCTGTCCCAAAACCTTGGTTGCTGCCTGTTGCTGATGGTTGCTGTCCCAAGGCCCTGGTTGCTGATGGTTGTTGTCCCAAGACCCTGGTTGCTGGTTGGTTGCTGTCCCAAGACCCTGGTTGCTGATGGTTGTTGTCCCAAGACCCTGGTTGCTGGTTGGTTGCTGTCTATGGTTGCTGCTTGGTTGCTGTCTATGGATGCTGATCTTGGTTGCTGTCTATGGATGCTGCTTGGTTGCTGTCTATGGATGCTGATCCTAGTTGCTGTCTATGGATGCTGATCTTGGTTGTTGCTTGATTGCTGCTGAAGAATGTTTGCCGATATTGATTGCCGCCGTCAAAGAGCAAAAGAAAAAGAGGAGAAGAAAGTTAGAGAAGTTGCTGTGTTGCTGTCCAAGACTTCTTGACTGGAATATTACTTTGTCTTGTCCTTGGAGATGTAGGGTTTTGCAGAAAATCAAGAGCATGTATCATATACATGGCACAGCGGAAAAATTAAAATTTTCTAAACCCTAGCCCAAACGGATCTCCCTACGTTTATCAAAACACAAGCAAGTAAAGTTGAAGGGCATGTACCTTTTGAGATCTGTACCGAATTCCTTTTCTAAGTCTGAGAAGACGTTGCGTCAACCACAGCAGTCCGTAGACGGAGTGCCTCTAACGGTGATCCACGCGAAGATCCGCAGAAGCAACCTCAAAGGCGACGGGGTGATCTTCCACGCAAAGTGCTAGCTATGGTGGAAGGTCTTGAGAGGATTTGGGAGAGAAGAGAAAAGACAATTGATCTCTATCAATTACTAAGAAGTTATGTTGTTGTTGTTGTTGTTGTTGTTGTATCTCTTTATGGCCTAGAGTATCACATATTTATAGGCCTCCCTAATCAGATTAGGGTTTGTTTCGGATTGTGACTTTGATTGAAGCCCAAATCAAATTTGGCTAATAATCTAATCAAATTTGACATATAATCAAATTCGACTCCCAAGCAAATTTGACTTATGATCAAATTCGATATATAATCAAATTTGTCTTATAATCAAATTCGACTTACAATCAAATTTGACTTATAATAAAATTCGACTTACAATCTTTCTCTTCCCTTTAATTCTCTCGTTTGAGGATCTATTCCTAAAAACCCGTTTTATACCTCATTGATATCTTTTATGCGTGTGACCCATTTTATTCCTAAAAACCCGGTTATGTTGGCCATTCATAATCAACCATTGATTACAAATAGATCATGAGTGGCATCTAGCAATACATCATGACCCCCAATTGACCGGAAAGTCAGGTGGTCTGACTTGGAACCTTTCAGCAGCCAATGTTAGTGTGCAATTTGTCCTTTACCATCTTATACCAACTTGGTTTGGAGTATGGCCTATGTGTCAACACCCACTAGACTGACTATGTCCCACCTAGCACAAGTATTAGTTCCTCGTCCTATGGGATCTATTACTCAAAACTTATGTCATCGAAGACCATCTTCATGACAAGTTACTCCGCCGTAGATTTCGAGTAATGACCCGACAAGTGGCCATGGGTATACTCTCCTTCTATTAGGAGTGGTAAATCCTCTATTGGCTACCCAAATACCTCCGAATACTTCAAAGTCAGTACTCCAATCACTACCCTATAAGTAACCCCAAGGGAAACGTAGGAATGGCGTCAAAGCACAGGATCCATATCCAAGATAACTTGTGTACCTCAAGTCTAAGGATATTTACACCATTGCTGCAATGAGATCTTCACTGACATTTTAATAGGATAACCATGTGAAGACTCATGGTAGGTCATCCAATGAACTTGCTACTCTTAGCAAGCATCCACATGTTCACTCAAAACATCTTCATGCTTACAGCTTGTGAGAACAACTGCTTGATCGGATCAAGGAGCATAACATGTGCTAGTCTTGATGGATCAATGATGTCCCGTCTCATTGATCCTTCGACTAGGGATATTTAGATACGTACATAATTACACATGATAGGAATCCCACATTATGATCTCTATCATAATTTCCTTCGTGCTATGCGTTGTATCATGGACTTCATTAATTAGATTTAAGATCTCATATCATATTCATAGTACTGAACATCTAAATAATGAAGAAGCCTTTTATTAAATAAATGAATTTGTACATAAAGTGCCAAAGGTGATTGTCTTTAGAGCACTTCTCCAAAAATCTCCCACTTGAACAAAAGCCAATCGCCTTTGTATCTAATACCATAGGCGTTTGCAGCTAGATTCTGATCAGTGAGAACTCTCTCTGTTTTTACATCATTCCTACCAATGATTTCCCTAATCAAATGGTATCGCCTGAGTACATGTTTGGATCTCTGATGAGACCATGGCTCCTTTGCTTGAGCAATAGCTTCATTATTGTCGCAATAAACGGGTATCCCATCAACAATGTTGGGAACCACTCCTAGTTCAGTGATGAATTTTTTTTTTTTATTCAAACTACTTCATTTGCTGCTTCAGAAGCTGCAATGTACTCTGCTTCAGTTGTTGAATCGGCAGTCGTCTCTTGTTTGGAACTTTTCCAACTGACTGCTCCTCCATTCAAAGTGATAATATAACCGGACTAGGATTTGGAATCATCCTTGTCGGTCCGAAGCCGCATCGTGATACCCACTTTCATCATGTAGATCATTTTTCCCATATACCAAGAATAAATCCTTAGTTCGTCTCAAGTACTTAAGGATATTCTTGACAGCCACCCAATGATCCTCATCGGGATCAGACTGGTATCTGCTTGTGACACTCAGAGCATATGATACGTCGGGCCTCGTACATAACATAGCATACATGATAGATCCTATGGCTGAGGCGTATGGGATCTTATTCATGCGAGTCCTTTTATCTTGTGTTTTTGGACACATAGACTTTGAGAGTGTAATCCCATGTCTCATGGGGATATACCCTCTCTTAGACTTTTCCATGCTAAACCTCTTCAGCATCTTGTCTATGTATGTAGACTGCGAAAGACCTAGCAACCTTTTAGATCTATCTCTATAAATCTTTATTCCCAAGATGTAGGTCGCCTCTCCAAGGTCCTTCATGGAGAAATTCTTGGATAACCAAATTTTGACGGATTGAAGGATGTATATGTCGCTTCCTATTAGTAGTATGTCATCCACATACAATACAAGGAACACGCATCGCACTCCCATTGACCTTCTTGTATACACAAGGTTCATCCAGATTTTGTGAGAAACCAAACTCTTTGATCGTCTCATCAAATCGGATGTTCCAACTCCTGGATGCTTGCTTCAATCCATAAATGGATCTTTGAAGCTTGCATACTTTATTGCCATCATTAGATGCGAATCCCTCGGGCTGCATCATATACACATCCTCGGTTAGATTTCCATTAAGAAAAGCTGTTTTCACATCCATTTGCCAAATCTCATAGTCATAATAAGCGGCAATGGCTAGGAGTATTCTTATGGATTTAAATATGGCTACAGGTGAAAAGGTTTCATCATAGTCAACACCTTGTTTTTGACGATATCCTTTCGCCACTAGCCTAGCTTTATAGGTAGTTACGTTACCATCCATGTCGGTTTTCTTCTTGAAAACCCACTTGCACCCAATAGGTTTAATTCCTTCAGGTGGATCAACCAAAGACCATACTTGGTTTTCATATATGGAATCCATTTCTGATTTCATGGCGCTTAGCCATTTATCTGAGTCTGAACAATTCAGTACTTCTTCGTAATTAGTAGGTTCCTCATCCTCTATGAGTAATACGTCATTAGTTTTACTCATGAGAAATCTATATCTCTCGTGAACCATAATGTATCCTACTAGATCTACTGAAGTTCTTGTGTATCGGGAAGGTACAACCAAGCTACTTCATCAAGATGAGTAACCGGTTGTGGATCCGGGTTAGGCGGTTGCTCAGGTCTATTGGAGCATCTCAAACTTCATCAAGCTCAATTTTGCTCCTATTATCTTCCATTAAGAGAAACTCTTTCTCTAGGAAGACAGCATGCTTTGAAACAAATACCTTTTGTTCCAAAGTGTGGTAAAACTGATATCCCATGGTTTCCTTTGGATATCCCACAAATAGACACCTGTCAGATTTAGTCTCAAGTTTATCTGACATTATCCGCTTCACGTAAGCTGGACAACCCCATACCTTCAAGTGAGATAGTGAGGGTTTCTTATTAGTCCACATCTCATATGGAGTAACCTGAACTGCCTTAGACGGGACTCTGTTTAAAAGATAAACAGCAGTCGTAAGTGCATAACCCCAAAATGATTTAGGAAGCTCTGCATGGCTCATCATTGACCTCACCATATCTAATAGGGTTCGGTTTCTCCTTTCCGCCACACCATTGTGTTGTGGCGTATAAGGTGGAGTCCATTGGGATAATATCCCATTATCCCTAAGATAATATTGAAACTCTTGGCTCAAGTATTCACCACCTCGATCAGATCTAAGTGTTTTAATACTTCTACCAAGTTGTTTCTCTACTTCATTTCTGAATTCTTTGAACTTTTCAAAAGCTTCAGATTTGTATCTCATTAGATACACATACCCATATCTTGAATGATCATCAATAAAGGTAATAAAGTAAGCATAACCACCTCTAGCATGTATAGACATTGACCCACATATATCTGTATGTATTAGGGCTAATAAGTCTGTTGTACGTTCACTGTTTCCCGTAAAGGGTGTCTTAGTCATCTTACCCTTTAAGCATGATACACATGTGTCATGTGATTCATAATCAAATGACCCCAAGTCGCCTCTCTTGAGCAATTCAGTCATGCGTTTCTCGCTTATATGGCCAAGACGACAATGCCATAAATAGGAGGTTAATTAATTATCTTGTTTTACTCGTTTGTTATTATTTTCAATATTGAGTATAGAACTAGACACATCTAATATGTATATACCATTGTACAACATTCCAGTACCATAAAGAACTCTATCCAACATTATGTAACAACAATTGTTACTAAAAGTCAAATGAAAACCTCTCTTATTCAAACTAGAAATAGAAATAATGTTCTTCATCAAACTAGGAACATAAAGGCAATTGTCTAATTCTAAAACTAGTCCACTTGGAAGTGGCAATACATAAGTTCCTACGGCTAGTGCAGCAACTTTTGCTCCATTTCCAACCCGCAGGTCTGCCTCTCCCTTGACCAGCTGTCTACTGTTCTTGAGGCCCTGCATATCAGTGCATATGTGTGAGCCACATCCGGTATCTAATACCCATGTTTTATAAGAAACAGTATTTATCTCAATAAAGAAGATACCTGAAGTAGATGGGGCATCAGATGCCTTATTCTTCTTCAGAGACTCCAGGTAGCCCTTGCAGTTTCTTCTCCAATGGCCTTCTTTGCCGCAATGATGGCAAGCTCCTTTTGGGGCAGCTTGTTCTGCCTTCTTGCCCTTTCTTTTCGTGGCCTTCCCTTTGGCTTTTAAAGACTTCTTCTTCTTAGAGCCCTAGGTCTTAGAAGAGTCCACCAGTATCACGGCCTTTTGTTCTTTCTTAACAGCAGGCTATGCTGATTTGAGCAGGTTGATCAACTCCGGTATTATCGATGCAATCTGGTTCATCTGATAGTTTAGCACAAATTGTGCATAACTGTCAGTCAAACTTTGTAGAATTAAGTCTATACTTAATTCGTGATCCATCACAAAACCTAGTGATCCTAACCTCTCAATATAGCCATACATCTTTAGTGCGTGTTGCACTGCAGATGTCCCCTCCTGCATCTTGGAGCGGAAGAGCAACTTGGAGAGCTCAAACCGTTCGGTTCTCGCTTGCTCATCAAACAGCTCCCTCAGATGGTAGACCATGGTATACGCGTCCATAGCCTCATGCTGCTTTTGTAACTCAGCTGACATAGAGGCCAGCATAATGCAACCAGCTAACTCGCTGTCAGCCAAGTGCTTCTTATAAGCCAACAATTGGTCTTCGGAAACACCCTCAGCAGGAGGAGAAGGAAGCTCCTCATCAAGGGCATAGGCTATTCGTTCGAATTTGAGAACAATTCCCACATTCCTTAGCCAGTCCAAGAAATTGGGCCCAGTCAATTTATTTGTCTCAAGGATCGATTGCAAATTCACAGAGGATGACATGATTCTAATAACCTAGATGTAAAATTGAGCATGTTAGAGAAAATTACATGAATGCATGATATAAGGACTTTTATATTATGCATTGTTACTCCCACTATTTTATTACGAATTCATAAGCCCTCACTTTGAATCCGAGAGAACCCTTTGAAAGTTCTCCTAGTGGGTTCGATATCCAAAATTCCCAAGAATGACCTTGGGTTTACCCAACAAGTCACCTTAGTTCAAATGGTAGGTATCATATACCAATTACACATATCATACGTGTGTAACTATCGAACTAGTGCTATCAACTGATTGATGTGTGCACTAATCATTGGGTTGTCAACTCATTGGCGCGTGTACATCATATGTATACTACCCAACATCGTTTTCGTCTACATTAGCCTTGGGTTTACCCAACAAACCAATGTTTCCGATTAAAGCCGACCCATTAATCATGAGATCATATCTCAATGGCTAGAACATATCCAACGTAAAGAAGGGCTCGGGTTTACCCAACAACCCAAATCTCTAAGAAGTACTCTGGTACTTACCATATTAATGGAAGACGTTTAGCTTTAATATTTAATTGAGGGATTGCTTGAATTTAGTCTCATCAGATTTTAAGCATGCAACGTATATGATCATATCAATTATATATAGATAATTCAAGTCAAATAAGGATTAACTAAGTCAAACTTAGGTAGATGTATGAGATTACAATCAAAAATTAGAAATCCTATTTCTAATGCTATTGTGATAAAATCCAAATTTAATTAAATCATATATCATAAAATTCAAATTTGATTAGAATTGTATTCCGATCAAATCAAAATTTGATTAAGATCATATCTCGATCAAATCCAAATTTGATTAGGATTATCCCATAAAATCCAAATTTGATTAGAATCATATCCTGATCAAATCCAAATTTTAGATTTATGAAAAATCAAATTTCAGTTTCCTTTAGAATTTCCTAATTAATCAGATTAATTTTGGAAAAAATTAGAGAAACTAGAAAAACGATTTTTTAGGGTCTTTTCAAAAAGAAAACTAATTTTAGGGTTTCAATCTTTGAAAACAATTTTAAACTTGTTTGTATGTTATTCTGAAATCAAAACCATGTTCCAAACATGATATTTCAAATTTCAATAATCATATTATTGAAAGTGTTCAAGAATAACATACAAATTTAGAACCCTAATCATGCCATCTATCAATTCTACCATGTTTTTCATGCAAAAGGTTTTGACAAACATAAGGTAGCTCTGATACCACTGTAGGATTTTGCAGAAAATCAAGAGCATGTATCATATACATGGCACAGCGGAAAAATTAAAATTTTCTAAACCCTAGCCCAAACGGATCTTCCTACGTTTATCAAAACACAAGCAAGTAAAGTTGAAGGGCATGTATCTTTTGAGATCTGTACCGAATTCCTTTTCTAAGTCTGAGAAGACTTTGCGTCAACCACAGCAGTCCGTAGACGGAGTGCCTCTAATGGTGATCCACGCGAAGATCCACAGAAGCAACCTCAAAGACGACGGGGTGATCTTCCACGCAACGTGCTAGCTATGGTGGAAGGTCTTAAGAGGATTTGGGAGAGAAAAGAAAAGACAATTGATCTCTATCAATTACTAAGAAGTTATGTTGTTGTTGTTGTTGTTGTTGTTGTATCTCTTTATGGCCTAGAGTATCACATATTTATAGGCCTCCCTAATCAGATTAGGGTTTGTTTCGGATTGTGACTTTGATTGAAGCCCAAATTTGGCTAACAATCTAATCAAATTTGACATATAATCAAATTCGACTCCCAAGAAAATTTGACTTATGATCAAATTCGATATATAATCAAATTTGTCTTATAATCAAATTCGACTTACAATCAAATTTGACTTATAATAAAATTCGACTTACAATCTTTCTCTTCCCTTTAATTCTCTCGTTTGAGGATCTATTCCTAAAAACCCGTTTTATACCTCATTGATATCTTCTATGCGTGTGACCCATTAGGTTCCCGGTTATGTTGGCCATTCATAATCAACCATTGATTACAAATAGATCATGAGTGGCATCTAGCAATACATCATGACCCCCAATTGACCGGAAAGTCAGGTGGTCTGACTTGGAACCTTTCAGCAGCCAATGTTAGTGTGCAATTTGTCCTTTACCATCTTATACCAACTTGGTTTGGAGTGTGGCCTATGTGTCAACTCCCACTAGACTGACTATGTCACACCTAGCCCAAGTATTAGTTCCTCGTCCTATGAGATCTATTACTCAAAACTTATGTCATCGAAGACCATCTTCATGACAAGTTACTCTGGCCAGAGATTTCTGAGTAATGACCCGACAAGTGGCCATGGGTATACTCTCCTTCTATTAGGAGTGGTAAATCCTCTATTGGCTACCCAAATACCTCCGAATACTTCAAAGCTGTACCCAATCACTACCCTATAAGTAACCCCTGAAGGGAAACGTAGGAATGGCGTCAAAGCACAGGATCCATATCCAAGATAACTTGTGTACCTCAAGTCCAAGGATATTTACACCATTGCTGCAATGAGATCTTCACTGACATTTTAATAGGATAACCATGTGAAGACTCATGGTAGGTCATCCAATGAACTTGCTACTCTTAGCAAGCATCCACATGTTCACTCAAAACATCTTCATGCTTACAGCTTGTGAGAACAACTGCTTGATCGGATCAAGGAGCATAACATGTGCTAGTCTTGATGGATCAATGATGTCCCGTCTCATTGATCCTTCGACTAGGGATATTTAGATACGTACATAATTACACATGATAGGAATCCCACATTATGATCTCTATCATAATTTCCTTCGTGCTATGCGTTGTATCATGGACTTCATTAATTAGATTTAAGATCTCATATCATATTCATAGTACTGAACATCTAAATAATGAAGAAGCCTTTTATTAAATAAATGAATTTGTACATAAAGTGCCAAAGGTGATTGTCTTTAGAGCACTTCTCCAACAGGAGATGGTGTTAATGAATGCTTGTATAAAAACTAAAGCTCCGAAATATAGAGAATACTCTGTCAAATTTTTGAAGATAGTGGCAAAGAGTTGCTAATTGCTTGATGTATTGAACCTAAGTATGAAGAATTAAATTGACAAGCTACAATGATTCCATGAAAGAAGAACAAGGATGAAGCGAAGAATAATCTTGTCAAAAAGACATTCCAAATGCAAAGCGCACATAACTTGTTAATAATGAATACTCAAGACTTCAAAGTTCATTCATATTTCTGAAGCATTGAAATGCATGCCAAGGACTTCTCAAAAGGGGTTGTTGAAAACTGCTGCAGGAATGGCTGCTGAAATACCGAAAACTGCTGAAAATTGATGAGATTGTTGCAGAAATAGCTGTTATAAAGACCCATTTTCAAAAATTGATAATTTCTGCCTGAGAACTCCAATTGAGGAGAAGTTTGCGGCATTAGAAACTAGATATCAAGATCTTTCCGAATATACATAGCGCAGCTTTGGTGGCCCGATCGGTGCAGATTTCGATAAATAAAAGGATCGATTCCAAAGAATTTCGCCACCAAAGAATTTCGCCAATCTGATCACCCATTTTCAAAAATTGATAACTCCTGCCAAAAAACTCCAATGGAGGTGAAATCTATGGCGCTGGAAACTAGATATCCAGATCTTTAACAGTCATATACAGCATAGACCTTTTCGGCAACCCGGTCAGTGCATATTTTGGTGGAGAAAAAGGCTAGTCCTTGCAGCCTGGCCAGCTCGACCACCACTCAAATGCCAATAACTTTTGGTAGGAAGCTCCAATCGAGATGAAATCTGTGGCATCAAAAACTAGACTTCAAGACCTCTCCAACCATACGTGGTACAATAATTGCCAATGGCCCAGTTGGGAGCAGTTCTTGATGGAATAGAAGTCAATCTCTGCAGTTTTGCCAGTTCGACCACTTCTCTGTCAAACGAGGATAACTTTTGCTAGAGAACTCCGGTCAAGACAAAATTTGTGGCATTGGAAACTAGACTCCCTGATATTTCCAACCATATATGATACAACTCCTAACGGCAGCTCAGTTAGGTGCAATTCTTGATGGGAAGGGAGGTTAATTGGCGACCTTGTCAATATGAACCCTGGTCACAAACTTCTTTCAAATCTCAAGTGCAAGGCAACCGATGGATTATGGATCCCATATGGCGGGGTACAGATTCCGAGGTGGAGGGCGGCATCATAAATAAACAAATAAATAAATAAAAATATATATATATATATGCTGATATGTAACGAATCATATTATATTGCAATAAAATAAAATTATTCTTTCTCATTCTCTCTACTTGTGCTTTTGCCCTTAATCGGAGGTTCCCACGACATTGTCTGGGGCGTTACACATTTGGTTTGAAAGAACTCCAAGCTTCTTCCGGTGTCTTCAAATAAACACTTTTCGTAGGACACCTATTCAACAAATAGGTAGAACAAGCAACGACTTCCGCCCAAAACTCCCTTGGCATTTTCTTGCCTTTCAACATACTCCTTGCCATGTCCAAGATAGTCCAATTTTTTCTCTCGGCAACTCCATTTAGTTGTGGTGTGTAAGGTGGAGTGAGTTGATGAACAATTCCATTTTCCTTGCAAAAACCACCAAACATATTGGAAATATACTCCCCACCTCTATCCGATCTTAGAGTCTTCAAATGATAGCCACTTTGTTTTTCAACAAGTGCCTTGAACTCCATGAAAGCAAATATAGCTTCAGACTTCTTTTTCAAGAAATACACCCAAGTCTTTTGACTATAATCATCAATGAATGTAAGAAAATAATTGTTCTTGCCATTTGACATAGGCTTCAACCGACCACAAATATCGATATGCACAAGCTCCAAGGGAGTGGATGCTCTCCATTTTATTGCTTTAGAGAAGACACCCCTATGATGGTTTCCAAGAATACACCCTTCACATATTTGATGAGGATGATCAATAAATGGCAACCCCTTCACCATATTCTTTTTGGCCAAGAGCTTCAAGCCTCCAAAGTTAAGATGTCCAAACCTCAAATGCCATGGCCAAGAATTGTCAAGAATAATAGAGTTAAAACATTTGATCACATCATGTTGTATATGCAATGGAAACATCCTCCCTTTTGACATCTTTACACAAGTGATCAAATTATGATGACTATCAAGCAAAGTAAGAGAACGATTCTTCATCTCTACACTATAGTTCTTCTCCATAAGTTGACCCAAACTCAAGAGATTTCTTTGCAAATTAGGAACATAATATACTCCGGAGATAAAATCATGATTGTCATTCTTGAGTTTAATGAGTACATTACCTTTGCCTTTAACCGGAACTTTTGAGTTGTCTCCAAAGGTCACATAGCCATGTACATGCTCATCCAAATCGGCAAATAGCTCCCTTTTCCCCGTCATGTGGTTGCTTGCACCGGTATCCAAGAACCATACATTATCATTTTCTTCATATTCATTATGAGCTAAAAGTAAAGTAGAATTCACTTGCTCATTGATTTCTTCCTCCATGACATTGGCTTGCTCTCCAACTTCCTTGTCATACTCTCCCCAACATTCATTGCTATAATGGCCATATTTATGACAATTGAAGCATTGCACATTTCTTTTGTCATAACTTTGTTGGTTGAAGTGATGAGAGAATGCACCTCTTGACCTTCCTCTTGAGTGAAAGGAAATTGACCTCTTATACCTTGTCTTCCACCTCTTCCTCTACCACCATAGCTTCTTCCACGGCCTTCATTGTCTTGGTTGTCAAAGCCTCTACCTTGATGAGCATAATTTCTTCCACGACCTCTATAGCCTCTTCCTCTAGTATCATAGCCTCTTTGTGTGCTTGCAACATTGCATTCCTCCTTCACTTCTCCCAAAACTAGCTTGGATTGAAGAGCTTGATCTAATGAGGTAGAGGGCTTCTTATTCATTCTTTGCTCACGAACTTGAAGTATCCCCATCAATTCATCAATAGTCATAGCATTCAAGTCCTTAGTTTCTTCAACAATTGCCACCGCAATTTCAAACTTGGGTGTTAATGTTCTCAACAACTTCTCCATCACTTTAACATCATCAATTGTTTCTCCATTTCTCTTCATCTCATTAACAATGGCCAACACTTTTGCAAAGTAATCGGAAATAGATTCATTTTCTTGCATAGAAACTTCTTCATATTCACTTCTCAATAATTGAAGCCTCATTTTCACAACTTTGTCAACACCTCTATGAGCATTTTTAAGAATTTGCCAAGATTCCTTAGAAGACTTTGCATTGGAGATCTTCTCAAAATTTGATTCATCAACAACTTGGTAGAGAGAAAGCAATGCCTTCTTATCCTTCTTCCTAGCTTCCTTGAGAGTCAACGTCCGATTGTTTGTGAGACTATCTACTTCTTCTCTAGAGCTTGGTTCTTGGTACCCATCTTCAACAATGTCCCATAACTCTTGTGCTAGTAATAACACTTTCACCTTAATACTCCAATGATCATAGTTTCCCTTAGTTAATTTAGGGATTTGTATATTGAACATGCTCTCCTCCATCTTGCAAGCTACTCCAAATAAATTTGATGCCAAATATGAAGTTATGTAAAAACCCCCAAATTTCAAACCCTAGCTTCAAAAAACTCAAGCAAATCACAAGCAAATCACCAACAATCTCCAAATTTTAAACCCTAGTTCTGATACCACTTTGGAGTACATGAACTACTCCACAAACATGAACAATTTTCACAACATAGATTCAAGAAAGAACTCCATATAAATTTAGCTCACACTTAGAACCACATCAATACATTCTTCTTCAAACACCAAACAACATACATGCCTCAAGATACATAGAATGGAATACAAACACCTTACTTGAGATTTTCAAAAAACCACCATTCATACTCCATGGAAACTCCAAGTAGAAAAGCCCCTTCATCTCTCTAGTTTTTCATCTCACACACACACATAGTTCATGACAATAATAATACAAAAACTATAACCCCTTTTTTAATTGAGTGGGCTCCACACCAAACAAAAACACAAACATAAAGCAACATAAACTAAGTGGGCTCCATACATAAACATAATAATAATATTATTATTGGGTTTAAACTCCAACACTGTTAGCTTGACTACTCTCCATTTAAATATCAATAACTTTTAATGGGAAATCCCGATTAAAGTGAGATCTGCGGCGCTGGAAACTAGACATCCAGAGCTTTCCAATCATATATGGTATAGATCCTATCAGCAGCCCAGTTGGTACAGTTTTCGATGGAAGGAGAGACAAATTCCTGCAGTTTTGTCGGCTCGACAACCTCTCGTTCAAGCGCTGATAACTTTTGCTAGAAAACTCCGATCGAGATGAAATTTTTGGCATCGGAAACTAGACATCCAGGGCTTTCTAACCATATATGGTATGGCCTATATTGATGGACCAGTTGGTACAGATTTCAATCATAAGGCAGGACAGACTACTGTAAACTTATTTATGGGCTATTAGCAATCACGACGTATATCTCTGGGTGGCGATAAAATGCTCATTTCGAGACAGTCAGATATAAATCTCAAGGCGGCATGAGTCTCAAGGCGACATAGAAATAAGCATCTTGAGGCAATCAATGGAACTCAAATCCCAAATGGCGGAAGCATACGTATGAGGTGGCCAATAGAACTTAAATCCCAAAGTGGCGAGGCGGAAGGCGGCGTCATTAAATAAATATATAAATAAATAAATAAATAAATGATATGTATGAGCATCTTATGATGATATCCATATGTAATGAAAGTCATGATTTTCAAATAAATAAAAAAAATCATCTTTATATTTTTATTCAGTGTCTCTCTACTTGTACTTTTTGCCCTTAATCGGAGGTTCCCAAGACTCTGTCTGGGGTAATTAATAATAGAGGTTTGCCTCTATTAGGAATGGAAGAACCCGCAAATCAAAACAAATGTGACATTTTTTATTCGATATAGTGCCTGGTGTCTCTTCACAGACACGATGCCAGGCGGATATTTTCGATCCCACAATCTCCTCGAAATCATCCAATGGATTGGCATAACATATCTCTTCCTTATTGCGTTCATGATAGTGATTCTCCAAAATGAATTGAGATATCTCCTGCATTGCATGTGCTGCTTTTGACTTTCAAAGCAAAATCTCATACTCACCAATGTTTAGAATAGACATCCTTCATTTGGGAACACGGATTCTTTTGAAAGATTACTTGTAACTTCAGCTCCCATCATTCATATATTATAAGACAGAAATCATAGTTTTGACATTCATAATATATTTCAAATTCATTGATGCATTTCATTGAACATCAGGAGAGCGTTTTACATGACCGAACATTTAGCATGACATTGGTACATTAGTTGCTTTCTCATGACATTATGAATTCTGCAGCAGTCTAACAGAATTCTTTGTCTACAAAGATAATCAAATAAGCATTCAAACATCCATGTAGCAACAACACGTCTATTTTCAAAGCTTCAACTCTCCATCTTGTTTCAGTATTTGAAACTAGTATGAGCATCAATTTTGAGAACCACCTACATTCCTGAGATCCAGAATCCTTTTGGCCTCAATAGTATGGTTTTAGAATCAACTTTACTTCAAACTGGATTGGGGTTATCTTACTCAACCTCTCAGGTTTTCTGTGAGCATTTCTTACTCAACCTCTCAGGTTTTTCTAACACCTTCGGGTATTCTGTTATCTACCTTGCTCCTTTGAGAGCTTTTGCATCTCTATTGTTGTTCAAGAATGTTCTATTATTTTCTTGAACTATTAGACATGTTCTATATTCTGTTTCTGTTACATCTTCTCTGTCTGGCATGATATTTATTTATGGACCCAGTTAGTGGGGATTATACATTGACCTTGTGCACATGTTTTCTTCTATGTTATTAGCGCTATTCAGTTTTGGTCGATGATTGTATACATTGTCCTGATTAGTGATGGTTGCGTCTTATTATACCATAGCGGTATACTTTTCCCTGACGGGCGATAGCCACATCTTGTTATACCATATATAGTATCATATATGCCTGTGAGATATAGTACTTTATAATTCTGTTTCACTTGCTGATATTCTATTCTGTATTATTTTTCGAGATTCTGCTCTATATTATACATCTTTGTCATTGGAGGATGTCTGTATGGATATTCATCCTTCAATGTGTGTATAATTGTATTCTGATTTGATTCTGACATTGATAATATTCATTATACTATGTTTCTCTGCTTATGATTTTTCGCCACATTATTCTTATTGTGATCCTATTGAGCTTTTCTTTTGTCTCATGCACTTAGTTGGCATTTTTGTCCGTGTGACGCAGGAGACACAGGATCGGGCCAGAGGGGTTACTGCGTAGTCAGCTGCCTTTAGTGATTTCTGTTTCGAAGGTTTGTGAATTACCTCTTATTTATATTGTGTGTGTGAAATTCAGACTTGTATTATTTATTCGTTATTGAGTCTAGGGGTGACTATCTCGATCTTTGTTTGGGGTTGTGTAAACCCCTTGTTATTTTATTTATTATTATTCAAATATTACTCGACTGTACTATGAATCTAAGGTCTTGCACCCTTTATTCTTGTTTGGGTGTGGCCGGTCTGCCGACGTGCCCGGACCTAGGTTTGGAGCGTGACATTAACAAAAAAACAAGAATAAGGAAGAAGAGCGAAATAACACAAAATATCAAGGTCCTTCTTGATGATAAATTTTATTATATATGATCACATTATAAAGCAACTTAATTATATAGGTTTACAATGTTCATTGAAATCATGTATATAAGATTTCACTAACCCAAAGACAAAATCTTAAAGACTGAGTTTTAATTATCCCATGTGAGGGTGCCCCATCAACGGTTTTGAATTATTTTCAAATGTTTCAACTTGATAGTGATGGTCATGCCCTTTGTAAGTATTCAGATAAATAAATAAATAATACACTGAAACCTTTATTAATATTATATCTAAATAAAAAGTACAAATAGATCATATCTCAGTGTTTGACAGATAGAGCGATAGAGGTGGAATGCTCTGTTCATTCCTAAAGAAATTCACAGGATCAACCTTTCCCTTCACATAAGCCAACCTCTTGAAGTTCCCTTTGAAATACTTATCACCCCAAACCACATCAGCTGAATATATTCCCTGTCCTTCACCCAAATCAATGTCCTTGTAATTATAATAAGCAGTTCTTGGATGACTAGAAACATAAGGCTTCATAAACTCATACATCTTTCTCATCCACCCAAGATGTCTCTCAGTGACAACAGTGTCAGTCTCAAACCATCTCATGAAGTACTGAATATTGTACAAGTTCCCCTTCCTGTGAGGAAAAGCAATGGCCGACTTTGAGATCTCATCCATCCTACCCCCTAATGGATCCATTATCATTGTCAATGGTTCATCCTTAGCTTCCAGAAGGAATTCCCATATCTTCTCCAATCCTTCCTTGCTTATAGCCTTCTTCACAAAGTCTGATTTAGCTTTGAATGAACTGTTATACTCTGGCGTCCTATCAAGCAAAATATCCACACTCCTTCCTGAATATCCTGCGAAGAAGAGCACTGACTCCAACCAGCTCATCTCTGTGCAGTCCTCCGCCTTCAACCCTAACTCTGGGAAGCTCTTCTCCATCACTGAGAGAAGCTCATCTCTCCTCCCAAGATAGAAAGAGTTAAACACAGCTTCAATGGTCTTATTATTACTCCCATCATCAGCAGTCTGAGCTAGCACTCTGATGAACAACTTTTCATCAAACTTTGGTGCAATGGTCTGCCACCTTTGGACGAGTTCCGTGGCGTTTTGTCGCAAGTTTTTGATCACGTTGAAGGCAGTAACAGTAGGAGGGACATAGACAAGCTTGATCTTGAAGGAAAGAACAACACCAAAGCTTGCAGCTCCTCCTCCTCTGATAGCCCAGAAGAGATCCTCCCCCATGACCTTTCTATCCAAAAGCTTACCATAAGAGTTCACTAAGAGAGCATCAACGATGTTATCAGCCGCTGTGCCATACATCCTCATCAAGGTCCCAATCCCTCCGCCGGTGAAGTGTCCGCCGATGCCGATCGTCGGGCAGAGGCCGGCAGGGAAGGCCACAGTATTGTTGTTCTTAGCTATGGCGTAGTATAACTCGCCTAGTGTAGCACCAGTTTCCACCCATGCAAAGGCGAAGTCTTTATCAACGGTGATAGAGCTGAGTTTGGCGAGGTCGAGGATGATGAAGTGCTCTCCGGAGGAGACATAGGACATGGCCTCGTAGTCATGGCCGCCGCTGCGCACGCGCACCCGGAGGCCGGCGAGGCGGCTGCATGCGACTGTGGCCTGCACATCCGCTAGGGTGGCAGCGGTGACGATGGCGGTTGGCTTGGTGGTGGTGGGGGAGGTGAGGAAACGGAGGTTTTGCACTGAGGATTGTAGCACAGTGTTGTAGGAGATGTTGTTTGTAGTGTAGATGTTTTGAGAGGAGTTGGTCTTGCTGATGAAGCATTGGATGAAGCTCTGGTTAATGCTTGAAGATAAGATCATGGTTGGTGAGAATGTGATTAAGAGGAGAAGGAGAGAGAGATTACTTAGAATAAGGTTTTCCATGGTGTTTGTTTATCTTATTTGCTGTGTTGTTCTTGAGTATATATATAGAGATGAGTGTGTATAGTTGTCAATGGGAAATACTGTTTTCGTGATGAAATGGATATGTTTTGGTTGAATTTTGCATGGTCAAACATGGTGGATGAATGTTTGATGAATGTTTTGGCTGCAAATGCAATTGCAGTTGGAGGTCAAGAAGGTGGCGTTTGTTTGCTTGTAAAAATTTTAAAAATTAATAAATGAATTTGGTGAATTAAAAATATATAGATTTTTTTAATATTTAACTGATAAATTAATTACATTCAACAACAAATTACAAATTACAAAAAGGATTATATTAAAAAATGAACTACTAAAAATTGTGCTTTATTTGACAAATATGACAAATAAATGTTTTTGTCATAAATTTGTTTTAAAAAATTTCAACCTTCAAATCTCTAAAATCTTCAACTCCAAGTAATTGTTTAACTTCGACTTTTTTATTTCTTCCATGATCATTCTATACCTAATCTTTTAGTTGTTGTTGATCCCTGATATTAGTAGAGTTAGTCGATCAAGTGTCATATATGGCAGCTAGCACAGAATGATTATGCTCTTGTGCTTTCCACCATAGCAAAATCTTAAAGTTGTTAAGTTCCTACAAAGTTATGAAATCATTAAAATTATTACTCAAATAATGATCAACTCACGCACAAGTTGGTCTGTAGTTTTACAACTTGAGTGTGTAACATTATCAACATTATTAGTTAGATGAGATGATCTCTAACAACCACATAAACAATCATAATTGTTATACATTTCACAAAACATAGCAGGATATTCATCTTTAAATCAAGAATGATCAAGACCCATATTTTAGTCATAAGAATCAAGTAAACAAAAGTACCCTCAAATTTAAATTGAGGATCAACCATTGAAGATAAAACTTACATAGGTTTGATTTTTTCCAAAATATTTTTAAAATTTATCTTTCATAAAAATAACAATATTACTAAAATTATCATTATAACTATACTTAGCAAAAACTTCACTAATAAAATATAATTGGTTAATAATTATAAAAGATGTGGGATAAAAAACACCGGAAAAAAACTTATTGTGTAATAAAAAAAATTTAAAAATTCTTTTATCATGTTTTAGGGGTGAAATTAGTTCGGTTTGGACGAATTTCCAAACCAAACCGGTATTTTTCGGTTTGAAAAAAAAAAACCAAACTTGACCGAACAGTTTGAAAAATGAAACCAAACCGAACCTAACTGGTTGGGTTTGCGGTTCGGTTCGATTTGAACCATGATTTGAAAAATAAATCATAATTGCATATCTATTCTCTTATCATATCTCTGCTTATATAGATGAGAGTGTGAGATAAATTATAAACTTTTTATAATTATCCCTATGAGATGAATCTTGATCTAATTCAAATTAAAATATCAAATCATAAGGTTAACCCAAGTCGGATGACATATGTTAATTCAATCACATTAAAAGTAGAAATATGCTGTCCGGTTCGGTTCAAACCGCATTTATGAAATTTTAAACCGAACCAAACTGAATAGTAATCTATTTCAAACCAAACCAAACCAATTTATTTTCGGTTTCAACGGTTTGAAAAACCAACGGATTCGACGGATTGGTTTGGAGTGGTTTAGGCGGTTTGGCTGTTTGGAGTTTCAGCCGTATCATGTTTCTAATCTCCTCGTTAGATTAAATAGTTTGATTTTTTTTTTCTAAATTTCATTACAAAAAATGGAAATAACATCTCTATACTTATATGCACACTCTAACATAGCACAAGTTGAATTCTACCTATTCTCAACATCAATAATAAACTTTTTTTTTTACTTGTTGAACATAAAATCTTTTAAATTCTTATCTTCTATTTAAAGAATTTCAAATAGATAAAATATAACTTCTATTTTTTTTTTAATATGATAATCAATTATCACTACAAGAAAACTGAAAAATATCTACGGAAAAATCCCTCACTAAATCATGGATTTCCGTCGCTAAATTAATTTAGCAATCCGTCACTATTTAGACCCTAGCAATTATTTTGCGACGAAACAGTCCGTCGCTGAATATTAGCGACGGCTTAACGAGGGATAGCACATAATTCATAATGCAACGAGCAATTGCACCACTAGTACATCTAAATCTTAATTTTGTAAACACCAAAAATTATTAATAAAATTCCAAGTAACATAAATATAATAAGTATGATACTTAGAATCCCAAATATCATGAAGTAATAGAAATTTTAGAAGAAATAAGAGATAAATAATAAATTAATTTTTTCTTTATATTGATTATAAATTGAGAAAGCAATTTTTCGCATTGTATTTCTCAAAACTTTTTATATGCGGAACAAAAAGCTTCATGAATCATTTTCTCAAATTTGGAATTTCAATAAGTTTAAAAGGTTGTTTATCATGAACAATATTTGTTATAATTTTTCTAGCATTTTCATTTGAAAATTTCAAATTTCTAAACAAAGAAGGAAAACAAATTATCAATTTTTGCTTTGGTGGGATCAAATTGACTCATAGCATACCAGTAGGCATGTCTTTTAAGATGACTAGTACCACTTGAAGTTTGGTAAGAAAAATCGTTTATATATTTTTGTTATAAATAAATAGAACAGAGACCTTTATTTGCAATATCAATAATATCAAAAAATTGTCACACCTTGAGAGTTGTTTCCACTACTAACAGTTACACCAAGATCATCAAATGGAGAATTATCATTGGGGAAATTAGAAGAACTTGAGAGCTTGAGTTGTTAGAATGAGACAAATATTTTAGAAGTCTGGTGTGAGAATAATGAGTATGGTTTGGGGTATTTATAGATTTTTTTTAATTTTTTAATTTCCAAAATACCCTCATAAATAGTCATTTATAGCAGTTAGAAAGAACTAAATCTCATTTTATAAAAAAAAAACATAAAAACCATTAAAAATAGTTGTTTTATAGCTGTTTGAACAGGCATTTTGGTCATTTTATATATAGAAAAATGAAAAGGGGAAAAAAAACCTTGACCAATAGGAAGCCGTCATGGGCCACGACAAGTGGTGTGCTGGCATAGCATGCGGGTTGTCGAACCCTATCCCAACACAAGCACATATCAGCTGTGCTTAGCATAGACCGACATCAGAAAGCGGTGCAATGCCATGTCGTGCAAGGTCATGCCGACCCATATGAGAGTAGGTAGATGTGTGAAGCACGAAATGCAGTTTCGGAGAAAATATTTTGGTACCCTCCCTTCCACAAAATCCTATAAAAGCCCTTCAAAATTATTCTATTTTTTAATAAATTTTTTTAATGGAATTTTAGATTTCATAGGAATTATGGAAATCCATGGATTTTGTGGCTTGCCATGAAGGGCCCAAGTCTTTTCTTTCCCGGACAAGTGTCGAAACTCTTTGCATGTCTCTTTTATTAATTTCGTACGACAGAATTGCTTTTAATTACGCTTCCCTTTCAAACATGAAAATGTTGAACTTACCCTTAAAAATAAGTATAAATTAAGCACTTAAGAAAGACTTAAATAATCATTGAAACAACCAATCCAATCAGGTCTTTGCTTTTATTATTGGGTAAGTACGTGTAGAGTAACTTGTTGAAAAAACTAATTTTCTTCTTGACCGAATCACTATAGTTTCATACCTAGAGCACTTCTTTAACAAGGAATTGCTACTATCAAATGATCAAGTTATTAATATATATTAAAATATTAATATATATAAATATATATTAATATTTATATTCTTTAAGGAATATTTATATTGCTACTATCACTAAAGTTTTCATACCTAGAGTACTTCTTTTCGAGCTTTGAGCCGAGCTCAATCGGGCTACACTGTAAAACTCTAAATTATACATATTATTATATATTAAGATGTTATATATTCTACATATTTTATATAAAGATTAAACTTACTATTTGTTTTTATACTTTACTTCAATGTTCAGCTGGCATACATGTTGAATACAACAAATTTTTTATTATGATGTGACAGCCTATTTGGCTGGATTATACTAACGTGGCATTATAAATGGACTTTCAATATATTAATCCCTTAATGATGATATGGACTGTTGATGTGGCTCCTGTTAGCATGCTAACGTGGCAACAAAAATTAAAAAACCCTGAAAAATTATGAAAAAATCCAAGTGCCTAGTTTTTGCCACGTGGCATGCACATCAACATGAAGACGTGGTATTCTGTGTAAAAAGGCAATGTCAAGTGCCCGTATTTTTTTAGATTTTTTGTCACATGACATGCCACGTCAGCATAATGACGTGTCATGTTTATGTGGCATGCCACGACATCATTAAATATATATATATATATATATATATATATATATATATATATATATATATATTAAAAGTTCAGTTATATGCCACGCAAGTTGCCACGTCAGCATGCCATGTAATTTGTTACGTCATATTAAAAAAATGTTTGTATTCAACCCGTATGCTAGCTGGTTGTCACATGACAGCCAGCTCTAGGGACCGTAATTGCCAACACCCCAAAATTACAGGGATCGTATTGAACATTTTCATTGTATATGGACCAAAATAAACAATATACCATAGTACAGGGGCCAAAAATGGCTTTTCACCTATATTCAATACTATCCATGTTGCTGATGTCACAGCAAAAGTAGCATACAGATGAAATATAACCTATTATTTTAAAATTTTTTATTTACACATGGACAAATTTTGCTGGCATGGCGTGACAATTGTAGAGTATTTTGCTTACGTGGCATGCTGACATGACAATTTTTTTATAAAAATGATAAAATAATTCTAAAATTGGAATTTAAAGCAGGCTAAAGTGGTAATTTTTTTAAAAAAAAATTATTAATTATTTTTTGAAAACTATATTATTATTTTTAAAATTTTATTTTTTTAAAAAATAATAATACAATTAATTATTTGTTAAAAATTATTTTAAAAAATAATAATATAATTAACTATTTGTTAAAAATTAAAAATATTTTAAAATTTTATTTTTTAAAATTAATAATATAATTGCCATGTCAGCATGCCACGTAAGCAAAATACGCCACCTGTCACACTACGTTAGAAAAATACGGCCACGTATGAAAAAATAATTCAAAAAATATGTTTTATTTCATCTGTATGCTGCCACATCAGCATCATGGATAGTATTGAACAAAATATGTAAAGTATAGGGACCGTATTGAACATTTTCAAAGTACAATGATACAAGGACGAATAATGGCTTTAACAATTTATATAACATGCCATAGTAGAATTTTTATTTATTTTATTATAATATTATATAATTTAAAATATTATATATGTCATTCGTGTATATCAATCGTGTTATTATGCGCTCGGTCGGATTATTGTGCATTTACGGTCGCCTCCCATTTGGCTATTTGGAGAGTGTTTTAAGGATCTCTAACCGTACGGATGGAAAGAACATAAAAAAATAAGCTAGCATGTCGATTTTCATACAATTTGGTGAGGTAATGATCATTCATCTTAACAGATGAAATTCTAAACCATTAAGATTTCTATAAAATAAGAACCTTTAAGTGGGAGGATCATCACCTCACCAAATTGTATGAAAATCGACCTGCTAGTTTATTTTTTCGAAGTTCTTTCCATTTGTACAATTGGAAAGGCTTAAAATACTCTTCAAGTGGCCAAATGGGAAGTGACCTTATATGCACAGTAATTCGGCCGACCGCACCATATCATCTATATATATTGAAATTTTTGTTGTTAATCTTTTTTGTAATTTTCCCATAAAGCTTTTGTACTTTCGACTTAAAATTTTTCTAAGTATCTAAACATTTCATCTAGATTTGAATCTTTTTTACCTTCTATCTTTAAACTATCAAACTTATTTATTAAATTTGTTAAATCACTTTCTTTAGATTTTTAACGTTAGATTTATTTTAAAATAATAATTTATACAATATAAATTTTATTTATTAAAACTATATATAATTTTTCTTTTTCTTTTTTGTAATATAGAAGTTGAAAAAAATCAAGTTATAAATGAACTTTCCATTTTGAAGCAAATCAAGTTGTTTGGAATCAAATCGATTTGATTTTAATTTCAAGGTAAATCAAGCCGAGCTAAAGCTTTTGAAATTAAAATCAAGCCAAGTTCGACCAAACCTATTCATGTTATTTTTTAGCTCAATCCGACCTTGAGCTATTACACCTTATTTTTGCGGAGGGTGGGGGGTGTCTTGTTTTTCTTCTTCTTTTTTTTTTTTTAATCATTAGACCTTATTATAGCTAGCTATTACACCACTTTGTGTTTAGAGTTGCATACAAAGTTGCAACAAAGAAACAACTACAAACAAAAATGATGGAAGAGACAAAAGAATTTGAGAAAAGAACATAGCTGAAGATATATTTTCATTCATTCATCATTCATCTCAGAGAATTACATTGTAACTTATATGAAACTATACAATCTCCAAACTAAGCAATATTTCAAATCTTCAATCAAGTAAATCTCCAATTAAGTAGATCTCTAATCAAGCCGATTTCCAATCAATCAAGCAGATTTCCAAATTTAGAATAAATCTTCAACACTCCCCCTCAAGTTGGTGCATAGATATCATGTAACGCCCCGGTTTTTCTTGGCGAATACTGTGCAATACTAAATAAATATTGGTGTTTAAGAATTTAAGAAAGGGAAGTAGATTTTAAATACCATGTGAGATATGTTATCTAAGTGGATTAAGTTAATAATCAAGTTGTGACGATTAATCTTTTAAAGTGCCTAAGTTTGGAATTATGAATGTTCATTGAGAACAAGTGACAAAACATAATAAATATTAATGCCCTAGGTTTTTAATTAGAAAAAGGTGTGACAAAATGTTATTAATACTTAGGTTACTATGTCTCCCTATTGGGCCGGGCCTGTTGAGAAGGATATTGAGATGGTGTTGATAGAGAGAGGGAGACTACTGGCTCATTGAGAAGGAGAAGGTGTTGAACAGGGCAGGGGATGCTCGTCTGGCCCGGCAACCTGGTGACGGGGATGAAACAGCTCCCTGGCAAATCAAGCTGGAGCTGGCATCGCGCATGCGAAGAAGAATGGGAGGCTGCCACGGGTCCTATGTTTCCGAAGGAAAGAGAGGAAAAAAAAAGGTTGCTGCACCTTCTCCAGGAGAAGGGGGTGACGGGAGGGGGAGGGAACCAGTGGAGACCTCCGGCTCTGCGCGCCTCAGAACCCCCCACTTGGCCGTTACGCTTACGACCGGCCCGGCCCGGACTAGCGGCTGACCCTGTTCCCTATTCCGCCAGCTTTTGAGGGGTCTTCTCATGGGTTTTCGGCCACCAATAGAGGATTTCAAGAGACCATCTCGTAAGTGTGTTGGTGGAAGAAGAAGCTTATATCATTGTTTGGTAGATGCTTGTGGTTGACGTTGCTTGTGTTGCTATTGTGACTCTTGTTGTTGTAGTAACTATGGCTGTGTTGTTAATGGTGTTGTTTTAGTTATTGAAGCAAGCTGTCAATGATGTTGTAGTGATTCCATATTTTGTAATCATGGAACTCAAAGTTTCGTAAGGGAGTGTTGCTATTGAATCTCACTCATGCCTATCATATATTTGATGAAATGTCTCTTAGAGTTGTGGAGTAGTAATAGCTATTATAATGAGTTGTAGCTGGCTGCTTTGGCTTGGATTCAGTTGTATTCGTGCCCAGCTTGTGTTCAAGTAAGGTCTAAAGGAGTTATGGGGCAGTTAATTAGTTTGCTTGTATACCTTCAGACCTTTGCATGCAAGGGGAGGTGTTGCTGGGCTTTGTACCGGTTGATGCCCATCTTTAGCTGTCAAAATGCCTCTTGGATTCCAGGTATGAACATGCATGGTGTTTGGAAGCATGGGAGGGAAAAATGTTAATTAAATTCTGATAAGGTGGAGAAGAAGGAGGGAAATACAAATAAGTAGAAAGAGATCTTGTTTAGAAGATTATGGGAAAACCTTGTTGCTCTTCCCATGTGCTTTCATATCCAGGATGAGTTCGTATTTCATGCATGCTTGTATTCATCTAGTTCAAAGACTCAAGAGAAGAAGTGGCTTGTGTGGTCCCTGCATCAGAGCCCTCAAGTGAAAGAGAAAGAAATGCAATAGTTTGGGTTTGAATGGAGTTTGTATTTCCTGTGTGTAGTATGAACATTGATTTCTTTAGTGGGTTAATACCATAGTGCTTAGTCTCTAATTGTTATTATATTGATGACCACTAAACTAAGAGGTAGTTATGTGATTTCATGCGTAGTATAGAGTAATGTTTGATGGGTATTCTTGATTACTTGCCATGCTTGTGTTGGACCTTAAACTGGTTGGGTTTGAGCCCATCGATATATTGTAAGGTGGAAATATTGATAGGGATGTAGAATTCCTAAATCATTAGTGAAGACTATGTTAGTGACCTAGAATCTAATTTAAATAAGGTAAATGCCTACGGAAGGGAACTCTTACTTCAGTTGGGTCCATGTATGGTAATGAGGGAAGTTCCTTGTTAGGCAACCAAACTAGTTGGTTGATGTTCTATTAGTGGTTCATGCTAAGTTGAAACTAGAGGTTAATGGAACTGAATATTGTGTTTTAGTGACTTGGGGCCTTGAATTAATTTGAATAATGGGCCTTGAGGTATTTTGAATTGGGCCCTGAGAGTTTAGATGGAAATAAATATTTAAGGGAATACGATTTGTGAACATCTCCTTTGCTTCTGAGGTTCGGATGCTCGAATGAGTTAAGGCATAAAGAGAATTCATACCTTGTTATACTTCTGGCTTGTTATCTATGAGAAGTTGAAACCGACTACAATGTAAAAGTGTCGAGCTAAGGTCATGCATAGTAATGGAATGATTTGCTTGTTGGGTCAGTAGTCTTTATGGACTTGGGCCCATGATTGACTAGAAGATGATTGTTAAATAAGAATCGAGGTATTGTGAACTAGTACTTATCTAAATATGTTTGTAAATACTAGGAAACGGAAAGGGCAAGTTGGGAACTTCGGTAGGTCCGAGTCAAAGTTAACTTGCTTAGGACATCAGGTGAGTGGACCTACTGTATATTCTCGTGTTTTGATCGGGTTTTGCCGTGTTTTCAGCTTATGTTCCTCGGCTAAGATTTGTTCCCGGTTTTGAGAATGCTTTCGATTATTTGCAGCTATTGTAGATTGATGTTTTCTCGTGATATGACTAGTCAGATCATTGAGATAGACATGAGATAGATATAGGACGTGAGCATCGATCTTTGCTTCCTGTTAGACGATCCTTGCTATGCAGATGCGGCTCCATTGAGCTAAGACCAACGTGATACCGAGTAGGGGAAAAGTTTTCTTGTTTTCAAAATGAATTTCTAGCATCAAAACCTTGTTTTAAAAATGAATTTATCTTAAAACCCTTTTCCGACTCTCTGGAGTGCTCGGTACCACTAGTGAAGACCTAGATCGGGGGAAACCTCGCGGCTTCACATACAGCCCAGATCGGGGGATACCCCGCGGCTATTTATCTGAGATCTTAGCAAGTTGATCCTACAGAGTTGCAATCTTATCGATAGACGCTCACATATCTAGACATCTCATGAGACATAGACAAACATGTTGTGACTGATGACTTCTCGGGTTTTCTCGGATATTGCATTAGACGATCATCCTGATTAGGAGGATCTTGCATAGACGTCCATGCTTTACGGTATTTTCTGCATGTATATGAGTAGAGATTACTTTCCATATACAAGATTATATTTTCAGATGCACGGGTCTTAGTGACCTGGCAAGTAGGGTCACATATCACTGAGCTCTGTAGCTCAGTCCCTCTTTTCTTACTCACCATGTGCAGGTAGCAGACTGAAGATCGGGCACAGGCTAGGCACGGTGAGAAGTGAGGACTTAGTTGGCTCTGGCGTCCCACAGTCATTTTCCTTTCCGTTGTGTACTCTGTAGATTACATGTTTATTTTGTATTTGACTTTTGGAGACTAGACCTGCACGTGTAGTCCGGGGAGATCCAGACGGTTGTCTCTATTATTGGGAAGAGTTCCAGATTTATTATGATTTATAATTACTGTCTCCAGATTATTCCGCAGATTTTTAGATCAGGTAACAGCCTTGGGCTCAGGGATCTCACCTGAGCTGGCTGGTGTGACACGTGTCCCTATTTGGGATTAGGGTGTTACATATCATACATGCCCAACTTGTCCACTAATTTTGAGAAGCTTCGATTTGAGACAGCTTTAGTAAGAAGATCAGCCAACTGGTCCTCTGAAAAATCTGTCCACCTCCACATGCTTCGTACGATCATGTTGGACCGGGTTGTGGGCAATATCACATGCAGCTTTATTATCACAATACAATTTAATTGGTTGTCTAGATGAGTATCCCAAATCTTCCAAAAGAAGTTTCAACCATAGTGTTTCACAAAGTGCAAGTGCCATACCTCTGAATTCGGCTTCTGCACTTGAACGAGTAACAACATTTTGTTCTTGCTTCTCCATGTAACAAGATTGCCACCAACAAATGTAAAATAACCAGAAGTTGAACGCCTATCATCTTGTGATCCAGCCCAATCTGCATCTGTATATGCATAAATGTTGCAACAGTCTGTCGCATTGATGTTGTAACTGTCTGTGCAACAGTCTACATTTTTAGTGAACAAAACTCCTTTTCCAGGTGCAGATTTTAAATACCTCAAGATGCGTATAACTGCATTCAAATGTTGCTCTCCAGGATTGTGCATGAATTGGCTGACAATACTCAATGCATAAGCAAGATCCGGTCTTGTGTGTGCCAAGTACATCAGTCTTCCTACAAGCCTTTGATATCTCCCTTTATCTGTTGGAACTTGATTTGGCTCAATGCATAACTTCAAGCCTTCTTCCACAGGTGTATCAACTGGTTGACATGCTGACATGCCAGTTTCATGTAACAGATCTAAGGTATACTTTCTTTGTGACAGAAATATCCCTTTCTTGGATCTCGAAACTTCAATTCCAAGGAAATACTTCAAGGGACCAAGGTCCTTCATTTCAAATTCTTTGGATAAATATCCTTGTAATGCCTTTCTTTCTTCTGGATCATTCCCTGTGACAACCATGTCATCTACATATATAATGAGTGCAGTGATCTTACCTTGTTTCCTTTTTAGAAACAATGTATGATCCGAATTGCTTTGATGATAGCCAAAGTCTTTCATGGCTTTTGTAAACCTTCCAAACCATGCTCTCGGGGACTGTTTCAACCCGTACAATGATTTCTTCAATTTGAACACCTTCTGACGATGTTGTGCTGGTATCTTGCAATTTGGTGGGAGATCCATATAAACTTCTTCAGATAATTCTCCATGTAAAAAGGCATTCTTCACATCAAATTGTTGCAATGGCCAATCTAGGTTTGCAGCTAAAGATAACAACACTCGAACAGTATTGATTTTAGCTACAGGTGCAAACGTTTCAGTATAATCAATCCCATAAGTTTGGGTGTACCCTTTCGCTACAAGTCTTGCTTTGTAGCGTTCAATTGTACCATCTGCCTTGTATTTCACAGTATAGATCCATCGACATCCCACTGGCTTCTTCCCTGGTGGACAATCAACAAGTTCCCAAGTTTGTTGTTTTTGCAAGGCATTCATCTCTTCATTCATAGCAGCTTTCCATCTTGGGTCAGTTAAGGCTTCCGCATTAATCGTTAGGAATAGCTACAAAGAGATAATTGATTTACATATGATCTATTTGATTCAGACAAATTTTGGTAGGACACGAAATGACTCATAGGATATTTAACTTTACTAGAGAGGTTAGGTTCATAGGTGGGTTTAGGAATACCTCTGGTTTGGGGTTGTGGAAGTTCTTTTATTGGTGGTTGAGACACTCTATCAGGAACATCCTCAGTAGACGATTGGTGTGGTATATTGATGAGGGGCTCAGTTACTCCTTCAGTTTATGGCCATTCACCACTATTCAAATCCAATTCAAAGAATATGTTCTCAAGTAGCGGTGATGTAATCGTCAATTGCAATAGGTTCAGATGTTGCGATTATGCATTTGTAACTTCCGCTGCAACATCTTCTCGCTGCAGCTTCATTTACCGGTACAGGTGTTGCGGTTTCTGTTGCAACTTCTCTTGCAACATCTGTTGTAGTTTCTTCAGAGATCTGTAGTTTGAAGTGTTCATAATCTAGAGTCTGAATTTCCTGAATTCCCTTCCGGTGCTCCCCCTGAAGTTCAGACTCGGATGAGAAATACATTTCATTACATTTCATTTTCATGGAAAACCACATCCATTGTGACAAACATGCGTCGAGTTGGAGGATGATAACATCGGTAACCCTTTTGGTGTAGAGCATATCCAACAAAAACACATCGCAACGCGCGAGGAGCTAACTTGTTGCGTTGATGTGTATAGAGATGCACAAAAGCGACACAACCAAAGACACGAGGAGGCAAATTTGGGACGCTCGTTGCACCCACAACATCCCAAAGAGCTTGTTGCGGTGTCCGGAAGCCAATAGAGCTAGAGGGAACTCTATTGATCAAATATGCTGCAGAATATAAAGCTTCTCCCCAATAGGATAATGGCATATGGGCTGCGATCAAGGAGGCACGAACAACTTCCAACAAATGTCGATTTTTCCGCTCCGCAACTCCATTTTGTTGTGGTGTATTGGAACAAGTAGTTTGATGGAGAGTACCATGAACTTGCAAGAAACTCTGAAGTTCAGAACTTGTATATTCTCCTCCATTGTCGCCCAAGGATCTTGACTTGTGAATGGTACCGAAGTTTCAATCATTTTATGAAATCTTTGAAATAATAAGTTCACTTCTCCCTTGGATTGCATTAAATATAACCAAGTCATCCTCGCATAATCATCGATAAAGGTGACAAACCACCGAGCTCCTCCCAACGTTGAGACTTTAGATGGCCCCCATACATCAGAATGTATCACCATAAATGGATGTGGACTCAATGTTGAACTCAGTGGAAATGAAGTTCGATGACTCTTCGCCATTTCACATACATCACAATGGAAACTTGAATTATCCACTTGTGCAAATAAACTAGGAAACAACTTCCGTAGATAGCCAAAGGAAGCATGTCCAAGGCGTCTATGCCATAACCAGATTTCAGACATCTTCTTCTCCCCCTCAGATCCACTCACTTTGAGGACTTGTTGTAACTTGTTTGAGGTTCCGGACTCCAAATCCAAGTAGTACAGCTTGCCCCGTCTAATACCACAACCAATCGTCTGCTGTGTTTTGATGTCCTTGAAAACACAATGATCAGGCCAAAAAATAACAACACAAGATAAGGCTTTGGTTATTTGAGAAACTGATAACAAGTTATATTCTAAAGATGGGACAACCAAAATGTAATCAAGATGCAAAGTATTAGTGAGGGTCAAGGATCCTTCCCAATAATCAGCGATATTACCATTGGCGGTGGAAACAAATTGTTGTGAGGAGGGTTTGAGAAGGTTGACTTGTCTAGAATCAAATGTCATATGATCGGTAGCACCGGAATCAATTATCCATGCACTATTAGAAACAGGTGAGGAAATATTGAAAGCCTTACCACCTTTATTTGTAGGTGTTACCAGCGTTGAGGTATATGTTGCAATATGTGTTGCAACATCTGTTGCAACAACAGCTGCAGTTCCAGTCTTCTTCTTTCGAGCTGCACGGCTATGATCCTACCAATCTGGATAGCCTACCAGGTCGAAGCATCGATCTTTGGTATGTCCAGTGTGATGGCAATGGGTACATATATATGAAGATTTAGCGACACTATTGGTGCACTTTGGATGGAAGCCTCGTTGTCTATCCTTCCGATCTTGAGTTGGGTAGGTGTGAGTCACCATGGCTGGAGCTGCAAAAACTTCAGATTCCCCAACCAGAGTTGCTCGACTTACCCCCTTTGAATTCACCATAGGCTCCGATACCATGTTTAGAGTTGCATACAAAGTTGCAACAAAGAAACAACTACAAACAAAAATGATGGAAGAGACAAAAGAATTTGAGAAAAGAACATAGCTGAAGATATATTTTCATTCATTCATCATTCATCTAAGAGAATTACATTGTAACTTATATGAAACTATACAATCTCCAAACTAAGCAATATTTCAAATCTTCAATCAAGTAAATCTCCAATTAAGTAGATCTCTAATCAAGCCGATTTCCAATCAATCAAGCAGATTTCCAAATTTAGAATAAATCTTCAACACTTTGTAATTTGCTAAACTTGTCTTGGAGCCATTCCGACAGTCTCTGAACGTCTACATAAGTGCTACAGGTCCCTGTAAGCCTTGCTATCTTTGCCAGCACATTTGTGCAAGTGTTATCTTCCCTTGGAATCCAACTTATATATATCCTAGTTGTGTAACCTATATAGCATTTGCACCATTCTATTGTAGTTTCTCTTGTCCTCCAGTTGTAGTCCTCCACTTCTTTATGAAGGCCTCCAGTTGTACCCCACTTCTTTCTAAAGCAATCTATGGATGAGTTGGTTGTTAGTGTGCATCTCGGCGTCCGTAATCCCCATCGTATCAGCACTTTAATGCCTTCCTTCATAGACTTCACCTCCCCTTCGAATATTAACCTTGCTTCACAAGTCTTTGTTCATGTATGGCACAAAGACCCTTTGTTAGAGATATTACATATATGCTTTAAGTGCTCCCATCTCCCATGAAGCATCAGTAAAGAGAGGATGTTTTAGATTCTCCCTTAGCCACCCTCTGCCTACTATATATCCCCCATTTCTTCAATTGATTGTTGTTGATTATGATATCCTATTGCTGGTGCTATCCTTTTCCTTGCAATGAGTATGGGTTCAAACTTTTTGTTTTGGAATAACATGTTACATCGAGCCTTCCATATTTTCTATAGGGTGTTTCCTATTAACATTGCTTCTTCTTTGAACACTCTACAGGTTCCAAGTTTACCTCCCTTGACATTCTCCTTCTTCCAAACAATTTGTCCCTATGTATGGTTGGATCAAGTATCCTTCAACTCTATTCCCTTTCCATACTTGTTGTGAGAAAATGTAGTCATGAAACATATGTTGGACATATTCCAGTTATTTTACACATTGGACATGGGTGGCACTATATGTCTAAAGTATATAAATGTTGCTTTGTTGACAAAAGTTTCCCATGGAAAATATTCCGAAGGAACATATATATCTTCAACCTGGGGGCAATCCTCATCTTCCTCATTTGTTTCCATCCATGCTACTTTGGTTCATGATTTTGTGCTCTTAAGGTTTCATAAATAGCAGTTGTTAAGACTCCCTTATGTTTCTTAAGCCTATCCCCATTTACCCTGACCATGTGCTTGTTCCACTTGTTTACTATTTAGGGTTTCTATAACTGGGCTTGGGAAAATATCCCTGATTATCTTTGTCAAGTAGCTAACCCATTTGCACATTTGTTAGTTCATAATCCATATTGAGAAAAGTAGGTTTCATTTTTATGGGTATATCAAAAAGCCATGGGTCTAATAATATTGAATCAGTATTACAATTTTACTTGGAACAATGTGGCCTCTAATCATACCAACTATTTTCCATGGTTCGGGGATATGTTTAAACTAGTGAAAATAGTGCGGGAAGGTGTCTAAGGGTCCGGATTCATCAGTTATTAAATTAGAAAGTCGACATTTTGGTAAATTCATAATTAGAGTATTTAAATGCATGTAATGCATTCTGCTTGTCATGAATTGTCATGTGACGATTAATTATCATGTCTAGGATGTGATAGAGTGATTTTGGACCTGACTGGAAGGCTCGAACCCGAGTAGGTCCTAGGAGCGAAAAAGGTAGGCTCTCGCATAGGTGTTGTGAGTATTTCTAACTCATAGCTCTCTTTTGTCTTCCACTCTATTCTGCTAGATGGATGTTGGAATTCATCTTGTGTTTTCTGCTCTCTTCTTTTGAGATTTCTGTATATTGTCTTTGCTTGAAAAAACTTATTTTCTTGAGTTCATTTATTTGATATTCATTCTGTATTATGTACTGTATGCATCTCTATATGGCATGATACTCATTTCTGGGCTCCGCCAGTGGAACATATACATTGGTCATGTGCATATGTTTTTTATAGGTAGCACTACCGGACATTCGTGCCCTCTCCAGCTTAGGCTGATGATATATTGTAGTATCATATTGCCTATGAGATGTATTACCTATTTTGATTCTCATTCTAATTCTGTATGATTCTGATTCTGATTCTGATACTGATACTTTTATGCTCTGTCTCCTCTGCTTATGGCCATTCACCACATTACTCTTATTGTAATCCTACTGAGCCTTTTTCTTTGGCACATAAACTTGGTTGAATTCTTTTTACAGGTGATAAGGAGACTTAGGATTGGGTATAGGTGGGGATCATTCTGAGTAGTTGTTCTTTGAGTATGTTGTATTTATTCGAGGTCTGTGAACCATGTTCACACAACGACTTGTTGTAGACTTTGATTTTGTATCTGTATTAAAACTTTAGGGGTGACTATTCTATTGTCTGTAGGGCTGTGTAAGCCCTTAATATTCTATTTATGTTTTTGTGCGGAGTGTTTAAGCTCCCTTTTTAATATTATTTTCGTTGTTTCTTTGTATGTATATTATGTACTAGAAAATCTGAGGCCATGTATCCAGGCGGGGACTTGTCCCTGTTTGGGTGCGGCCGGTCTGGCAACATGCCTGGATACTTGGGTTCGAGTAGTGACATGGTCTTCGGTGAACTCATCTCCAGGATGGCTCAAATCTTCTCAAGATTGACCTTAATTCCCCTCTAGTTGAACAGATTAGCCTCAATTCCCCTCTAAGTGATCATAAACTAGAGAAACTTCCCAGATCGGACTCCAAAGGCGCATGTACTCGAGTTAAGGTGTATCCCATGTTCTCAAAGTACTTAGAAGGTCTCGTTCGGGTCAACAATACGGTAACTGGCTTTCTCACTCTTCACCAACATGTCTTTAATATACACCTCGATATTCCTCCTAATTTGTTTTTGAACGACTTAAGTTACTAATCTCTAGCTTATTCAAAAAAAAGTTACTAATCTCTAGAAGGTTGCACCGACCTTCTTCAATATAAAGGGCATAACTCTGTAACAGTATATCCCTTTTGTCGGTGATGAAGGAGGTCTCCTCTTCGTTAGACTTGGCCATCTTGATCTAGTTCTATCCCGAGAAGGCATTTAGGACCTCAACATTTCATGTCTAGTTGTGGAGTCGACTAGTTTATCAATCATAGGGAGAGGGAAGCTATCTTTTGGGTATGCTTTGTTAAGGTCTGTAAATTATATAAACATTCTCCATTTGCCCGTGGCTTTCTTAACAGAAACTGTATTATTTAGCTATTTTGGGTAATGGACTTCTTGGATGAACTTTGCTCTGAGTGGCTTGTTGATCCCTTTTTCTATACCTTTTGATGCGCTAAATTTGCAAGTGAATGGGTCGAATCAAGTAATAAAGTAGACTAATGTCGGGTTGTCGATCCTCAGGGAGAAAGGAAGTACTAGTAGTGGCTATTCGTCTATTATCTAGTCGATCAAGATTGGTTGGTGGTGACTAAACCTAATTCTAAAATTAATAATGTAAATTAACAAGTAAAATTGACCTTGAAGACAATCAATCGATGAAGGGGATACTTGGGTTATTGAATCCCCCTTGGATGTTCTTAGAGATGGATAATGATATCTATGCTAATTCTTGGTAAATCATTGGCCAAAGGTTTCTAATGTGATTTCATCCCCTCGCTCGAGGGTGATTACTCAACCTAGTGCCCTTACTAGTTATGCTCTAGGGAACCTATCTTTTGGAAGAGCTAAGGGAATAAGACATCTAAAGGAGTTGCTCACCTTAGTACCTGGGCTCCCAGTGTACTCATAGCCCTTTCTATTGAAGTTTGTCTACACATGGGGAGGCGCTCGCATCTTCCCCCATATGGACTATAGAAACCTCTCCGGGCTCTCGCAACGTAGAGGGGTTAATACCACCATACAGAACATTCAATAGATCACAATGCATTCAACCAAGCAATTAACATAGAAAACAATATCAATTAAACGTCATCCAAGGATTCATCAACACCCAAGTATCAAGAAATTAGCTCTCCATTAATGGAGAGCAACAATCCATGCTAAAAGAGAAGGAAATCATAAAGTTCATGAGAGAAAAACCCCTAATGGCGATTGTTAGTGAATTCCTTGCTTATCTATTGCCCCTTCTTCTCTTTCTTGAGCCCTTTTGATGGGGGGAACTCCTCCAATTTTCTCCTCCTTGGTGGTGGAGAAGATGATGAAAAACCTCCCCCAAACCTTGATTCCTTAGCTGCAAGATACTCCAAGATCCTCCAAGATGACCCAAAACCCTCACTAAGCTTTGTATTTATATCCCCCCTAGGGTTTTGGGTTTATTTCCCGATTTTACCCTCGGTTCGACTAAAAAAACGCAACTGCAGATTTACGATATACGACCCGGTATACATAGCATACGAACCCATATACGACCAATACGACCTAGTATACGGGCTCGCATACGGGGTCGTATACTTCTCTGGGGTCCGTATACAGAGTCTTGTCAGTCCGTTCAGGGGTCCGTATAATTCTCCAGGTCCCTACGGGTCCGTATGAGACTCCGTATGGATGGTTCTCCTGCTCTGTTTCCCCTGTTTTGGCCCGCATTCTCTTGAAAACACTTCCCTTCTCTTGGAATCTCTATTTTCTGCCCTGTTTACAGAAACAAAGCCATTTTGAGTACAAGCGGGCCAATACTCCTCCAAAACTTATAGTAATATGCATGAATTATATATATAAATGATGCTCATTTGAACACTTATCACCTTACTGCCGCTCATGGGCAAAGTGTTGCCGCTTTTGAATAACTGACTTTAGGTAGGGTCCACATTTAGGTGATGCTCAATGACCCTCCTGTCTACGTCCGGCAAGTCCTCAAGGTGTCCATGTGAAGATGTCTGCATTACTTTGTAGGAGCATCAGTACTTCTTCACTTTGTTTACCTACAGCTCAGCACCAATAGAATAGTTCCGTCAGGTTGGTCTTCGGCTAAGGGCACTATATCAAGTTCTTCCACTAGTGTTTCTCTTTTCGACAACCTGTCCATGGACTTTCCAGCATCTCAATCATTAGTGATTCTTATGTCTTGCCTTTAAATAGGGTGACATAGCCCTGTCGAGCAGCAAGTTGACCTCCTCTGAGGTCTCCACATCCATGTTTAGTAGGGAACTTCATCAACATGTGGTAGGTGAAGATGGATACACTTAGGGCATTCAATGTCAACCTACCTAGAATAACATTGTAACTGGAGGGGCATCTAACGATGAGGAAGTTTGTCATCGCTTTTGATTGTTGGGGGTAACTCCGCGCAGTGAGAGGGAAGGTGATTATACCCTCCAGTTGCATTACTCCTCCAATTAAAAAAAACCAGTGGGGACCTTACTAGCTATAGTTGCTTGGGTCTGAGGCTCATTTTCTCATTAACATCCCAAAAAAATGACGTTAGTGGAGCTCCCGCTGTCCACGAGAACTTGTCCAACCTTGTAGTTGGCGATTTTCACTATGACTACCAGCGCATCATCATGAGGGTAGTGGACTCCCTCAAGGCATATAAGAATGTGATCAGCAGCTCGACCCGAGGTCTCTTCTTTGGATGATCAGCTCGGAGGCATAGCTCTTACGGGATGAGGTGTTGTCATCTTCGCATGATGTGCCTCCAACAATATAGTGAATGATCCCTATAGGGGGTTGGTTCCCTTTTGGGGAAGATGGACCTTCCATCTGTAAGTCTCTTATGAGGTTTTGAGAGAGGTAACCTTGTTAGATCAAGTCCTCGATCTCTTCCTTCAACTAAATACATTCGTTGATATCATGCCCTTTATCCTGATGGAATCTGTAGTATTTCTTGTTATATTTTTGGCCCGCAGTGTTCTTCAATTTGGTTGTCCACTTCATGATCCTCTAATCTTGGATTTGCATAAGGATCTTAGCTCTACTAGTTTCGAGAGGGGTGTAGTTGAGGAACCTCGTTGGTTCCCCCTTTTGACAAGCCTCTTGGGGTTGGAACCTCAGCTTCTTAAGCTGCTTTTGAGTTTCTCGGCTTTGGTTTCGCTCCCTCTGGGGCTTATCTTGTCTAACCTCTTCTTTCCTAGCGCTATGGATCTCCTTATACCATTGATGTATTTCTCGGATATGGTAAGGAGATCAGCTAGGTCTCTTGGCTGCTTTTTGAATAGAGATAACTGGAAGGGAGATCTGAGCAGCCCTTCCATAAGCGCAGTCATGACAAAGGCCTAATTGAGGTCAGGTACTCCCAATGTCTCCATATTGAAGCGGTGGATATAGCTGCGTAAGCTTTCTCCCTACTATTGCTTAATTCTCGTCAACATTATCGAGGTCTTCCTTTGCTTCTTGCTGCTTATAAAATGACCGATGAAGAGGTCACTTAGCTCTTCGAAGGATGAAATAGACTCCGACGGGAGGCTGGTAAACCACATCTATATATGTTGCACCTCGCAGAGTGGCTTGGAAGGCTCGACACATGATTTTTTTCAGGAGTACTATAAAGTGAATCATCATGACCTTGAATGACTCCAAGTGATCGATCTGATTCGAGGTACCATTGCAAGTCTTAACAGAGGGCATCCGGAATCCGGTTGGGAGTGGGACCTCTAAAATCTCGGGAATGAAATGAGAGATAATTCGAGGCGTGTACTTTTATTGCTCCCTTGTCCCTTGGGAGGCAACCTTATGCCGAGGCCTCGGGGAGTTCTCGGACTAGGGCTAAAGCAGAGTCGACCCTGCGTTGCTTAACGATGAGGCGACCTCTTCTTTTCTTGCTCGTGCCTTTCCTTTGAGTTTTGGGGCTCTTGTGGTCGATCGTCGACTAACTTCTGAGGTGTCTGTCATGGTATTTCTTGGTGATAGTGAAACCTATGGGCTCCGCTGCTCTATCCTCAGGAGGGCGCAGTGAGTGCCTCAATCTTCTCCTCAAGAACTTGGTAGTGCAAGTCTCGAATGCCTCCATCCATAACCGCTGGCTGGTCTTGACAGGTTCCTTTAACTTCTTGAACGTTGTTGCGTCAAGTGGTGGTGTCGTCAACCTGATCTTGAACTTGGCTTTATTTTCCTCTGGCTATCTTCAACACAGCTTCTTGATCATTTCCCACATATGGCGTTAAACTGCTGATGCCAAGATCTGCCCTCCCCCAGGATTAGAATGGATCATGATCAACTAATAAGAAGTGATCATATGATTCAACTAGTGTTTGGGAAGAGATCAAATGTTGTGTATTTAGTTTCGGGTACTACACCTGGGGGGAGCCTTCAATACTCAAGTCAGAGAGGAAGCAATAAAGTGGAGGAGAAATCGTAAAGGATTCAAGAAGAGAGTAGCAAGAGTACCAGACACCAGATTGTACTTAGGTGTCTCCTAAGATCCCCTTCTATAGCCCGGAGAGGCGATTACTCGCCAGTCATTTGCTCGCTTGCGATGCCTTTCAGAATTCTCCTTCATTTGTTAGATTGTCGGGCCATTATTCTAGCCGTTACCTTTTCACCACGACACCCACGATCGCAAATAATACCCACAATCATCTATATACCCGAGATCAGACCACGTGTTACTTAGTTATTTTCTCCCATAACATAACAAATTTAATTTTTTATTCATCTTATACCGATGAAATGCCCCCGCTTATCTTAGTAGAATAATGTTGTACATTATTGTACACCTCCCCTTACTGATTCAAATGAAATCACAGGACCTTGACAATTGATTTATCATCTTGCCAAACCTTGTTCTTTAGTATTATGAACAGCCTATAAAACTGATGTCAAGCAACCTTTGTTTATTAACTTTTACTGTGTCTTTAGCTCTTGTCAAACTCTATGTCCGCAGGCCAATTAATTATATAACAAGACGAATACTATGCCGGCCAGTCCGCCGGCCCTTGTTCTCGCAGTTCTCGCAATTTGTTCAGATTCTTGGAAGAGTTTTATTTTTATTATATACATATCTATAATTCTAAATATTGTTTACAAGTGAACAAACCATTTCATCTATTTTAATTAATGATTACAGATAGTTAATTTGACTAACATAAAATTTAATTCTTAAGAGCAAGAATGAAAGAGAAACTTTTAATATGTTAAAAATAAACTCCCAGCAAAATCCTAAACTTGATGCGCCCCTAGACTTTTCGGTCCACGCGCTAAAATTAATAAGTACTTGCAGGCTATCTAAAAGTAAACGTGCTTACATTACTAAAATAATAGTTATATGTATAATCCCTATAAAGTACACGTGCATGGATGACCAGAGAAACAAAGCTGGATGTGACCAACCGCCTCCTATTGGTATCACATCCTTTATGTAGAGGATAGATGGTTGAAATGAACCCAAAATTAAATTTCCAAGACCACACAAGATGAGTCGCACATACAAAGAGTCGTACTATATCCCTCATTGATTTATCGGATAAAAATCTTCAGAGGTCAGCAAACTATGCCCATTTTCACTTTGAATATCAAACTTCAATTTGTATCTTTTTAATCACCCTACTTCTATTTGATTTCAACGGGAGGGTACCCAAGGGAAATTGACCATAATTATATGGCGTGGCTGCAAGATTAGCCAAGTGAAGGGTATTGAAATCCTAATTTACAAAAATCCTAACTAATTGAACAACATTTGAACTTTAATTTCAAATGTTGTTCATTTTGATTTTGTCGAAATCAATGTTCAAATGTTGTTTTATTTTTTTTCAAATTTTGTTCAATTAATTAGGATTTTTATAAATCAGGATTTCAATATCCTCCACATGGCTAATCCGGTGGTTACATCAGATAATTGTCATCGTTTTCTCTCGGGTACCCTCCTGCTGAAATCAAATAAAAGAAAGGTGACCAAAAAGATACAAATTGAAGTTTGGTATCTAAAATAAAATATGGGTATAGTTTGGTGACCTTTCAAGATTTTTACCCCGATTTACCTCACAGGCAGGGGGGCTTGTCACCTTTATTAAAAAAAAAAAAACCGGATGAGCATAACCCCGGATCTCACAAATATATATAATTATAATTATGAAATTAGCAGCTCAGCATTCTTTTCTTGACCTGCAGCTGCAATTTCATTTCCAGCTGGACAATTCATCCACGTTGTTAGACCATGCAAAACCCATCCTTTGACTAAATATCACACACCCATCTCTATATATACTCAAGAAGAACACAACAAAAAAGATCGACAAACACCATGGCAAGCCTTCTCTTAAGTAATCTCTCTCTCGTTCTCCTCTTAATCACATTCTCACCGTCCATGATCTTATCTGCAAGCATTAACCAGAGCTTCATCCAATGCTTCATCAGCAAAACCAACTCCTCTCAAAACATCTACACCACAAACAACATCTCCTACAACACTGTGCTACAATCCTCAGTTCAAAACCTCCGTTTCCTCACCTCACCAACCACCACCAAGCCAACCGCCATCGTCACCGCCGCCACCCACTCCGAAGTGCAGGCCACCGTCACATGCAGCCGCCTCGCCGGCCTCCGCGTGCGCGTGCGCAGCGGTGGCCATGACTACGAGGCCATGTCCTATGTCTCTTCTGGCGAGCTCTTCATCATCCTCGACCTCGTCAAACTCAGCTCTATCAAGGTCGACAAAGACTTCGCCTTTGCATGGGTTGAAACCGGTGCTACGCTGGGCGAGTTATACTATGCCATAGCTAAGAACAACAGGACTGTGGCCTTCCCCGCCGGCGTTTGCCTGACGGTCGGCGTCGGCGGGCACTTCACCGGCGGAGGGATTGGGACCTTGACGAGGATGTACGGCACTTCGGCTGATAACATGGTTGATGCTCTATTAGTAAACTCTGATGGTAAGCTTCTGGATAGAAAGGCCATGGGGGAGGATCTCTTCTGGGCTATCAGAGGAGGAGGAGCTGCCAGCTTTGGTGTTGTTGTCTCCTTCAAGATCAAGCTTGTCTCTGTCCCTGCTACTGTTACTGCCTTCAACATCAACAGAAATTTGCGACAGAATGCCACGGAGCTTGTGGAAAGGTGGCAGACCATTGCACCAAAGTTTGATGAGAAGTTGTTCATCAGAGTGATAGCTCAGACTGGAGATGATGGGAGTAATAAGACCATTCAAGTTCTTTTTAACTCTTTCTATCTTGGGAGGAGAGATGAGCTTCTCTCAGTGATGAAGAAGAGCTTCCCAGAGTTAGGGCTGAAGGCAGAGGACTGCACAGAGATGAGCTGGTTGGAGTCAGTGCTCTTCTTCTCAGGAAATTCAGGAAAGAGTGTGGATGTTTTGCTTGATAGGAGGCCAGAGTTTAACAGTTCATTCAAAGCTAAATCAGACTTTGTGAAGAAGGCTATAAGCAAGGAAGGATTGGAGAAGATATGGGAATTCCTTCTGGAAGCTAAGGATGAACCATTGACAATGATAATGGAGCCATTAGGGGGTAGGATGGATGAGATCTCAGAATCAGCCATTGCTTTTCCTCACAGGAAGGGGAACTTGTACAATATTCAGTACTTCATGAGATGGTTTGAGACTGACTCTGTTGTCAGTGAGAGACATCTTGGGTGGATGAGAAAGATGTATGAGTTTATGAAGCCTTATGTCTCTAGTCAACCAAGAGCTGCTTATTATAATTACAAGGACATTGATTTAGGTGAAGGGCAGGGAAGATATTCAGCTGATTTGGTTTGGGGTGCTAAGTATTTCAAGGGGAACTTCAAGAGGTTGGCTTATGTGAAGGGAAAGGTTGACTCTGTGAATTTCTTTAGGAATGAACAGAGCATTCCACCTCTATCTATCAAACACTGATTAAAAATTGTAAAATAGATATGATCTATTTGTACTTGGTATTTTAACTCTTTATTTTTTTTATTATATTTCTCAATTTTATGAATAATGGGAGACCATTGCACTAAATTTTGATGAGAAATTGCTCCTGCTATAATTTTCTCAATCTTTGTTAACAAACCCAATTACCCAATGACTAACATAAGTAAGGCTAAATGGAATAGCCAAAATAAAATATTCACAATGTACATTATTCTCAAGAGCAATTTGAATCTGAAACATAACTTGTAGAACCAAAACATAGTTTTCTTATTACAACAGTATGCAGCCCGCGCTAGTACACTCACAATTATCATTACTGCTGCAGTTGTAAGTGATGAATAGGTCCAACATCTGACTTAAAAATCTCCAACTTGCTACGAATTATTCTGATGACTCTGGATGATCCGAGATGATTCGGATGCCGTACAAGTGTTCAACTCCTAGATTATTCCTATTCTATCCCATAATTAAGACGTTGCGTACCCTAGAACAAATTAGAAAAACTAGAGCCTTGCAGTCTTACAACTTTGTTAGTCATATATATATATATGTGTGTGTGTTTACAACTTGAGAAAATGAAGATAAAGGAAATGCCATTCAGTATTCCAAAAAAAAGTACAACTGTTTGAGGACGACTCACCACAAGCCCACAGCAGGGCATGAGGTGGCACGGGGCGGCTCATGGAGGAAATGTGAAGACAGCATCTCAAATAAGGGAATGTGCTAGCATGAACGATGTATTTTATTGCTCTCTGTATGAACAATGTAATGAAGTCTTATTAACCTAATAAATAAATGTGGTTTATCCACTTAAAAAAATAAAGTACAACTATGGTCGATGTTGAACACCAGGTTCAGTAACACAATGAACCAAAATAACTGTAAACACAATCAGTGCTTTGCAAAATGTATGAAAAATAATGCTACATATATTTAAATTCCTGCAAGAGCTCGAACTTTCGTGTCAAGATGTGGACCGGATTCAAGAGAATCTGTTCAAGTCAATGGGAATTGGAAAAAGCATGTGTAGAAGCTCATAAAATCTAAACATATAAATATGTTCAAAATGATTTCTGATTTGAATTTCAAATTATAAAATTATGATTCCAAGGTGTTCTTTGTGCAGTCAGTTAACACTATAAAAAAAAGAAATGTTTGAGAGAAGGAAATAGAAATTTATGGTGAGTGCCACAAAGGAGAACTCGAGGTATGATTCAACCCAGCTTTATTCAAAATTTTCACAGCGAGAAGTTTCTGTTTGTCCATGATGCAGGTTAAATTGCTCAATCACATAAATACTATATCGATCTGTTATGAATGTTTAGTGCTTTTTATTTATTTAATTCCTCAACAAACACAGTTATCATCCATAACCTTCTCCATTTTTCGTTGATGAGAAGACCCTTAATTTGGACTCGAGAACAAGGTAGCATCAATTTATTCCCTCCAAATTGGGCATCTTCATTTCTTGATTTATGTGGGGCTATAAACACATGAAATTAATTATAGACCATGAAGATGGAGGAAATGAAGAGGCATGGACATGGTGGTTGATGGTATTGTTTTTATATATGCTTGTGAATATCATACATAACTAAGATGAACCACAGACAAATTGCTACTAATTAATGATCTCAAAATAAGATGCTTATTCTGATTAATCTAACACAAAATGAAGCCATATTTTTATACAACCAATGAACATCAGATCTTGTGCTGAATGAATGCGAATGTTTCCTTATAAAATTCAGTCCAGCTACAGAAACACACAAAACCTCACACTTGCAAATTAGAATATTTCTGATTAATGATTTCCCTTAGCTAGTCTCATATTTTATCGTCAACATTCATGACCACCAACCACAAAATTCAGCACTTGGTTTTGAACAACATGGTTCCTCATTTTTAATTCGATCACCATATACTAGTCTTCAAAGTACCCATGAGGGGTCTTCTCTGTACTATTTGTTAATTTCACCACCAACCTAATAATCAAGCTCACCACTATTTAAGGATGATAAAGTCTAAACATATAAAGATGTTCAAAATGAATTCTGATTTGAATTATAAATTATAAAATTTTGATTATGAGGTATTGTGTTTGCAGTGATCAATTAACATTAATCCACAAAATAATAAAAAAGAATAGCCTGGTTCTACAAAGCTCCGGCTATGTGCGGGGTCCAGGGAAGGGTCGGACCACTTGGGTCTATTGTAAGCAGCCTTATTCTTCTTCTTTTTTTGTAAGAGGTTGTTTCCATGACTTGAAACCCGTGATCTTCACATCATATGACAACAACTTTACCATTAAGCCAAGGCTTCCCTTTGAATCCACAAAACAATACTAATATATATTCTATGCTACATGTTGTAAGCATAAAAAGATTAGGAAAACTATGATTGGTCTTCAATTCATCAATTTATCAAGTCAAAAAAAAAAAAATCCCTGTTCAATAATCTAATAGAAGGAGTAAAAGGGAAGAGTATTAGGTGAGAAGGTTTTAATTGGAGGATATCTAAAACTTGTTATTGTGTCTAAAACTTCAAGATTACGTGCCTTATATAGGCCTTACAAAATGTAACTTCTAGAACCCTTCATATTCCATAACATCTAACATTAATTCTTTTAAAAAAACATCAAATTATTCTAACATATAAATCGTTAAACTTGATTTATAATACCAAGCATAGGGCTGGCAAACGATCAAACTGTTCGCGAGCAACTCGAGTTCGGTTCGATATTAGCTCGAGTTCAGTTCGATTATTTTAATAACAAACTAAACTTAAACTCAAATTTGAGCTCGAAAAATAAATGAGTCGAACTCAAACCAAAGCCAGCTCGTTTGAGTTCGGTTCGAAGTTCGAATATATATATATATATATATATATATATATATATATATATATATATATATATATATATATATAATATATATGTGTGTGTTTTCGTGTGAGTGTGTGTGTCACTGTGTGTGAGTGTGAGAATATATATATAATATGTGTTTATGTCACTGGTGTGACAGCCTGTGTGTGTGTGTGTCTTTGTGTGTGTGTGAGACAGAGAGAGAGAGAGAGAGAGAGAGAGAGAGAGAGAGTGAGTCAGTGAGTGTGTGTGTCTCTGTGTGACAGCCGGTGGCTGTGAACAAGATACCCACCACGTGTAGGTGTAGAAGAAGAAGTTTAGTCCCACATCGGCTGGCGAGTGAAATTGAAAGGAGATGGGTTGCTATAAAATAGGTTGAGCTATGCTTGTGTTAGAGCGCACACTTCTCTTGATTTTGTGGTTAAAATCAAGTGAAATTAAATAATAAACAAAAACCGGTTTTTTTCTGGTTTTTATTTCCAAAGTGGCTGGTTCTCTGATTTTTAATCGGTTTGACCGGTTCGAACCAACCCAAAAAAATTAATTTAATTTCGAACTCGAATCGAACTCGAACTTCGATAATAATATCGAGCCGAACTCGAATATTATCCTTTCGAGCTTTTTCGAACTCGAGCCGAATTCGAGCTGAATTATAAACTTTCGAGCCGAACTCGAGCTGGGCTCAGTTCGTTCAAGTTCGGCTCGTTTCCAGCCCTAACCAAGCATACTCCTTAAGATGCAAAATGAGTCAACCTTCAACGGCTTTGTGAAAATACCATCAACTTGTTCTTGGCTTCTTGTATGCACAAGCTCCACCATCTTTTCGTTCACACAATCTCAAATGAAATGAAACCTTGTGTCTATATGCTTGCTTCAGTTGTGATAGACTAGAATTTTAGCCAATTCTATATATCACTGATTTATTGTCCACATGAATCTTGGTAGCATTTAGTTGTGGTACCTTGAATTCTTTGAGAAGGTTCCTAAGCCATATAGCATTACAAATACAAGAAGTTGCTGCCACATACTCCACTTCATATGTAGAGAGTGTAACAATTGGTTGCTTTTTTGAGGACCAAGTAAATGCCACATCTCGAATGAAGAAAACAAAACCTGAAGTGCTTTTGCGATCATCAAAATCTCCGTCCCAATCACTATCAAAAAAACCAAAAAGTTCCTTGTTTCCAAAAGATGAATATAATAAACCATAGTCACGTGTATCTTGGATATAACGAAGGATTCCAAATGTGTCATCTTCGGGTCTTCCATATATCGGCTAACCAAGCCAACTCCATAGAATATATCAGGTCAGGTATATGTTAAGTACCTCAAGCTTGCAACAAGGCTCTTATAATATGTTGGATTCACACTTTCTCCTTCTTCTTTAGTCAACTTTGTGCCATAAAGAACTGAGGTATCAACTCCATTACAATCTTCGATTACAAATTTCTTCAAGATTCCATGACATAATTAGCTTGAGAAATAAAAATGCTATCTTCTTGTTGCTTAACGTCAATGCCCAAGAAGTAAGCCATGTGACCAATGCCCGTCAGCTCAAATTCTTGAGTCATTGCCTTCTTGAAGTCTTCAATCATAGAGATATTATTTCCTGCAAGAATAAAGTCATCGACATAAAGGCACACAAATAGAACATCGCTTTTGTTGTTAGTCTTGGAATATAGAGCATGCTTGTATGGGCATTTAGAGAACCTATTTTGAGCAAAGTAGAGATCAGTCCTTGCATTCCATGCTCTTGGTGCTTGCTTCAAGCCATAAAGTGCCTTCTTTAACTTGTAAACCTTCTCTTCTTTGTTTCTTTGAATGTAGCCAAAGAGGTTGTTCAACATATATCTCTTCTTCAAGCTATTGATTCAAAAAGGAAGATTAGACATTCATTTGATAGATCTTCTGTTAGAAGCCCATATAGAGTTTGAGCCTTCTTAAGTGTTTCAAAACATTCATATACACTAGAATAAGTTTAGTACCACATTGCCTATTTACAAAACATGGATCCTCTTTATATATGTTCCACACTAGTATCATGTTAGCCTTGTTTAGTGGACATGCTCTCTGACACGTGCGTACACAGGAGGGGGTGCAAATCCAGGTCCAGTTTGGCTTGAAAATTCTGAACTCGTGTGTCTGCATTCCGGTCTATAAAACTGTTGTATCCTGGGAGAATATCGCCGCTTTATCCTACTGCATCGAGAGAGAAGGCGGAATTGTTCTTAAGGTCAGTGCAACCTGCACGCCTCAGTCACATCAATCATTTAGCACATTCATCAATCAACAAATCTTTCAACATCTTCCACTTCATAAGGGTAGCAAGAGAGATAAAAAGACGTAATATTTCAAGATGAACAATAGGTGCAAATTAACAATTCATCATAATCAACTCCATGTTATGGCTTGTAGCCTTTCACCACAAATCGGGCCTTGTGCTTCTCTATCCTTCCTTGTGCATTCTTCTTTGTTTTGTAGATCCATTTGACACCGATTGCTTTGTGTCCTCTTGGAAACGATGTATGTGAGCTCCCAAGTATTGTTTCCCTCAATGGCTTTAATTTCTTCATTCATGGTTTTTCTCCAAAAAAGAGTATGTGAGCTCCCAAGTATTGTTTTGCTTCTTCAAAAGAAATTAGATCAATACTTGCAAATAGACAAAAAAGAGTGAAATTGTTCTCACAAGGATCTGTAAAATATTTACCCGTGAATATACATATAAAAGGAAAATCATGTATATATGACCAATATATTACATTAGTTATATTGATTTGCATCAATGATCATTTCCATTTAAGTTTGGCCAAAATTAGAATTGCTCAACAATTAGTCCATGATTTCCTCATTACCTGAAATCAATTTGAAAAATTTTGAATTTGAAAAAACTCTATGATAGATAAAGTTTATAAATAGGTTTAAAGTTGGGGTTCCTAATGCCATTGGGTCTTTGAGAGAATTACACCATCATTTTGAGAATCAAGAAGGCATTAGAAGCTCTCAGCTTTTCTTGACAGTACGTGCATTCCAATATTCGGCATATCCGACTCAAGGTCAATAGCTGGAGGTATTTCAATCTTTTTTTGTAATTTACTGTGTATATTTTGACACGTGAAGTTTTTCTTACAGGATCCTCTTCAATCCTTTGAGTGACATCATATAATTGTTGGATGCTTCATGTCTTGGACACTCTTCTTTCCGGGTGGCCACTTGAAGATGAGGGAGCATTTTGCATGCTCGATGGTGAAGATGAAGTTTCTCCTTGAGTTGTGGATGGAGGTAAAGTTTCTTCTAAAACTTCTAGAATTTCTTCTTCACCATTATCAAACATATATATTGCCTTTCTCAGCAGCACGACCGGATCCGGGACCTCAAGGCATCGTGAGGCCGGCCCGTATTAAAGAAGAGATAAGCTCAACTTGAATACAAGGCCTAAATAATGTGATAAGCAGATAACAATCCATAAATAAACATAAACTCGAGTTCATAAGAACAAAGAGTCATTAGGTCCCAGTAGGCCCCTATATATAGAAATCTGTCCTTATCTGGTCCTCCTGATAACAAAGCTCACAAAGACAAAGATAAAGAAGACTCCCATAACCTCACGGGTCCTCCCGAGAGTCCTCTCCCCTGTGCTCCTCCTCTAAACCTCGGAATCTGTAAAAAGGGGAAGAGAAAACACGGCTTTGAAGGGAAAGCTCGATAAAGTACCCTACTGCAGTCACAGTTGTCATGAATAGGAAATATGACGGTCAACTAGATCATAATATCAACAATAAAGTCCTAGAGTCTACCACAAGCAAGTCAAAGGTGCGACCCACGGTACATGCGAAGCCCTCGAGCTCTGCTTGTGAGTCCTAAGAGAACTCGAAGTTTACTCCGGCCGGTATGTCCAAAATTTTGGATATAAATACGACCTAGTTGGTGCGCTTGACCCTCCAGTCAAAAGGTGGTAGAACTACCTCTTCTAATGCAGTGTTAACACGTAGGTGTACCATGCCCACCGACAGGGTAAAGACCTCCGTGAGACTTGCTTCTCACGGTGAGGTATCGGGGAAGGTCGGGGGTTCTAACCACTGACATTCCCAAATTGGAGCTTCCTAGCTCCAGCTGTGTCGGCAAGTGATGGGAACATAGCAATTAGGGACACCAACGCCCAGTAAACAAACATACATGCTCAAGAGGATTCAAAAGAAAGCAGGATATGAATAGCATGTATGGTTTCGTGATGCATGTAATAAGAATGCAAAGCAAGTCAAGAAATCCCAGTTCTTAGGGTGAAAACTAGGCAAGTGAAACTTACCTCTAGAGACTAAATATCTTCCCCTCTCTTCTTTGAAATGCCTTACGCCTCCCTCGAGAGTATATCCGGCATATAACTTGATTTATTAGAATTATTGTTCCAATAATTTCTATCTCTTTAAGTGTCCATGCATGACTAACGTCCTTGTTGGGCTTAGGTCCACTAACGGGTCCTAGGGACCATCTCTCGGGTTACTGGCACTTATTCCTATTTCAGAGTCCCCTAGTTGACTTTTGGTCCTTCCTAGGTCAAACCTAGTCAACTTTAGTCTATTTGTCCAGTCTGACTTTCATTAAGTCACTTTAGTTGAGTTGAGCCTCGTTAAATTGATCATAGTCCCTTTTTACCCTAGGAGGGCATTTTGGTATTTGGCAACCTTTTGACCCTAAGGTTTTAGGTTCCACCTTGCTTAGGGTTTATTTGTCCTTTTTGAATTTATTTAGCTTCCCGACTAAATAATTCTTATCGCTCAACCAATTATCCAAATTTGAGAAATTAATTAACTAATTTCTATTTGCTTCATTTCAATATTCCATAATAATTATTAATTATTATGTTACACAACCAAAGTTTGGCAATTTAATAAAAATTTGTTACTAAATAACCACACTCGTCCAAATTAACAATACCCCAAATAAATGTGTCACACTCTATAGTTTCACAAAAAGAAACTATTTGTGACATGACAATAGTTCTCATTTAACTATCTCAACCAATTAATTATTGTTTGTTACAATAATTGACTAATTTCTAGCTCAAGACTAATAATTCAATAATACTATTAGCTTGTCAATATAAGTTAATATTTCATTAACTTTTATTTATTGTCACTTGACTTAAGTTCCCCATTTTAATACCAATTTTATCCAATTATTATTTACAATAATAATCACCTAATGTTTTTAATTAAAGAGAGAAGAAAATAACTATTGTGATTAGTTTAATTAATGTCACACCCCTAAGTTATAAAATGATTATTATTATTATTTTTATTTTTTACATCTTCTTCTTCTCTCTTTCGCGCGACCGAACGCCACCACCATCGACCTTCATCGCCGCGTGAGCTCGAGCACACCGCCGTCTTTCGGTCCCCGACGCTGTGAGTTCCACGACCACGGCCGGCTCCTCCGTAGCGCCATCAGCCTTCATCATCAACGAGAGACTAACAAACTCTCGGCCAGGACTTCCCCTTCCCCGGCGAGCTCTCGCCGTCGACCAAATGCTCGCAAGAATGACTCTAAACTACTCTACAGAGTTTTTAGATGCTTACCGAGGGGTTTGTCGACGACGAGGGTGTCGGTGTCGCCGGTAAACGCCTCCTGTCTCTACTCCGACGAGCTCGGCCGGCAACGGTTTCTTCTCCTCTTCGCGTCGTCACAGCGCTGCCCTTCTTCTCCCCCGTGAGCCGCGGCCTTGGTCCCCCTGACTCGCCTGGATCCTTGGCGCGAGAGCTTCCACCGAGAGCGCCTTCACTTCCTCCACCCGTCACCTCACCGGAGAAGACAGAGCTCACTGTGTTGGGATGCCGAGACAGAGGAGTGAGGCCCCCCTTTTTATAGGCCTCGGGCGTTCAGGCGAAGCGTCAGCTCCCAGGGTAACGTCGCGCCGGCGACCGCCGCGTTTCTCGCGCGAAACGGTCGGGACAGCCGGCGGGCCTCGCGCGAGGACGTTGCAGGCGGCGGAGGAGTGGCGGTGGTGCCTCGGGATCTGTTCTCACAGATGGGTGGCGAGGATCACTTGATCCTCTTAAACGGCCGAGATTTAATCTTTCGTCTCGGATCCGACACTTTCACCATCTAAACGGCCAGGATTTTAAATATATTAACGGTCAAGATTTTAGATCTTTGCCTCGTATCCATCAACATAGCTGATGAACGGCTTCAGGTTGCCCTCACGGTAGGGCCCTTTTTACCTGACTTCCTCTACTTTGCCTCGTATCGAGTATGCGATGAGATGGATTTCATCTCTCATCGCCACGTGGCTCAATGAGAGCCTTACTCGTTTCCTTACGATCGGCTCATAGATGGTTTGATCTCATTTTAACCGAACTTTGAAGGAAAATTCTCAGGAGGTCCCCCATTTATTAAATTTACAAAATAGTCCATCTTCTGTGATACGGGCATTCTTTCTCTGAGTCCCTCTACATATTTTTTTTACGAAAAGTCCTTGAAACGGTGAGAGAAGAAACTTCTCTAAGGTCCTCAACCTTCCGTAAATTATTTTTCAGTCCCAAAAGACCCCATAATAATTTAATTTCCATTTAATTTAAATAAATCATTTAATCCCACAATAACACTAATCGTGGTAAGTAAATAATTTAAATATTCTTCAAAATATTTATTTCCAAAAATTCATGGATTTTACACTCACTATTATCTTTCTCATTTTCCCAACTCATTGCTTCATCAAAGTCAACATCTCTTGAGAAAATAATTTTTCTAGTGATTGTATTATACAATGTATGACAACTAGAATCATCTCCATAACCAGAGAATGCATTTCTCACCTTTATCATCCAACTTTAACTTCTTATGATCGGGAAAATGATCCCCCCCTTGGTTTCCTTGAGCTCCAAGCTTCTTCCATGGTCATTTAGCGAAGCCTTTTGATTGGGAACTTGTTCAATAAGTACATTGCACAAGAAATTGCTTCTACTCAAAATTCTTTAGCAACCTTTTTTTCCTTCAACCTATATCAAACCATATTCAAAATAGTTCTATTTTTTTCTTTCAAAAACACCATTCTTTTCAGGTGAATATGGCATTATAACCTTATGAGAGATACCATGTTCTTTAGAAAAGTTCCGAAATTCATGAGATGTATATCCTCCTCCTTGATCAGATCTTAGGGTGCGTTTGGGTAAAAGGAATGAAAAGGAAAGGAGTGGACAAGGGAATGGAAAGGAGAAAAGAATAGAAAGGAAAGGAATGAGAAGGGGAATGATTAACTTGTTTGGATGGGAGGTAATGGGAAGGTATTGTATTGGGAATGAGAAAAGTAAAAAGGGGGATTGTGATAAAATTACTTTTATACCCTTATATAAAAAAATGAATTTTTATATTTATGAAATACTTTATACCCTTTCATTAAAAACAAAACCAATCTTCCTGTTTGGTTTCATCAATTACCAAGCTCCTACTACATGTCAAGTCCTGCAACGAGCTACTAGCAAACTAGTTTATCCTCATTGTCTAATTATTTGTTTATATGCAGGAAATATAATCTCAAGGTGATCATTGACCTCCACACTGCACTAGGCTCCCAAAATGGATACGAACACAGTGCATCAAGGGATGGTTCTATAGAATGGGGCAGCACTCAAGAGAATATTGATCAAACCGTCTCCATCATCTGTTTTATTTAGCCAGGAGCTTCATGAAGAATATTTTGATCTCATTAACTAAAGAGAAGACAACACATTTGATAGAAACAAATGCCAACAAAAAAATAAAATAGCAATTACTAGATCATTAGTCTTGTATGATTTTAGATAATTACAAAGAACAAGTAACTAGAGTGTTGTATTGCTCTTCATCAAACTAGGAAATAAAAAAACCTGTGGCTTCAAAAAACCTATGGCTGTATTGCTCTTCATCAAACAAGGGATAGAAAGAAAACCAAAAGGAAAGGATGTTTTCATCAATTATCAAAGTCATACTACAAGCCATGCACTGGTCCATGAACAAACTCAACTGATCATTAATGCTGCTATCATACTAGGAAAATAGACAAGGTCAACATTAGATGCTAATAGAGATGTGCACAAGTTCAACTTACAAGATCCAAATTATAATTCATGAAAGAAAGCATAAGTCAACACCCAAATGATAGTGTTGAAACCAAAAGGTCCAACTGTCTCAAACAAGAGTGCACGAACAGGATGAACATTAGCAAGACCTGCAGCCTGTTAAGGAAAGGCATTACAAAGATCATTACCAAGAAAGAGAAAACATACTTGAAGAATATGATTGTGCAAAACAATTATCCAAGTTCTATACATTAATTAGAAGAAAGAAAGCATAAGAGAAAAAGCACATCCATTTACTTACCAATATGATTTAGACACTAGGCGGGCAATAGGACATTCTCCTTAAAAAAAAACCCGGCAGAATCGGAGCTTTTTATCATTTGGGAGATCCCAAAAAACTTTGAGTTGATCTTCATCTTTTGCCAAGCCTTGCAAGAATATTGCTTCATCATCGGTCAGCCCTTCAATATCAAAATGTACTTGACCCAATAATCTCTTCTTTTCTTCAACTTCTACACTGGCTGCTTCGTTCCGTGCTGCGATTTCAACATTTCGGGCAGCGGATCGGCATTGCGCGCCGCCGATTCAGCATTGCGGGCTGTAGCCTTAGACAATTATTTAAATTCAGGACCTACCATATCTACAAAACTCTGAAAATTTTCAGACATTTTCCATCATCGGGTCCCTATCATGTCCTTTTCTCTTTCGGCGTACAGATGTTTTAGAGGCACTGCTGTCAGATGGCATTGGTGATGGGGCTTCATTTGGTTCTTGTGTTGACATAAAGAAATCAGAAGTGTCCTCCATTGCAACGTTAACTTCTTGTTCAACTTGTGCTGCATCATCACCGATATCACCACTATTATTACCTAATGCCCTGTCCTTGGTAAACACTTGGGCAAGATAATTATAAAATGACCACGATTTTCCATATTGACCAACTGCTTCCTTATGAGTCTGCATTGCACGGGACAAAAAATTAATAAAATAAAAACAACTTTTTTGCTTAATTAACAAATTACCAAATGGAGATATGTATACCTTGACGTACTCATCATACACGCTTTTCTCACACATGATAGTTCTGTCAACATAATTCCAATCGAACCCACTCAGGCGCAGCATATCTCCTATAGCATTGGTTTTCTGCCTCAAATGCTTCACCCGCGATTCGATATTTGGAGTGGCCCTCAGTTGGGTTTGTGGAATAATCGCTTTTATCATTCGTTCCAACTGAATAAGAAACCCACCTCTAAAACCATTTGCAACCCGCCACATGGGGTCAATTGTAACGCCCCGAATTGTCTGAATGATGAAAATGATAATAAGTAAGAAAATTTGGAACAATGATGGGGTTAAATAACGCTGATAATGAAATAATCAACTTTAGCACTATACAGGAGTAGTAATCTAAAGCAGTGGAATCAAACTCGATTAATATTAAAGAGAAATGTAATTAGGAGGTAGTCAAACAATGGTTCCAGGGTCCGATAATTGAGGGAGGAAACGACAAGGTTTAGAGTCCTGGTAAGTAAGCTGACCAAGTCAAAGGCCTAGATTCAAGGATGCGGTGCAATTTGGCCAGAACTTCGGGACCGTGACAATGGTAATGTGGGAGATGGTATCATATATTATAAAATAAGGAAAAGAAAAGAAAAAGAAAAAGAAAAAAATTAAAGGAAAAGAATAAAGAAAAGAAAAAGAGAAAAGAAAAAGAAAGTAATAATTAAAGTTTGTTAAAAATTATATATAATAAAATAAAATTCAAAAAATAAAAAATAAAAAAGAGAAAGAAGAGGGCAGCTGGGTTATAAGAGGGAGAGAAATTCTCTCCCTCGTGAACCGCTGCCCCCTCTTCCATTTCGCTCTCTCACAAGCACCAGCTTCCTCATTTGGTCATTGCGCCGCCGCCTCTCACCACACCGAGCCAGGCGAGCACCTCACACGGCACGGCTCCACATGGCCCACGCCTGATCGACCCACGCGGAGTCGAAGCTCCGTGAGCTTCCTCCCGTGCCTTCCCTCCTCACGTGCTGTTCCCCGTTGTGCGACCTCAAGCCGGCCAGCCCTACACCGGCGAAGTGAGAACCTAGATGTTGAATGTGTTTAGGGTTCATGATATTAATGTTTTAGGACTGAAATTAGGGATGTATTAAGGGGGGGAAAGTGAAGAGATTAGTTATGGGGAAGATGATAGGGGGTATGAATGAATTTAATTACTGAGCTTTGGTGAATGTTTGTATGAGTTTGGCCCCTATAAAATAGGGGAACCTTAGAAATTTCGTTAGACTAGTGTCGGGCTGCCCTTCTGGGATGAATTCCTTCACGAGATCTCCCGATCGGGAGTGTAAATAGTCTTTGGAAAGGCCCTCAAGGACCTCAAGCAACGTAATGCTTAATGATATGATCGAACAACCGGATCTATGGTTAGGAACGGTTCTAGATGACAATGCTTTAATTGTGTCTCGGGGTATGTTATTAATACGAACTATAAATTAAGTACGGAATTTGACCGTATTTCGTATGCCCTTCCATAGGAAAGGAGAAGGAAATACTTGGAGACGCGGCGGAGCTGAGTCAGTCTTGAACTGCCAAGGACGACGTGTGAGTGGTCCTCTCTGTACATTCTTATTTGAAGCATGTATTTCTCGTATTGTTTACTCGGGCTTGTATATGATATTGTTTATCGATTGTGATTGCCGATGGATTTTTCCGATACTAGAGTAAAGTAGATTTTTTTTGCTTGTTGAATGCTATTAATGTTAGAATAGCATGAGCATGTATATGCGAAACCTTAATTGGTCGGATTTGGGATAAGTACATATCTAGGACTGCATCCTAGCTAGACATATGTGGATGATCCGGGCGGAGCCCTAAGTCAAAGTATGCCATATTGGGTCGGTGGAAGAGATTTGTTTCAAATATCGTCTCGATGCACACACTTGTTTTCAAAATTGTTTTTCATATAAAACCCTTCCCTCGATTTTGGAAGGCCCGACGATATGAGAGGCAGTTTACAAGCAGAGCACTTTGTGGTCTGAGGATACCACTTGGTCGTCAAGTTCGCGGAAGGTCGGAGTTCATTCCGTGGGAGTCGAACTAGACGTGTTTGTCACTAGATATGAGACCCGTGTCTACACACATATGTTTTGATACGTCTTAAGTGATGGTATGCTTGATGCTTGTAGTTGTATATGAATTTCTCGGAGTTTCAGTTTGCTTGGCATGTTAGATCCAATGTATAGTATTTATGTTGATTCCATGTTGGTTTCGCGTATGTATTCGCATATTATTATCTTTATCAGTATAGTGCTTTGATGTGAGACAGGTAGGGGATTACCTGACAGATTGGTCCATACTCACTGGGCTCGAGTAGCTCACCACTCTTGTATTTTTATTTTACAGGAAATAAGTAGGGATCAGGGTAGAGTTCGTGGACTGACAGTGAGGGTCCAAGTACAGTGAGTGGCTCTGGTGTTCCTTAGGAGAGATAGCTGCTTATTATGTTGGTTAATGTACTGTGTGATTTGCATGTTATCCAAACCCAATCGCTAGTCTGGGGAATGATGTATTATATGACTCATCTCTATGGTTGAGCCTATGGTGATGATATATTTATATATTATTGTACTTCTAGTTCTGTTTTAAACTAGCATAATAGGTATGAGTACATGATTTGTCAATAGCCTTGGGCCCAGGACACTCTGCTGGGCTGGCGGTGTAGCACCCACTTCTGTTAGAAGACAGGTGTTACATCAATAGACAACTCAACCAGTGCATCAACTAGGGTTTTATCTTCTTCGGGCGTCCAAAAATGTTTGTTCAGTCCCCTGCCCTTATGTTGTGTGTTTGAGTCCATACTGAAGGATAAGATAAAAAACAATAACGGTGAAAACAATAACAAAAAGAGAACATGAAACATGACACAAAGAAGCAATCAACATTAATAGAAGCAAAAAATAAACATAAATTCCTGATCAAGTGATCATCAAGCTCAGAACACAAGAATATATGGATTACAATACAATACAATAGTGTAGATTATTTACCTTAATGGCCATATAAAAAGTGTCACTTCTAAAATATTTAATATTTTTATGGTAGATCAATTTGACTTGCTCTGACTAGCAAAAAAAAAAAAAAAGTTCAACTACCATGGAATGTCAAAGAAAGCAATTCATTCTTAATGGATGCCAAACTTCAACTAAAGTTCAATTGTTAAAAATATTTTTTTTCTTATTTTGTTATCATTAAACAAAACTGCATGGAATACAAGACAAAAGGTCTAAATTTTAATTTATTTGTTAATGTGTTTGATGACCTAGTGATGGTGTGGACTAGCTTGATTTATTTTTTGTGTGTAGACAGGAGAACAAATCAAGAACATGGCCCAGGGAGCAGCTGATGCTGTGAAGAACTAAGGCCATGATTTCTAATCAAAACTGAAAATACATAGAACTAAGACCATGACATATAATATTGATCCAAGAGTCCTTGTTAATTTTTTTCCTTTGAAATTCCTGATCAAGTGATCATAAGTTCAAGGATCCCAGCATATCTGAAATCGCCTACAAATACCCAATTAAAGTGAGGTATGTGCACTTTATAGGAGACAAGGATTGGCTGAAAGTTCCTTCAGAGGACTTGACCAGAGCCTTCTACGATCAATTGATAATCAGACACCCTATTAACAACCAAAATGCTTACCCACTATTAACAACCAAAACTACATGGACAAAGACTGAAAGGCAACTTGAGTTGGTCCTTATCTCCAATTCTGAGTTATATTTTAATAAAAGCAGAATTTTAAGACTTCATGATGGATTATACATAAAAATATCATGCTTCCTTGTGCAATTCAAACATAAAAATATAAGTCATAACTTTATCACCAAAAAACTAAACATTCTTCAAATAAATTAACAAGAAACCACATAAAATTTTCCCAAAAAACAAACATTCAACATCGTACCACAATTCAAAAGTAGTCACCCCAAAATAGCAAGAACCATCTCGTACATGGATGTTTAAAATTAAAAGTCATTGTGCTTGCGAAATGCTAAACAAGTCTACGGCCATGTCTTGCCTAAACCGAGTCCACTCATTAGTTGGTTCAACGACTATGATGTTATCGATCTCATCTTGTGTGTTTTCCTCTAAAGGCAAACTATCTACCTTGTCCTCTGCAGGATCTTCTACCATCTCCTTTCGGATGAAATTGTGTAACAAGCAACAAGCATTAATAATACGTCGTTGTGTGGTTAGGTTGTAGAAACACGGACTTGATAAGCTTTTCCAATGAATTTTTAAAAGACCAAAAATCCTTTCGATCACGTTTCTAGCACTAGCATGTTTCATGTTAAACCACTCTTCAGCTGTTACTGGTCGATGTCGATTAGGCCAAGAATTCAAGTGGTATCGTTGGCCTCGAAATGGTGCAAGAAAACCGGGGCAATTCGTATATCCTAAATCGACCAAATAATAATAACCTAGTAGGTACACATTTGTTAAGTGTTAGATACTATTTCATTGTAAAGGGAAATTTCAAAAGAAGGCCAAGATTATTATTTTTACCAGTTGGAACATTTAATCAGTTAGGCTTCGTAACAGCATCCCTGAGAACCCGACCATCATGTGCTGACCCCTCCCAGCCTGACAAGACATATATAAATTGCATGTCTTGACTACATACGCCGAGTACATATTGGTTGTGATTTCGGCTTTTCTTGTTCTATATCTTGGTCCATCAGCTTTAGGCACATTCACTCTAATATGTGTCCCATCTAATGGTCCAAGACAATTCTATGATATGCAATAATAATAATAATAATAATAATAATAATAATAATAATAATAATAATAATAATAATAATAATACTCGTTCAATTATGTTGGGAAAAAACATGGAAACCTACAAAATTGTGAGGTCTTACCTTAAACCACTTCCATCTAGGGTCATTTGAGTCCTCTGGGACGGGTTCTGGTTTTTTTAGTAGAAAACCGTGACAACAAATAATTGACTTCAAGGTTGCGTGGAAATGCCGACTAACTGTTTCGGTAGATCGCACGAAGTCAAATTTAATTACCCTATTTTTTACATGGTGCGCTACAATGTTCAAAAACATTGCGACCATCTCCTCAACCATCACATTTCTCGTGCCTCTTAACCCGCCGAAGGTTGTTAGCAACTGGCATAAACTGTGAAAACAACGACGATCCATGCGTAGTAGTCTATCAATGCATTTAATGTTGCTTTCATAAACCACCCTGTTCAAAAATTCAACTTATTTGCTAGCCTAGTAGACGTTGACTCAATCTCACATCGAATCAGTCTATTTCTGTTGTTACATTGTTTTCTCCCACATGCAACGACCATGAAGTTCAGTACGTAAAAGTAGGTCATGTATATTATAAAATATAGCCAACGTTCATTAATGTCGTTCATATCTAAAAAAACAATTACATGCATTATATCCTAGATAGCATTGTTAAAAAAAAAAGTTAATTTAAAGTCCAAGAAAACTGCTGTTAAATAAACTCCAAGAAAATTGTTAACAATTACACGCATTCGAAGAGAAATAAGTTTACAAAAGATTTATGTTGGTCAAATCTGACAACATTGAATAGATGTACCCTTAGATTGTTCCCCCTATACGTCCTCCATTGAATTCCAAGCATATGGAGATAATTTTCAGAAAACTAGATCTATCTCAACCATGAAAATCAGAAAATTGACTGCATTTCTTTCAAGTTTCAGAAATGCAAATGAGATGACAAGAAGAAAAAGTTTGATTACAAATTAAAGACTCATTTTTCTTCAATCCAAAGTACAAAAGAATTAAACTTAATTTCACTGAATAAATTCACCATCATCTTAATTTGTGAACAATGTGTGTGTTTTCTGTCTTTCAAAAAACAAAAATAGTTCATCAAACAAAGGGGGAAAACATCTGTCTTTATGCATTGATTCAAATATATGTTCAAACATTTGTTATTTATAAACAAAGGATGAAGCAAACACAACAAGAACAACAACATAAGTTTCTGCATTTATTCTTCTTTAAGATGTAGAACCATACATGAAATCACAAGAAGAATAAAGGATGATTAACTAAAGCTTCTCAGTTCTTCAAACCCAAATAATTAATGAATATGAATTAAAGTATGGAATACTTAATACATGTTTCCTTGAAAATAAAGAAAGATCACTGTTTTTGCACATTGGTGAAAATATAATCAAACATTTGTATATTTATAGACAAAGAATGAAGGAAATTAACACAACAAGAACAACAACACAAGAAACCAAGATTAAAGCCTTTTTCCTGCCATGAAATTAAATTACAGCAGATCCAACAGTTTTCTCCAAAAGTTGCAGTAACACACATGAAATCACAACAAAAAAAAGGCTGATCATAACTAAAGGCTTGTGGTTATTCAAAGCATTCCTGCTATGTTTAAGCTATGGTACTTAATTATAGTAAAGAAAGATCATTGTCTTTATACATTGATGCCAATATGATCAAAACATGCAATTTGTATATATCTAGACAAAGAAATTAATCGTCCAATTGTCCAAGTGCCCACGTATGATCTATGATGGCTTGGTCTTCTTTTGTTACTTACTCAACAGCATCTCTCAAACATTGATAAAAAAGTATTCTAATTAGATTCTAGATCACAAATCCTGATTCACTAGCCAATCAACACCGTCGTCGTCACCATCATCATGATTCACTTAAGTGAATAATGAAACCAATGATCGGAAAAAACAAGTATAAAAAGAATGAAGAAAGAAAATATAGAGAAGAAAAAATAAAGCTTTCTCATAAATCACAAAAAAGATGGTGAGAATTACATGAAAAACAAGGACTCGCCTGCAATCGAAGGAGGTGACCAGCGACAGATTAGGGTTTTGCTGGAACGGCTTCAAGGTGGCCGACCCGAGGAGTTGAACAATGGCGGAGGAGGCGGCTGGAGGAAGCTTGCTCTCGAAGGAGGTGGCCGGAAAAGGCGTCGGAAGAGATCGCGCAGTCTGGAACGGCGTTCACACACGGGCTGAGGAGTCGATCGCGGAAGAAGAGATCGTAGGGTTAGGAAGTGTAGTGGAATAATTTCCCCTGAGGGGAATGGGTCAGTCATCCCGATTTGGGCGGAATGGCGATTCCCCCTCAGAGGGGAATCCAAAACCTCTCATCAAGGGATTGAATACTGGGCTCAGGATACCCAACGTGGGTATGGATCATGGGGATTCATTCCTTTACAGAGGGGAATGAATCCCCCCATCCAAACGGGGCCTTAATGCTTTAATATAAGGGATAAATCCATTATTCGTGTCTGTACTTTACACCAATGTTCATTTCTATCTCTATACTTTGAAAATGTTCAAACGGTCCTTGTACTTTGCGTATTTTGTTCAATACTATCCTTGATCGATGCTGACGTGGCAACACAGGTGGCATACATATGAAATATGACTTATTTTTTTGAATTTTTTATTTACATGTCGTCGTATTTTGCTGATGTGACATTTTTTTTAAAAATGATAAAATAATATTAAAAAGGGAATTTAATGCATGCTAACGATGCAATTTTTTTAAAAAATTAATAATATAATTAATTATTTTTTAAAAAAAATTAATTAAAAAATAATTTTAAAAAAATTAATAATATTATAAATATTTTTTAAAAAAATTATTTTAAAATTTTAATAAATTATTTAATAAAATTAATTTTAAAAAATAAAAAAATATTTGAAAATAATTTTTTTAATAAAATTATTTTTTAAAATATTTTTAAAATTATTATATAAAAAATTATTTGAAAATGTTTTAAAAAATCATTTAAAAAAAATAATTATATAATTAATTTTTTTAATAAAAATTTGCACGACAACATGTTTTAAATTCTCATTTAAAAATTATTTTATCATTTTTTTAAAAAAATGTCATGTCAGCATGCCATGTCAGCAAATATGGCCAAGTGTAAATAAAAAATTCAAAAAAATAGGTCGTATTTCATATGTATATCACCTATACTGCCATGTCAGCATTAGGGATAGTATTGAACAAAATACGCAAAATACAGGGACCGTATTGAGCATTTTAGTACATGGATGAAAATGAACATTAAAGTAAAATATAGGGACAAATAGTGGATTTATCCCTTAATACAATAGCCACTTTGTTTTTCAATTAAGGCTTTAAACTCTTTGAATTTTAGAAAAACTTCTTTCTTCTTATTCAAAAGATAAACCCATGTTTTGCCACTAAAATCATCAGTAAATGTAAGATAATACCCATTCCCACCAGTGGATGTCGGTGTGATAGGTCCGCAAACATCAGTGGGCACCAACTGAAGAGGTTATGTATCTCTTTGTGAAATCCTCCCTTTGAGATTTTCCTTGGTTGCTTTCCAATTACAAAATTTTCACACTTTCCATGTAGTTCATAAAATCTTGGAAAACTTGTCACCATATTTTTCTCGCACAGCAAATAAAGACAATAATATAATTCAAATGCCCAAATCTAAGATGCCATAAAATAGTTACATTTTCAACTACAGTTTTAAGGCATTTAGATTTGTTAGCTTGCAAAGTAAGAGGAAACATACGGTTCTTTGTCATATGAACATGGGTGAGCAACTTGTTTCTCCCATATAGAATAGACATCCCCAAGTCTTTCATCCGAACTTCAAAGCCTTTCTCACGCAATTGACCCAAACTCAAAATATTGTTCTTCATATCAGGAACAAAATAAACATCGGAAATGAATTGGTAATCTCCATTTTTTTATATGAAACTGATTTTACCTCTTCCTTCAACTGGCCTCTTTGAAAGATAACAAAAGGTAATTTCTCCATGGAAGTTCTCAGCAAGCTCCAATAAAAGATCTTTGCTTCCACACATATGGTTGCTAGCCCTTGTATTAAGATACCAAGTGGTCCTTCGAGTTTCTTCATCTCCTTTATATGCTAACAACAATGTGACGTCATCTTTATCACTATCTTTCTCTACAAAATTAACTTGTTGACTCCAGAGGGGATGGGTAGTGATTAACCCGCGTGCTAGCCGGAACCGAGGGGGATCACAAGGAAGAAGGACTAAGAACCAAAGAACAATAGAGAAGTATCTTTGGAATTCAATCAAATTTCATTAAAACAAAGACTGAAAAACAAAACTAGTCCACAAGCCGGACTAATCGCCTCGAAACCCTAAAATCACACTAAATTTGGTATTTTTAAAAAAATGTAAAAAATCCAAATTTATTCAAATTTAAAAATTCAAATCAAATAAAAAAGGCAAAAATCCTAGAGAAAATTGGAATCAAATCATGCCTCAAATCGGCATTTGAATTATTACTAAAAATAGCAAAATAAAAGATTTGGCGGGGAAAATAGTGGAATTCGGGGATGAAAATGACGTCCACTGAGGTGGATCGAGATGAGATTTCCGAATTGGGGTTGAACGGGCGATCTAACACTTATAGCAAAAGTTATGGCCAAAATACCAAACCACACCCAAAGCAGCCCCAACACGGAACTAGCTCGATCACTTCTAGCCTTTACGTCGATCTGCCATCTCGTAATTCGCCAACGCCTGCATGCTTGAGTCCAGATAGGTGTTGTCTGACTAGGGCTCTCCTGCATCACTTGTCCATTATCTTTATACCAACATTCTGAGGCCAAATGACTGTACATTTTGCAAACAAAGCACTAAAGATCATATTTGTCATACTTTCCTCTGTTATGAGGTCTTGCGAAACGACCTCTTCCTCAGCCTCTAAATAGTGCTTTTGTTGCTCCAAGATGTGGTTGTCTACCTTGGATTTCTCTATCATGTTGAAATCTTCCACCTCTTCTCTTTTGACCATAGCCTCGGCCGCAGGAAGATCTTCCACTCCTTTGTTCCTTATTCTCCAAAGTGAGTTTTTCCTAAAGTGCTTGATCAAGTGGCTTATCCTCTTTTCTTCGAGCTAGCTTTTGTTCATGAGATTGAAATGAACCTACCAATTCTTCAATAGTCATCTCCTCCAAGTTCGTGGACTCTTCAGTTGCTACAACAATATAGTCAAACTTTGGGTCCAAAGAACACAACAATTTCTCCATCACATGAACATCAGTAATCTGTTCTCCATTCCTTTTCAGTTGATTAACAACCACTATAGTTCTTGAATAAAATTCAGAAATAGATTCTCCGATTTTCATCTTCAAAAGTCCAAATTCAGACCTTAAAATTTGTAGGCAGATTTTCTTTGCCTTGTCAGCTCCTTTGAAAGACTTTTGAAGAAGATCCCATACCTCTTTTGATGTTTTTGCTCCGACAATGATTTCATAGGTGCTCTCATCTACACCTTGATAGATGGTGAAGAGAGCTTTTTACAAAGAGTCAGTTTTGCAGCATTGGTCAAACTTGATTCTTCTTGTGGTGAAGATGGCTCGTTGTAGCCGCCTTCAACTAGTTCCCATATATCTTGGGGAGACAATGCCTTCATTTGGATGCACCAATTGTCGTAGTTATCTTTGGTCAATCGAGGAGCTTAAGGAATGAGATTTGTGGTAACCATGATATAGAAGAAGAGATTCCTAGTCTCTCATACCATTGATAGAAAGGAGTAAAAGGGAAAAGTATAAGGTGAGAAGGTTTTAATTGGAGGATATCTAAAACTTGTTATTCTTGTGTCTAAAACTTCAAGATTATTCCAAAACAACTTACAAATAACTCTAACCTTTTAACTCTATAACCCTCATGACATTTTTCACATTCCATAACATCTAAAATTAATTCTTCTTAAAACAATCAAGTTTATTCTAACATAACCAACGTTGAATCCAATACAAATGCCGAATGTAAAATCACACTAGGGTTTCAAATCAACTAAGAGTCATCAAAATAAAACAAAATTTTGGAAAAAGGATTCTCACTTCAAAGAGATATGAGTCAATGCCTAGGTGATAGTCTCGACAAAACACTAGGATAGGAAACCAAACTAGATCCCTTAATCAACAAACGAAAATACTAAGAATCCAAAATTTAGCATACATTGAGAAGGACAAGGAGGGATTCTCACTGGAAAAAGGATCCAAATCATGTTGGGCTTTTATGTGGAGCATGGTATTTCTGTTTGTGTGGGCAACACAATTTTTGGAGCTTTACTCCGTGGAGTGGAGTAAGGGGTTAATAGGCTCAAATAGTATTTTGGCACATTTAAAGACTTATATGTGATACATTAGGGTTTTGTCACTACATGAGTATGAAACCTAGAGTAGCCACACATGCACTTTCTTCTTGAATAGTAAAAAATCTTTGCAGGTCCTTGGAAGGAGGCACAATTGGTCAAACCACATAAATTCTTTTGTCATGATTTTCTTTCTCATTGCACTTTTTCTTTTCTTGATATGAAGAATGAACATGATGGCAACAAACGGTATAAAGCTAGACTTATTGTTAAGGTTATGAACAAAGATTTGGTGTACACTACTCTTAGGTTTTCTCTCCTGTTGTGAAAATATACAACAATCAAACAAGTACTGGGAATGGTGTCTAGTGAGAATTTGCATCTTGAATCTATATGCATCAGCCAATGGGATTCACAATATAATGAAATGAGCATCTTATTTCCAAACTTTTTAAAAAAAAAAATTGTACGGTTTGAAGCAAGCTCCAAGACATTGCTACAAGAATTTTAACAACTTCATAGGCAATTCTGGATCCACAAAAAGTGAGGCAGATCAATGTTGCTACTTCAAACATTTTGACAGGTCTTATATTATTTTGTTGTTATATGTAGATGATATGCTAATTGCAGGATCAAGTATTGAGGAGACTAACTATGTGAAAAGACAATTGTCAAAATAGTTTGCAATGAAGGATTTGGGATGTGCAAAACAAATCCTTGGGATAAGAATTACCAGAGATAGAGCTACACGTATTCTAAAACATTCATAAGCAAAGTATGTCATAAAGGTTCTTAGCAAACTTAATATAAATAAAGCTAAACCTATATGCACACCTTTGGGAACTATGAAAAAATCAGTCCCCAAAAACATGTTAGGAGTGTGTGCACATGAGTAAAGTCCCCTATGCCTCAGCTATTGGTTTTCTTATGTATGCTATTGTATGTACTAGACCAAACATTGCACATACAGTGGGAGTTGTTGTTATGCAAAAATACAAAATTTATGGGGTTTGTTTTGCAAAATCTTTATGTTATTTTGGAAAGTTATTATTTATAAATACGGGGACTATTATGAAAAACTTTTGTAATTTGGACTTTATAAAATAGTGGGGGACTTTTGTGAAAGTGTTCAAATGAAGCATCTTTGTAACGCCGTCGGCTGAATCGGTGTTATGTCCCGTTGATAAAGCGTGAGCAGGCGCTACCCGTTAAAGAGATAAGATTAAAAGGGGACGATTGGGGAAAATAGTTTTTAGAGAAATTATCTCTTTCTTCTCTTTCACTCTGTTCTTTTTCTGCAATCCTGTTTTTTGCTGTGCTGCATCTGAAAGCCAATCCTCGAACCCTTCTGTGACGTGCACCACAGAAGGGAGGGGAAGTATCTTCGTAGAACATCGCCTGTGAAGTCTTGCACGAGGCGGCGAATAGTTCTTCTGGGACAGCGTACCCACGCGCTTCTCCGTGTTAATTTGTTTCCGTGAAGCATCTGTAAGATTACTGATTTCCTATTTATCTACATACATTCTATCATGTTAGGTTTTAATTATTACCATGCTTTAAATATACAAATTAGTATGTTGCTAGATTCAACTCATAATCTTATTATAAAACTAATTGATCTGATCTTTAAATGTGTTACTTATCATGATTTCAATCTGGAAATTAGAATGATATTAGCAGTCATTTATAATTTGACTTCTTATCTTATCAGTATCATATTTAAATTTATGATTATCTATCATGTTTTGAATCTACGTATTAGTATGCTGTTAGGTTTATTTTACAATCTCATTACATATCTTATTTGTATGATATTCAAATATATCATCATCTATCATGTTTTGAATCTGCATATTAATATGTTGATAGGTTTAATTTATAATATCATCACATATCTTACTTGTATGACATTTAGCTATATTAATTCTTATCATGTTTTAAATATGCAAAAGAACATGCTGTCAAATTTCTTTTATAATATTACTACAAACATTGTCTATTTGCCTTATCTGCAAGTCACTGCCCATAATATTTTAATTGTCCAATATAGCATGTTGAATCTCATTTATCATACTATTTGCCTAATGCTTCAATATTTCTTTGATTATCATATTTTGATTATGCAAAATATTATAAATTGGGATGCAATTTATGATGCCACTATTTCTATTAAATCCCTGATTTTTCAACAGTTGTGAGAAGATACATGAACTATCTAGGAAAACAGCTTTGGGAGGTTGTTGAGCGTGGATTGTGATATACTTAAGAGGCACTTAAAATGCATATGTTTGTGTTTTTAAACAGGTGATTTAAAGCTAGAAGGGTTTGTTGATGTTGATTTCGTTGGTGACATTGATAGCAGAAAAAGCACTACCGGTATGTTCACTTTAGGTGGAACTGTGATATCATGGCGTCCAAACTTGTTGAAAGTTGTGGCACTTTCATCTATAGAAGCTGAGTATGTTGCTATGTCAGAAGCAACAAAGGAGATGGTTTGGTTATATACTTTTATGGAGGAGTTAGGCAAGAAAAATTATAAAGGTATTCTCTACAGTGATAGTCTGAGTGCAATCTTTGTTGCAAAGAATCTGGCAATTTACTCCATAACCAAACAAATTCAATTGAAATATCATTTCATTCGATATATTCTCTATGATGAATAGTTGATACTTGAGAAGATTTGTGGAAGTAAGACCCGACAGATATCTTGACCAAGGTTATTACACATAACAAACTGAAGTTGTGCAAAGTGGCAGTTGATCTTCTAGCGTCCATGCAAAGTGTCAGGTGATTTACAATTTGGAGACAGATGGTTCTATTTCTTGTGGTCGAACCAATCTACATGTGGGAGATTATTAGGTTTTTATGTGAAACCTGGTATTACTATTTGTGTGGGTATCCCAATTTTGAGAGGTTTACTCAATAAAGTAGGGTAAGGGGCCAATGGGCTCAAATAGTATTTTTGCCTATTTAGAGGCTAATATGTGATACATTAGGGTTAATTTTTTCACCATATGAATGCAAACCCTGGAGTAGCCACACATGTATTTTCTCCCTAAATGGTGAAAAACCATTGCAGCTTTGTGGAAGTAGGCACGGTTGGCCGAACCTAATAAATTCTTGTATTGTGATTAATTTTCTTTCTTATTGCTCTTTTTCTTTTCTTCATGTCTATTTTCCTATCCCAACTAATATGGGACAACACTAAGAAAAGTGGTTTTATACTGTGAGGATTAATACCAATTGAGAGATATGAAAAAATGGGAGCTTCATTGAGAGAGGGAAAGGAGACTATGCTTGGGGGGGAGGGGTCAGGTGCCAAGTCTTTGGTTTTGTTAAGACCTTTAACAAAATTGGCCACTAATCTCTAACGATATATAATAAAATCCGTTCGCTAATTTCAGTCATAACATATGATAATTTTTATAGTTTGTTATTGTTAAAATTAATGCACTTTTAGCAATTTTTTTCTTTTTTAAGTAAATTATGAAGTCTTTGGAAGGTTTTTTCTACTATTTTTTTAAGCACTTATTCAGTTAGATTTGAGTAACATCACTTAGAAGTAAATCTATTTTAATCTCTATAATAGAGCTTGAGGCTCATTGAGATGTATGTTTAACAAGAAAATAAAACTAATTCATTCTTTTATTTCTTATTCAACCTCTATTCTTTAACACCTGGCATCAGAGCTTGGTTGGTGTTGGGGATAAGATTGAGAGATTAAAGAAATCAAGAACTTTATTCAGTGAAGATACAATACAATGAGTTATTACACAGACATATATAACAAACATTACACCCTTTCATAGAGCATTGCTTGTGTAGGCAAGGCGGTAGTGATTAACTGCAAGGCGGTGAGTAACAAGGGGATCGATAGAAGAGCAAGAAAAAGGGAGGACAAACAGAGAATAAAAGTCTCTGAAACTTTAAAAGGAAAATAACTCAATAATCAATGAATAAAATTCAACCCACAAGCCGGGTTTAAATAGCTAAAAAAAACTAACCTAGATAACCTAGAAATTCTTTCTTATTCAAATTTGCCCAAATCGACAAATTTTGGTCTAATAGAAAAACTTATCTAATTCTAAAATAACTAAACAAAATAGATAACTCCTAAAAATCTAAGTTCAAATAGGATTCATATCCTATCCTAAATTGGCATACGAAGTATTGCCAAAAACGGAAAAAAAAACACCGAGAAACGAAGAAATGACGAGGAAAACAGTGAAATTTGAGGATGAAGGAAGGGTCCATCGAGCAAAGCTAGATGGACCCCACGTGCGCGTCGAGACGAGCTTTCCGAATTGGGGTTGAGCGTGTGAATCCGATATCGGTAGCCAAAGTTATGGCCAAAATACCGAAACGTGCCCAAAGTGCTCCCTAATTTCGGACTTGGCTCGATCACATTCCGCCTTTACGTCGGTCCGCCAAGTCGTGTTATGCCAAAACTCTTATGGTGCAATCAGACAGCTCTGCATCGTCTGACTCGGGCTCTCCTGCATCAATTGCTTCCTTTCACATAATAGTGTTTCATGAACCAATGTAACAATTAACAGACAAAGTAACTAATCTTCCAATATTCTGTTGGATTCTTCAAGCGTTGCCATTCTGGAATCTTTCTGTGCATGTGAAGCTTTGTTCATTTCTTCAACATCCCCCCTTAAACAAAGATGCAATATTTCAACATAATCTTTGAGCTTGCAATCTTCACAACCAATCACCTTCAAGAATTTTCTCCATCATAATGTGCATGCAATAAGTATACTCAGCACCATCACTGCATCTATTGCATATTACTAGACACTTTTCTCAACCAGCATCCCCACATATATCACAGACCTTCACATCATCCTCAATATCTGACTCAGAATTTTCACCTAACCACCTCATACACCAACGTTTCTTCTGTGTCAGTTGAGATTGCTTTTCAGATCCTCGAATTTTAGAGTTATCAATTGATGTATATGCCATAAATAAATTGATTTCTCTACTTCCTTCTGCCAGATCTCTATAGCCTTCTACCATTTCATTGTTGCTACCTTCTACCATGTTGATACCCTCAACAATATACCAACATTCATTTTTATAATGCCCGAACTTTTTGCAGTTGTGGTATTGAATACTACCTTTGTGATACATTCTTCTCTGATTAGTATTTCTTCCTCTTCCTCTTCCTCTATTTCTTGCACTATTGAATCCTCTTCCATGACCATTGGCAGTTATTTCCATAGCATCTTTCATACTGAATACCTCTATCTTCACTTGCAAAGCATTTTCCTCATGCTTTTCTGCAAACCGATCCATCCTTGCTTCATGTACTTCTTGAAGAGAACCACTAAGTTCATCGATTGATAACTTAGTTAAATCTTTGGATTCTCCTATAGCTGCAACAACATTATTAATCCAAGTTTGTAAACTTCTCAAAACTTTGGCAACAATTGTTTCATCAGAGATAGGATCACAGTAGAAAAGTAGTGAGATCGGAGGTGAACGGAGGTGGCCGAAGATCAGGATGAAGAAGCTATAAACCACCGTAGCGGCTTCTTCTTAATTAATTCTTTACAAACCCTAACCCTTTATATATATATATATATATATATACATTCATATAACCCGGATCCGTTACCTCTAACCCGAATCCGTTAACTCTAATACCTTTCTTAACACTCCCCCTCAAGATGGGCGATAAATATCAATCATCCCCATCTTGTTACATGCTTTAACACACTCTTGAGGACCTAATCCTTTAGTTAAGCAATCAGCTAGTTGTTCACCAGAATGAATATGATTCAGCTTCAAAATTCCGTCATCCAACCTCTCCTTAATGAAGAAGAGATCAATCTCAACATGCATTGTGCGATCATGCTGTACAGGATTGTTAGCAATGCTAATTGCCGATTTGTTGTCACACCAGAGCTTCAACGCACCACCTCGAAATAGTCGCAGTTCTGACAACAAACTCCGTATCCAAAGCATCTCAAAAAGACTAGCTGCTATAGCCCTGTACTCAGCCTCAGCTGTAGACCGGGCAACCACCTCTTGTTTCTTGCTACGCCACGACACAAGGTTACCCCCAACAAAGACACAGTAACCTGAGGTGGACCTCCTATCATCCAAGTAGTTCGCCCAATCAGCACCGCAATATCCCTCCACATTCAAATGCCCATGACTCCTGAACCAAAGGCCTTTCCCTGGACTTCCCTTCAAGTATCTTAGAATCCTGTATACTACCTCCATATGCTCAACCCTGGGATCATACATATACCTGCTCACCACGCTCACAACATATGCAATATCAGGTCTCGTGTGACATAAGTAGATAAGGAGGCCAACAAGTCTCTGATAGCGCTCCTAGCTCATCGAGTTACCAGATTGAGCACACAACTTGTGATTCTGCTTAATTGGGGTCGAAGTTACTCGGCACCCTAACATTCCTATCTCAATGAGTAAATACAGAACATACTTCCTATGAGAAAGTACTATTCCTCCAAGAAGACCGTGTAATCTCAATACCAAGGAAATATCTCAGTTGACCTAGATCCTTGACTTCAAACTCTTTACCTAACCTTCGTTTTAGGAGAAAGATCTCCTCAGCATCATCACCCGTAATAACAATGTTATCCACATAGATGGCCAGAATTGTGATATGGGATTTGGAGTGCTTGTAAAAGACAGTGTGATCCCCACTACACTGCCTATAGCCCATACCACACATTGCACGACTAAACCTGTCAAACCATGCCCTTGGAGATTGCTTCAACCCATATAAGGACTTCTTCAACCTAGACACCTTCCCAACTATCTATGGAGTAGTAAAGCCAGGAGGAATCTCCATATACACCTCCTCTTGTAGATCTCCATGCAAGAAGGCAATTTTGACATCCATCTGATGTAACGGCCACCCAAAGTTCGCTGCATATGAGATCAAAGTCCTCACAGTGCTCATCTTTGCTACTGGAGCAAAGGTTTCATCATAGTCAATCCCATAAGTTTGCTATACCCCTTGCAACTAGCCTTGCCTTGTACCTGTTAATCTTTCCTTCAGGAGTTTGCTTCACAGTGTACACCCACTTACAGCCAACTGCCTTTTTCCTAGTTGGGAGAGATACAAGTTCCCATGTCTCATTCTTCTCCAAGGCTTGGAGTTCCTCATGCATAGCACCCTGCCACTTAGGATCCTGCTTTGCCACTCGCCAGTCACTCGGTATTGGCACTAACTGTAATGATGCAATGAAATTTTTGTACACAGGAGATAAAGAAGAATAAGAGACAAAGTTAGCAATATCATTCTCAAAGCCAAACCGAGCCAGAGGTTTTCCAGCGTTGGCTCGAGGTTCTCTACGTTGGGCAATAGGTAAATTAAGAGAGATAGAGACATTACCACCCGACTCAGAAGGAGACGGGGAAGATCCTGAGGAAGAAGGAACTGAGGAGAGGCCTAGGGCAGTGACATGCGTGGACTGGTTATCAATCTCAATCGTAGGGATTGTGGAGTGCTGCTGTTGTAGCTGCGGCTGCGTAGAGTGGTCATCAATCTCAATCGTAGGGAGTGTGGAGTGTTGTCGTTGTAGTTGCAACTGCTGCTCTCCATGCTCCCTCCTTTTGTACACCTTCAATTCTCCTTGTCCCTGTTGCTCTCCATGCTCCCCCTAGACACCTGTCTGCCTCCTTCTGTACACCTTCAATTCTCCTTGTCCTCGTGTCAGGTTACTATCACCATTTTCAACACTTTCATCGTGACTCGCCCCCTGATCCATATCATTCACAGCACACAGTATTAGCCCCACAACCACATCTCTATGATTCTCCCCCTCTCGACCAGCACCGCTTGTGCTCCGAGAGGAATCCTCAAAGAGAGATGTCAAGTCCGTCTGCTCACTATAGAAAGGCTCCGACTCCCTGAAGGTCACATCCATACTCACAAATAGTCGACGCTCAGTCGAGATCCAGCATTTATAACCCTTCTGCTAGAAGAGTACCCAACAAATATACACTTCACAGCCTGAGGGTCCAACTTCCCCACCGAAGGCCTATGATCTCTTACAAAGCAGGTGCAACCAAACACCTTAGGGGGGATGATAATCTTGTTCTCACCCAGGAGTACCTCGCATGGTGTCTTCATTCCCAGCACTCGTGAAGGCATGCGGTTGATGAGATAAGCGGCTGTCAACACGGCCTCACTCTATAGGATCTTTGGCACATTCATCGTGAGCATGATAGAGCATGCCACCTCCAACAGATGTGTATTTTTGAGCTCAGCCACTCCATTTTGTGCATGCGTATCTGGGTAAGATGTCTGATGCAAGATCCCCTGAGCTGAGAAGAAGGATGCAAATTCCTTATTAACATACTCAGTTCCATTATCAGTCCGTACAATCCAAACCTTTGCATTGAACTGAGCCTTCACACAGGCACAAAAGTCTTGAAAACACCGAAGCACCTCACTCTTGTATTTTATTAAATAAATTCAAGTCATGCGAGAATAACAATCAATAAAGGTCACGAACCACTTGATTCCACTAACTGAAATAACGGGACAAGGTCCCCATACATTCTAATGAATAAGAGCAAATGGTTCAACCCTTCGAAGACCAATACTAGAATAAATAGAACGTGTATGCTTGCCAAACTCACAAGCATCACACACAAGTGTACTCCTATCTACCTTGTCCATTAATTCTGGTTGCAACCTACGTAAGCTTTCGAAAGATAAGTGACCTAGACGACAATGTTGGAGTAGCACTGCAGCTTCTACTCCTCCACACACAGCAGCTTCTACTCCTCCACACGCAGCAGCAAGAGCAGCATCAACACTCCCCTGATCCAAGTACCAAAGTCCATCACGTCTGATGCCAGTCCCAAGCCTTCTCCCTGTTCGCTTCTCCTGGAAAAGACATGATTCACAGTTAAAGAGAACATGACAGTCTAATTGATCAATAATAGAGCTAACTGAAAGAAGATTAACGGGGAATGAGGGAACATGCAAGACAGACGAGAGTGTGATTGATGAAGTGCATTTGACCGAGCCAATCCCTCTAATGGGTTGAGAAGTCCCATCAGCAGTTTGGACGGTCTCATTATGAGGATGCCTATATGGTGAATATGATGCAAACTCACTACATGCACCAGTAATATGCCTAGATGCTCCTGAGTCTACAATCCATTCTACATGCTATTTGCTTGTAGATGCAAGTGCCTGAGCCTGAATACCTGTGCCCGGATGAGCATAGTTAGCAAAGTTACCTAAAGCAGTGGTCATAACAAGATCCTGTGTGGCCTGGTCCTTGCCCTTGGAGCTCTCAACCCTTATCTTCAACTGTCACAACTCCTCCAACTCAGCAGCATCAGCAGCGGACATCTCAATAGTCTGACCCTCATCAGTAACCGCTAAGTTGGCTTTAGGACCAGTATGACCTCGACCACAGCCTCCTCCACGTGCACCTCGATAGGCCCCTCTGCCTCCACCTCCAGTACGACCGCGACCAGGATTACGCGGTTGTGGGCAATTGAAGCTGAGATGCCCTTTTCTCCCACAGTTGTAGCACTCTCTATCATCAGTGACAGGAGCAGGAACTGCCAATGCGGACCGAACAGGGGGTGATGTATCACCAGTCATCACCTTCAATCTAACCTCCTCTTGGGCCATTGCAGCAATAGCCTCCTCCATAGTGGGAAGGGAAGATTGATGACACATTGTGGCTCTCCTGTGCTCAAACTCTGCATTCAAGCCCTTCAGAAAATGAGTTACCCTCCTGCGCTCGATCTATCTCTTGCGCATGTAGTATCTGGAAATGCCAAGGGATCATAATGGTCCAAGTCAGACCAAAGGTGCTGCAGCTCAGCAGCATACTCCAAGACACTCTTCTCCCCCTGCTTCAGATTCTCAATTTTTGTCTGAACCTCAACCATAAGCATCACATTCCCTGCTCCAGAATACATCTTGGCCAACATCTTCCACATATCAGCCGCATTACGGATTGCCTCCACCATCCCAGCAATGGTCGGAGACATCGAACTCATCATCCATGCCACCACCAGGGAATTAGTGGTGCTCCAGGTCCTCCACTCGGTGCTTCCCTTGTCTGCAGGCTCAACACAGGTCTCCTGCACATAGTGTTCAAGCCCCTTTGTGCTCAAGATGAGACTCGCCCTCCGAGACCAACTCAAATAATTCTTTGCCCCCTTCTAGTTTCATATCATTTGGCATCAGTTCAAGTCTCTGCACCATCTCAGGCCGTGTCACAATCTTCAATCGGGATGAAGCATCGGCCTCACTCTTGGCTTTGAACATCATCGCAAGTTCCTCAAGAATATTCTTCATATCTTGAGTTGTGATTGGAGTCGCCATCACCACAATCACCGATCCCCTATAAAAAAGGTTTCAGCCAAGCACACCGACAGAGTTCATAAACCAAACAAATTCTTAAACTATTATAGGTCCCACTGTGATGATTTGGTTAGTAGAAACCCTTGAACTTCTGCCCCGGTCAACTACTTCAGCCGGTCAACACCAACGCCCAGTCCAAGAGGCAGCACTCTGTTTCATCCACACACACAGCAGGACAAGCAAGCCCTCCAACCGCTGATCACCACCAAGCACCAACCGTTGATCACCACCAAGCAGACCTCCAACCGTTTGCTCCCTTCTACGCCCAGCGACAAGCAGATCTGCTCGCCTGCTCGCCAAGCTTCTTCTCCACCAAGCTTCTTCCCAGATCTGCTCGAAGAACAACATATCTCCTCCGCCCGGACAACCTTCTTCCTCGCTGCGGCCTCTGACCACCTGCGGCCTTAGATCCTGCCTCCTGCGACCTATAGCTGCTGCGGCCGCTGGACCACTGCGACCTTAGATCTGGCCTCCTGCGCTTCTTCCTCCTCGCCGTCGCTCAGAGATCGCCTGACCGTTGGCTCTGATACCATGTAGAAAAGTAGCGTGATAGGAGGTGGCCGGAGATCAAGATGAAGAAGCTATAAACCACCGTAGCGGCTGCTAGGTTTTTTTAATTAATTCTTCTTAATTAATTCTTTACAAACGCTAACCCTTTATATATATATATACACATTCATATAACCCGGATCCGTTATCGCTAACCCGGATCCGTTAACTCTAATACATTTCTTAACAATCACCGAATGCCCGCATTTGATTAATCACCACCAACATCCTAGTCATATAATCTTGCACTGCTTCTGAATTCTTCATGTGCATTGTCTCAAACTCCTATCTTAGAGTTTGCAATTTAACTGTGATTACTCTTGAAGACCCTTGATACTCCTTTTGAAGAATGGTTCATGCTTGTTTAGATATAGTTGCAATAACTATTCTTGAAAAGATGGCTTCATTCACTGCTTGTTGGATGAAGAAAAGAGCCTAATTTGAATCCTTCTTCCTATTTTCCCTCAACCGAACTTCATCATCAAGATCTTGATAGACCTTCTCCACAAGTTCCCAGAGATCTCGAGAAATAAATAAAGTCTTCATCTTGATACTCCAGAATTCATAGCTTTCACCTTTGAAGATTGGAAGTGTTGGCTGTGAAATACTCATAGCCATGCCATTTGAAGCCATAGTATTCTTCTAATTCAGAGAAAATAACCTATCTCTGATACCACCATGTTGGGGATAAGGTTGAGAAATTAAAGAAATCAGGAACTTTATTCAGTAAAGATACAATACAATGAGTCATTACATAGACATATATATAACAAACATTACACCCTTTCATAGAGCATTGTTTCCTTTCACATAACAATGTTTCACGAAGTAGTGTAACAATTAACTGACAAAGTAACTAATCTTCCAATGTTCTGTTGGATTCTTCAAGCGTTGCCATTATGGAACCTTTCTGTGCATGTGAAGCTTTGTTCATTTCTTCAACAATTGGATCAATTTTAAACGCAAGGCTCACACCTTCAACAACAATGTTTTCATTTTGAACACTATTAAACTTGATTTCTAAATCACTTATCCACTACGATTTGAGATACTTTACTATGCAGTAATTACAATTGAAGTTGTGTAGGAGACTCTAAAAGAAGAATTCCATAGAAGTACAAACGTCAAAGCTTAAGAAACTCAAGACTGCATTAGAACTACTACCATAGGTTGTTGATGTTGAAGTGTAAACTTTGACCATATGATCCCGAAAAGGCAGGAAGAAACATTCATAAACGTGTATGCTGGATGTTAGACAGTTAGCTAGTCTTTGGGCAAGAGGTAAGGAAAAAGTTTGAAGAAGAGCAGGTCATTAGCGGAGAATTATAATAGGAGGTTGTTGCGGAAGACGAAATCAAATCCAAGAGGAGCGACGTATGGAATAAACTTTTTTTTTTCTTTTGTTTTTCTATATTAAATAGATGTATTGGTGTATTTCTTTATCATCAGGTAGAAGATTGAGTGTTTTATTTGTTTGAGTACTCTGTTATATTTGTGAGATCAATAAAAGATTATTGATTTGAGTGAAGAAAGTAACAATTGCTTCTTAAAGTACTCTTAAGTATTAGTACTTTAGTAAGTACCGGTCAAGACGAAAATTAGATTTTTGAACAAGATACGCAACTTACTTACTCTGCAATAAGGGGGTGTTTGGTTGGGGGTAATGTTTTCACATTCCCAGGAATGAGGCGGTAATGTGAAAACATTACCACGTTTGGCAAAGGTGGTGGTGGGAATAAGTTGGTAATTCACATTACCAACTTACTCCACATTACCACACTGGTGGTCATATGGATTACCACCAAAATAGGTATCTATCCACATTACCAAGTTGATGGCAATGTGGATCCCCATTTTGCCCTCCATCATTTTACCATATTATTATTATTATTATTATTATTATTATTATTATTATTATTATTATCATTATTATTATTATTATTATTTAATTAATATTAATTAATATTAATTATTACTGATTACTATTATAATAATAATAATTATTATTATTATTATTTAATTAATATTAATTAATATTTATTATTACTGATTACTATTATAATAATAATTATTATTACTATTATTATTATTATTTGATATTTGATCAAAATTTTAGATGCAAGTTTATTTCAGAAAAATGTGCCATAATTAATTTTTGGTATTAAAATTTAATTAATTTTAATTAAAACTTTATTTTAATTTTAATTTAAATTTACTCAAAATTTTATATAGAAGGGTATTTTGGGAAATTTGGAACATTACGAAGTTAATTACCTTGACCAACCAAGCATGAACCAAACATGGTCATATCACATTACCACAACATTCCTAGGCATAAAGCATTCCCGACTCCATTCCCAGGCATATCAGCATATCACATTACCGTGGTCATATCTCATATCTCGAACCAAACGCCCCCTAAAAGTAAAGGCTTAGCATCATATTTCCATCTAATTCATAGTTAATCAATTTGTTTGAGATTCATTTTCCACAAAGTTCACTGTTTCCTATTTCTCATGAGATCTCTTTCTTATGTTTTTTTTTTTTATATGTAATATATGAAGTTTATAGGTCATACACATTTAACATTTCGATATGAGATATAACTGATTTAAATATGTACAAAGATGAGCTAGAAAGAATGGACTATCTCAACAGGTTGCAGCTTTGATTAAGTTGCAATTGAAACACTACATAGACAAAGCTTTTATGGTGTTAGGACCGGAGGCACCCCACATTCCACACAAACAACAATATTATCCGGTTTGGGCGAGAGCCTGCACGGTTTTATTAATGGGTTTAACCCAAAAGGCCTCGTTGCTATAAAATGTGTCCCTCTATATTTATACCCCTTCACTCTTCTCCCATTAGACAATGTGAGACTATTGTTTGAACCCAACAATCCTCCCCTCGAACATAGGACCACATATTTAGACAATGTGAGACTACTATTGTTTGAACCTAACAATCCTCCCCTCGAACATAGGACCACATATTTAGAGCCTCCCCTCAAGCAAAACACCGTGAACCTTGTTCACCTTGCTCCATCGGCTTTCTCAACATCACTGTGTTGGGAGCACATGCCTTACATGAATCACCAGAGCCCTCGACGAAACGATCCCATGCTATACTTGGGGCTCACTTCCACATGATCAATACCCGGGGATCTACCCATACACCCCTTTAGGAGAGACCTTTCTCTGATATTTCTTGTTAGGACCGGGGGCACCCCACTACTTCACATTAGTTGTGATGTTATCCCCTTGGGTCGATACCCAAGTAGGTTTGTTTTTTATTTTACCGAAAAGGCCTCACAACTATGAAGTGATTTTCAACCTATTTATGCCCTTTGTTTTTTCTCTCTCACATCCGATGTGAGACATCGCTTTGAATACCCAACATATGGTACTTCTATTAAATTTGTATGAATTTGTATGGGACAAAAACAAACGAACTGAAATTATTTCATGGTTCAAAAATAGGTATATGTGAAAGCTTCGATAAAAATTACTTCACGCACACTTTCAAACACTTGGTTCATATTGAAAAATTGAGAACACTACAAATGGAGTGTGCTCTGCAGAAATTGACAGAAAAAGACAAATTTATGATGAGTAGTTTGAACAAAAATATTATAAGTACAAAATTGTCACCACTAACAAAGAATATTGAACAAATTATTAGGTTTCTCCAAATCAAAGCAAGAACTCCAACTGAAGAAAAAAACACAGAATTATAGAATGGAATAACTTACAGCATTTTGGAGAGCAAACACTGCCATGGAGAACTTCATTTTGGAGAGCAAACACAGAAAGGAGAATTGGCAGTAAACTCTGAGGACTGTGGGAATGCAGAAAAATAAATTAAAACCAATCAAGAAGAGGATAAATGAGGCATCGCCTTGCATGCATATTGCATCCAACTACATTAAACCTACAACGATAGATTGTCTACAATGGATTCGTTTCCATCCCAAATGTTCTTTTTTTTGTGAATAAGTGGATAAACCACATTTTATTTAAATTAGATAAGATAGTTCATTACATTGCTTGGCTAGAAAGACACAAAATACATAGTATATCAACCCATGCTTTCTACCAGCAGCCCATCCACCATTTTCTTATGTTAGGGTTGGGTCTTCCCCCGGGGATCTCCTCCATCGTCATCCCTTTCTGGCATGGCGGATGAGAATTCCCGACTGCGCTTGACAAGGTTCGCTGCCGCCTCCAGCTTTGCTCTTTTCGCCATCGGAGCTGCATTCAACCAAGATATGATGAGGAAAGTAATATCACGAATAATTCGTAAGAAAACACGTTGTTTGTCCTAAAAACATCGTCTATTTCTTTCCCCCCATATACTCTAGGTGATTGCCATTACAGTGATGTCACATCCTTCTCGCAAGGCATTATCCACCCCCGAAAAAGGTGTCCCTAGTACCCCATAGTGTCCGAAGATCAGGCTCCCTATCATGTGAGCCAAACAGGGTCCCAAAATAAAACCAGATTTGTCTCACGAGGGGGCAAGAGATGATGATATGATGTACCGATTCATCCTCCATCTCGCACAGGTAGCATTTGGTACGGTCTCCTCTCCACTTTCACTTGTGTAAGTTGTCGAGGGTAAGAATTTTGTTCTCCCTTGTCCATCCCAAATGTTCATTCTTGTACTTTACATATTTTGTTCAATACTATCCTAATGTTGATGTGGCAGCACATGAGCATTATATGTAAGCAAAATACGCCACTTGTCACACTACGCCAACAAAATACGACCACATGTAAATAAAAAATTCAAAAAAATAGGTCATATTTCATCTGTATACCACATGTGCTACCACAACATATTGAACAAAATATGCAAAATACAAAAACCGTATTGAACATTTTCAAAGTAAAGGGATGGAAATGAACATTGGTGTTAAGTACATGGATGGCTTTAACCCTAAAATTTACATCTTTTTATTAATAATTATTTAAAAACTATTAAAATTATTAAAAAAAATATATATATTTAAGGGCCTGTAGGTCGCCCCTTTAAGCCCAACCCAACACAAGAGGGTGGGCATGCTAGCACAGCCCGGTTACTGAAGCAACCGTGTTGTCCCGAGATCGGCTAGCACAGCCCAAAACTCCGCACTACTCAAATATATTAATGAATATTTTGTAAAGACTAAATTACTTTTTTCTAACAAAAAAAAATTCAAATTAACCCCGTTAATCTGTTTAAAATTTTAGATATCTAATAATTTCTAATTTGGATCTGAGGATTAGGAATTGTTCCCAAAATTTCAATCTCATGTATATTCAATCAATTTTTGTTTTCCTAAATTTCTTCATATTATAAAATATGATAGAAAATATTTTGAATGAGGTCACAGATGAACAAAACATCAGAAATAGTTGTACTGTTGAAACAGTGCAGTAACAGCGTCAGGCAGCTGAAACAAATCCAAGCACAAACCACCATTAATGGCATCCTGCAAACTGGAACCCTAATATGGAACTGCATCATCAGAGCTTATGGGCAAAGCCCAGGCCCCATGCATGCCATCCTCATCTACAACCAGTTCATGCTTCTGGGATCATCATCACTCATCCCTGACAATTACAGCTACCCTGCCGTCCTTAAGGCCTGTTGCCGCTTGCCTTATACCCTCCCTAAAGCCAGAGAAGTGCATGGCCATGTCACTAAACTGGGGTTTGTATCTGATGTTTATGTCCAGAATTCTCTTATTCATGTTTATGGGGTTTTGTCACAGATTGTTGATGCACGTAATTTGTTTGATGAAATGTCTCTTAGAGACTTAACAAGTTGGAATTCTATTCTGACAGCTTATGTGTGGGCTTGTGATGTTAGAGCTGAGGTTTTTGTTTTGTTTAGAAAGATGGTTTGTGATGATGTTTGGGTTGATGGAATTACACTGGCTGTGGTGTTGTCTGGATGTGGAGGGGACCAAGAAGAGTTGAGCTGTGGAAGAGTTATTCATGCTTATGCTTTGAAGCATGGGCTTGTTTTTGATGTAAGAGTGGGAAATGCAGTTATGAATGCATATGCGAAAACGGGTGATTTGGATGCTGCATTTGGATTGTTTGAGGAGATGGGAGTGGTGCGTTTGAGAGATGTCGTTTCACACACCATATTGATCAATGCATGTGTTGAGTCAGGCTCATTGGAGCTGGCACGAGAAATCTTTGATCAGATGAGTTCGAGAGATGTTGTGCTGTGGAATTCGATGATTGATGGCTATATAAAGGCCAAGCGGCCGAAAGAAGCTTTGGAACTTTTCAAGCAAATGGAGATGGAGATGATAGCCCCTGATGAGAACACTATGGTGAGTGTGGTATCAGCATGCGCTAGCCTTGCGGACCTAAATATCGGACGCTTAGTTCATCAGTTCATTCGTCGACAAGGCATAAAGGAAGACAAGTTTGTGCTGACAGCTTTGGTTGACATGTACGCTAAGTGCGGAAGCTTAGAGGACGCATTGATTGTGTTCTTGAAGATGACTCAAAAGGATGTTTTCACTTGGACAGTACTGATTGCTGGTTTCGCAACATATGGATATGGAAAGGTCTCTTTCAAGCTCTTCTCAATGATGCAATGTGAAGGAGTGGAACCAAATGAGACAACATTTGTTGCATTGCTGAAGGCTTGCAGTAATGCAGGTCTTATTCATGAGGGCTACCTATGGTTCAAAAGAATGGTGGAAAATTACAGTATCCAGCCTAAGATCGAGCATTTTGGTTGTATGGTAGATCTTCTAAGCAGAGCCGGTATGTTCTCGGAAGCTGAAGAGTTGATTAAATGTATCCCCATGCAAGAGAGAATCATATTATACAAGACATTGCTCCGTTCATGCATTTGTTATGGAAATCTTCATCTTGGAGAAAAGATTTCAGAGGAATTGACCAAGTTGAATAAACCCCTGAGTTATGGTGTATATGTTCTGCTTTCCAATTTCTATGCATTTGCAAGAAGATGGGAGGATGTTGAACAGATAAGGAAAAGTGCAAGAAGTTCTGATATGAAGAAGGATGCAGGAATTAGTTATATTGAACCAATAGCCTAAACTTTTCGATATACATATCATTGATCTGCGACAACTCCAATACAGGAGAAATGATTGATCCACGATATTTTTTATCAGAAGATAACAATGTATGTATTCAAATCATCTTTAATCTTTTACTGCATAATCTAATGCAACAATTGTTTTTAGTCCATAGTTGTCGTGCTTCTTGGATTATACTATGAAGTTGCATCTTTCTCACATATCGTGCAAGTCTAAAACACCCTTCTGCCTGTTCTGTTCTTCCCCGGATGAAAGAGTTCATAGAAAAATTGCTTGATTAGTGAAAAGTATGTCCCATTTTATCTAAACAAAATTTTTCTGCAGCACAAGGAACAAAATTCATCAGTTCTTGCTTGTCACTGAATGAAACATAAACTATGCTTGTTCATCTGTAAAATTGCTCATCACTAGACTCTGATTGCGCACATAAGATGATGAATTCAAAGAGGTGGAATACTCTGTTTGTCTCTAAAGAAGTTACCAGGATCAACAACAGACTTGACTTGAGCCAGCTTCTTGAAATTACTCTTGAAGTACTTGTGACCCCAAACCAAAGCCTTGGAATAACTACTAATCTCACCGACTTCATTTGTCCCTATAATTCAAACATGCAGCTCTGGTATTCTTAGAAACATGTAGACCCATGAATTCATAAAACCTTCTGAGCCAAATCCACATGCTTGTTATCATCTTCACCTTCATCCTCACTCCATTTCACCAAGTACTGAATGTTGCACTTGTTCCCCTTCCTATGAGGAAAGGGAGTCTCAGTCTCAGAGATCTCATGCATCCTCCCTCCAAAAGGATCAACAATCACAATAGGCCTCTCATCTCCCTGCAAAAACCATCTCCACATCCTCTCCCACCCCTTCTCACTGATGTGCTCTGTAACAAAGTCTGACTTTCCTTTGCTGGATTTGTTCAACTCTCTACTTGTTCTGTCTAGCAAAATGGAAACTGGTGTACCCTTTGGGTACCCTGCAAGGTAAACTACAGACTCAACCCACCTCACCTTTGTGCAGTCCTTAAGCCTCCAATCCAAGCTCATGAGGAAAGTTAGTTTCCATTATAGGAAGAAGCTCTTCTCTTCTCCCAAGGAACAAGGAGTTGAAACTAACTTGAACTGTCTTCTTGTTACTCCCTCATTCTACATCCTTGACCTGCAATATTGTTCTGATGAACAGTCTCTCGTTAAGTTTGTATGCAATGTGCTCCCACTTGTTGATAAGCTTGGTTGCACCCTGACTCAGTGTGCTATGAGCTGTGAACAGTGACCTTAGGAGGGACTTCCACCAACTTCATCTTGTATGCAAGGATAACTCCAAAGCTTGTTCCTCAACCACCTCTAATGGCCCAGAAGAGGTCCTCTCCCATCGTTTCACTCTTTAGAGAACATGCATGGAATGAGAGGGAAAGAGGAGAGGAGAAGAAGATGAAGGATGGGGAGACCATTTGTTTGGTTGTTTGAATCAATGAGGACTTTTTTTTGTTCTTAGAGTGGATTACATTGTGATTCACTGAATAACAGTCAATTTGTTTGTTATAGTCATAGAGGGTATTTATTTATTCAAATAATATCTATATATATTGTGTAACAAATTCAATGAAGATCTCATCAGAGGAAAATGAATGTGTTTGTTACAGTGTATTTTTTTTTTAACTCAAATAAATGTTAAATAGTGGCTTGATCATTGGGATGGAGCCAAATCTGCATCTCTTTAAATCCAAGGGTCCAGATTTCTATTGGAGTTTTAAAGGCTTTGTAGTAGGGTAAAGAAGAGATGTGTGTGGAGAGAGAAAGGAGAAGGTGAACAAAAGATGAAGAAACCCTAGATCTCATCTTGTTAAGGTAAATTCCTTGGTGTTTGGAGGTGAGGGAAAAATGATGACTCTTGTAAATCTATTGTAGCTTGGTTTAAGCTATTGTTTTCTTCTTGTTGCTCTTATAATTCCTCAAGACATAGTGAAGCATTATCCTCCCGTGGATGTAGACTTTTCTTGGCCGAACCACGTAAAATTTGATGCCTTCTTTTGTTCTTGAGTGTATGCTTGTATATCCTCTTTGCATTGTCTATCCATTATGTTATTTCTAGGTGTATGTGAAGTTGCACATCAAGTGTTCGACGAATTGTCGTACTTGTTCCGCACTTCCTCTTATGCAACAATTGGTATTAGAACTTGGTTCTAAGAGTGTGAAGGTTGGAGCAATCTTTTGGGCAACCATCGGTATCAGTAAGATGCATGCCATGAAGAGGTTATTTATCTTGAAGATGAAGGATGATGTCACGGTGCGGAAGCATGTGAATGAGTTCAACTCAATTGTGGCACAATTAAAAGCTCTAAAGGTGAATCTTGATGAAGAGGTGTTGTGTTTGCTACTTTTGAGCTCTTTGCCTCCAAGTTGGGATACTCTTGTTACTACTGTGGCGAATACGATAGGCAACAAGTTCAAGTTAAATGATGTTGTTTCTTCATTGAGTAGTGAGGAGACTGGATGCAGGGTTTCTTCACAAATGTCTAGTGACTCGATTCAAGCACTAGCGGCCGATGAAAGAGGAAGGTCTCAACAAAATGTTATGTTTCCGCTAGTAAGTTCAAGTCACAAGGAAAGGGAAGATCAAAGTCACGGGGCCAAGTTGTTACTTGTTGGTATTGCAAGAAGCAAGGTCATATAAGGAATGATTGTAATCTCTTGAAGAGTAAGCGAAAGGGGAAGCAAGTTGATGGTGAAGCAAGCATAGCATCTCAAAGTGATGATGGAGTCACATTAAGCATTGCTGGTATGGTTTCTTCTTCCGTAGATACTTGGGTGTTGGACTCCGGTGCTTCATTTCACATATGTCCAAATTGATCATTTTCTTCACCTACAAAGAGGTTGATTGTGGTAATGTCTACCTTGGTAATGAACTTGCTTGTAAAATTTTGGGCATTGGTGATGTGGTTATTAAGCAAGAAAATGGGAAGAAGCATATATTAACTAATGTGAGACATGTTCCTGAGATAACAAACAATAACCTTATTTCGGTTGGGCAACTTGATGAGGCCAATTAGGCAATGGATCATGGAGGATCTCTAAGGGTTGTATGACGGTATTGAAGGTGCAAAAAGATAGGAATTTGTACACTTTTCTTGGCTCACCTCAAAGATGTATGTCGGCAACGGCAAGTGGACATGATGATGTGCATATTTGGCATAGTCGGCTCGATTATCTTAGCGAGCATGGAATGAAGTTATTGCAAGATAGAAAGCTTCTTCCTTTGTTTGAGAGTTCATCTTTGAATTATGTGTGCATTGCATCATGCACAAGCAACATAGAGTAAACTTTAAGAGGCATGAATCTCATGGAAAGTTTTTTTTTTTTTTTTTAGATAGAGCTAACTCAACTGGGAGCTTGAGTCGCATCTATGAATTGCAGAACATCTCCATCATGTGCCCTCTTGGCAAGGAAATTGGCAGCAGTATTCTCCTCCCTAGGTATGTATTGGCATTCCCATCGTTCCAAAATTTTCAGTTTTTCCTTGCAATGCTCTGTTAGTGCCTGTGTCCTCCAATTGATATCCTCCTTGTTTTGTTGCAGCATTCTAGTAATGTGCAGGTTGTCATACATCAATCTTGCAGAGCTGCATCCCATTCAGATCAAGGTTTTAATCCCTGCTATCAAGGCTTGTATTTCACCCTCCAATGCAGATTCAACTTGATGTTCCTCTGTTCCTGCATAACAGAGTTCCAAATTGAGATAATACGATCAACCACATCAAGATTTAGACTCACCTAGCTTCCATGAAGTGCCAGTGAAGAGATAATGTTGGAACAGTTCCCTGTTTAAGATTCTTTGGGCCTTGTATGACACAATTTGATTGTGTATCTGGTGTTGTATGTATTCCAGTGTTAAGGATATTGCTCTGTGTGGCAGTTTTTTGGGTTCTAATCGTGTCTTCTTGAATGTAAAATCACATCTGTTCTTCCAAAGTAGCCATAACACTTGGGCAGTCAGTGAAGTTTCTTCTTTTGTAAGTTTATGAGTTCCCAGTTGTCTCTTGTGCACCAATTTTCCTTCTAATAGATCGTTAGGTTCAAAATCCCAGTTGATCATATATCCTCTGGCTTGAATTTCCATCCAAACTAATTTGGCCCATCTACATTGAGAGAAAAGATGAGTCACATTCTCAGCAGTGAGTTTACAATGTTCACAAGGCATGTCAGGTCGCAAATTAATAGAGTGTAAATGGGTTGTAGTTGGTAGTCGTCTGTAGAAGAACTTCCATGAAAGGTTTTGATTCTTAGGATAACTTCCAATTTCCACAAAGATGGCCATCCTTCCCAATGATCATCAGAGTTTGATTGTCTTAAGTGTGTGTATACTGCAGCAGAAAATGTTTTGGTTCCTATGCCTTGCTGCCATTCCCAGCTATTTACCTGTTCATCTTGCATTACATCCCTGCAACTCAAGATTTCAGTAATACATGGGAGAAAAATATCATATATGACTTCCCAGTCCCATTCATTCCCAATCCTTAAATCCTGGACTGAAAGAAGGCCACTGCCATAATCCATGTTATAGAATGTAGGTTTATATCTTATAGGAATACTGAAGACACATGGGTGTAGATAAATTTAATCAGAGACTTATATGAATTTAGTGGTGATTTCACTCTTCACTAACTTAGTAGTATTCTGGAGAGTGTGATGAAGATAGGATGCTCTAACTGCCTTTTTATTATTCCAGAGATAGAAGTTACCATATTTATGTTGATATAGTTGAATCCATGCCTTTTCTCTATTGTTGACTAGCTCTAGAAGATGTTTTGTCATCATTGAATATTTCATGGTTTTCAAGCATTTGATCCCAAAGCCACCCTCAGTTTTATCTTTGGAGACAGTGCTCCAATTTATGAGATGGATGCCCTTTCCATTGCTTGTCTTCCAAAGAAAGTTCCTAACTAATTTGGATTTTTGATCAAGAACACCATCAGGAAAGGCATAGGTATTCAGAGTATAATAAGGAAGAGATGTGATTGCAGAATTGATGAGAGTTATCTTTCCTGCCATTGACAGGTGTAGGGTTTGCCAATGAGCAGGCCTTTTTTCTACCTGTTCCACCAGGTAATTAAAGGTTGATTTATGTAGTCTATTTGGGGATATCCAGCTCCCTAAATACTTCAGTGGAAAACTACCCACTTTGAGCCCTAAAATGTTTACAATGGATTTCTTGAGCCTTATATTCATTCAGGAGGGAAAGATTACCTCTGACTTTTTGAGGTTGGCTCTTTGTCCAATAATGTTTGAGTATATATTAAGGCACTTTTTTATGGTTCTGGATTCCTTTCTAGTTGCCCTACAGTAAACAATTAGGTCTTCAGCATATAAGGTATGGTTAATTGAGTGAGTTGGGCCTAGTTGGATGCCTCTCAGTGTCTTCATTTCCTCTGCTCTATTAAGTTTCTTAGTGAGAACTTGGGCCACTAGGATAAAAAGATAAGGAGAAATGGGATCTCCCTGTCTGATCCCTGATTGGGGTTTGATATATTCTCTAGCTCTCCCATTTATAATGAAGGCAATAGAGGTGGTTTCAATGCATGCCTTAATACAAGTAATCAATTTTAGTGGGAACCTCATCTTGGTCAACACAGCAACAATTGCATCCCATCTCATAATGTCATATGCTTTTTCCATGTCCATTTTAATCATCATCATTGGGTGAGACTTCGGGTCATTCTCTAGGGAGTGTGCAACTTCTTGGGCTAGTAAAATGTTATCGGAGATATTTCTATCCCTAATGAAAGCACTTTGTTCCTTGCCAATAAGATATAGTAATATATCTCTGAGTCTATTTGCTAAAATCTTGGTTATGATCTTATAATTAACATTGCACAAAGCAATAGGTCTATAATCTTGTACTGTCTGAGGGTTCTCCTCTTTTGGTATCAAGGTTATCAAAGATTGGTTCCAGCTGGAGGGGAGATGACCATGCTCAAAGAAATGTTCTATTACCTTAACAATTGAATCACCAATAATATGCCAGTATGCAAGAAAGAATTCAACAGTGAAACCATTGGGTCCAGGAGCTTTACCTTGTGCCATGGATTTAATAGTGCTATATATTTCAAACTTGGTCACTAGACCTGTAAGAGAGCTAGTTTGTTCTTCTGTTAATACTGAAAGATCATCAGGTAGAGCCTCAATAGTGGTTTCCAGATTTCTCTCACAGTTGTCCTGCCAAAGCCTTGAGTAGAAGTTAGTAAAGCAAGAGTAAATATCAATTGGGTTGGTTGCAATGTTACATTGCTCATCCTTGACCTGTAGGATTTTATTTTTTCTTCTATGATTTCTAGCCAGTTGGTGGAAGTATTTGGAGTTATGATCACCATTGTTAAGCCAGTTTGCTCTAGATTTCTGTATCCAAAAGATGGTGTTTTGTCTTAGTAGAGCTTGGAGTTTATTATAGAGGCTCCTCAACTTGAAATATATATTGTAAAATCCAAAAATTTTAGGGAAATAAAATTTTCATGATTATTTGGTTAATAAAAGGAAAAGTCCCCCAAGTTTGGATTTAATTGGAATTTTAGTTGGAATAAAATTTGCTTTGATTATGATTTAATTAACTAACAAAGAAATTCCCTATGTTTAAATGGAAGGTTATGAAAAAAATGGAATTTTGGCATTAATAATATGAAGGGTCTTTAATGTAAATTGGAATTATAGGTTTCATGGGATTATAGGCAGTTTGGTATGATTTGATTGATGGGAATTTTATATATATAAAATTCGGATGGGAGGTGTTTTGAATTCAAAGGTGACATAAAATAAAAGAATAAAATATATACATATATATATATATATATGCAGGTGGATGAGAATCCTTTGATTTTATTCATATCTTTCTAGAGTAAGAGAGAGAGGCGAATCATTTCTGATTCATTTGTATGGGATTAGGAAAAGTCTAAGTTTTGAAATGAGAATATAAAAGATTTAGAGGGTCCTTTATAAAAAAAAAAGGTGCATGAGAAAATCATACATGTGATTATTTTGATTTGGAGTGGGCGGCCATGATTTCACATGGAGATTGGAAAGAGATTAGATTTTGTGTTTGTTTAAACCTCTCATCAACAGATTGCACTTATCGCCATCGAGTCTCTATAAAAGCATTGTTGTCTTCCAAAAACCCTAGAATGATTCTTCCAAGCGGCGGCGAATGTTTGTCTTCTTCGGGGGAGATCGTTTGAGAGAGGGAGAGGAGCCGGGCGCTAGAGGTCTTGAAGCACCGCCGATGATGAGAACCAACGTGCAGAGCGTCGTGACACATGTAAGCTTTCTTAAAACCTCCTGAGAAGTTATCATGGAAAATCATGGAGTTTACTTTAGATAGCATGGATGCATAAGAGGAGTTGAGTTTCATAAGTTAAACCTGAAAGTACACATGGTTTATTGTTTTTGGTTTGGGATCTCTACTTTTGTAATAGTAGACATTGAAATAGGGGATGGTTGCCATGTGTATGACCTGTAGATTTGAAAGCATGTTTGACAGTTATGATTTTCAGAGATTGGTAGGTGAATCCATGGCATATTAATGGGAATAGTTGGGGACAGTAACCTACAAAGGTATTAAAGTTTAAAGGCTTTGGAAAGCTATTGTATAAGTATAAGGATGGATTTTAATTTTAGCTGGAGGTGCTTGAGAGTCTATTGAAGACTGAGTGGGTTGACAACTCTTTTATTAGAGGAAGTCTATGATATCTTATTGATGGGTTTCATGGAGGTCTTGATTCTCTGGACAACAGGCTTGAGTTGAATTCATCACTGTCTTATGGCAGGATGTGTATGTTTGGGTTATCTAGAGAGGTGGTTGAATATCTAAGTGGACTTTGGTAGCACTAATGAAAACCGTGGAACTAATTTGATGGACCAAACTTGGGTAGTGAATTGATGTATGCATGACTGGGTGGACCTTTTGGTGAGCGTGATAAGGGACTGAGGGTTAAGTTTAATTTAGTTGGGCCTTGGGCCGAACTTGTGGGCCCAATTAAAGGGAATTATCGTATTTGTACATTTGATCAAGTGGTTAACTAATTAAGTGGGTCGAGTTGTAGTATCTATGGGCCGGGCCCATTTAGTTTTGCATGCTTTATAGATGGCACTATTTTGAGCACGTGTGCGTGTGCTGAGTATAAATCTATGTTTAACAGAGACTGTCGAAGATCGTGGTACTTCGACGGGACAGGTTCAGAGCGATCGGTTGGGTTGCGTATAGAGGTAAGTGACTCTTGCCTAGCTCCTACCCAGAGATGGGTTTCTTTGGCATTCTTATACCTGGTTTGGCATATCTTTTGCTGATATCGTGATTGTGCCTGTGATTATGATTTGGATATCTGTTGTTGATTCCCGGTATACATGTTTTGTTTGATGCTTCCATATCGGTTGATTGGTTGTTTGGACAAATTGTTTTTGGATGCTCACTGAGCATGCCACCGTGGACCGGGACATTACTGTGCGACTCATGGTGCTTGTGTTTAGGTGGGGTTGGTATGTCTCAAAGATCGGGTATGCGTACTCAGGAGCATAGCCATCTGTCGTCCGGCACTTGACCATTGAGGCACACGGCACTTGTGCTGACCGTGGAGGTGTGATTGGTCGGGCTTAGGGGGCCCCGTTTGATTGACTCATTGTGTTGACTATTTGTCTTGATTTGTCTATCTTGACTATTTGGACTGTGCTTATCTTGATTTCTCTGCAGGGTACTTACTGAGCTTTCCTTTCGAAAGCTCACTTCACTTTCTTTTTCTCTTCCAGGTTAAGAGGAACAGATGACTCAGGGTTTGGAGCTGCGCATGGGACTGGGATAGGTTGGAGAGGTCCGAGGACCTCAGGTTGTGTGAGAGTTTCACTTGTAGGACCCTTATAGGGCCTGATTTTGTATAGAGCTTTGTAGGGTACCTGGAACCCTTCATGATTTTTAATTCCGTTGTATGACTCTGATATTGTTCTTTATTATTAATGAACATTTGATTATTATTGTTATCTGCTTATCATTTTTAGGCCTTGTATTCGATTGGGGCTCGTCTCCTTTCGGGTACGGCCGACCGTCCAACGCGTTCAGGGTCCCCGGATCCGGTCGGGCGCTGATTAATATGGTATCAGAGAAATGCAGATAACCGACAACCTAGTTGCCTTAGTGACATAGACAATTAGGCTGAACTGAGTGTTGGGTCGGGTAGATTAGGACTTTGGATGGATACCTGATGCGTGGAGGTTGCAAGGTCGCAAGCTGCGGGCCAAGACTAAAGGGGGGAGGTAGTCCCCATTACTCTGATAGAGTTGAGGCGAAAGGTCATGGGTCTGGTGTGACCCCAGGTATTGCCCAGGTGACGGGCAGAGGACTCCTAAAGTTTTGGAGGATTGGACCGACCATTCATGAGGATTGGGGAGCCAGTATTAGTGAACGTTAGGTCTGAGAAATGGAGCAAACGTTCAAGGTTTGGGAGTGAATGACTGATGTGAAATTTGAGGATAAACCCATATTTTTCATGAGTTGTTATAGTGTGCCAACTTTGAGATTATAAGGAGGTGTTTGCCGGATTAGTCTGTTGCCGGATGAGGTTTTAGGGATTGATTGTAAATTTCGAGGACGAAATTTTTGTAAGGGGGGAGGATTGTAAAATCCGAAAATTTTAGGGAAATAAAATTTTCATGATTATTTGGTTAATAAAAGGAAAAGTCCCCTAAGTTTGGATTTAATTGGAATTTTAGTTGGAATAAAATTTGCTTTGATTATGATTTAATTAACTAACTAAGAAATTCCCTATGTTTTAATGGAAGGTTATGAAAAAAATGGAATTTTGGCATTAATAATATGAAGGGTCTTTAATGTAAATTAGAATTATAGGTTTCATGGGATTATAGGGAGTTTGGTATGATTTGATTGATGGGAATTTTATATAGATAAAATTCGGATGGGAGGTGTTTTGAATTCAAAGGTGACATAAAATAAAAGAATAAAATATATACATATATATATATGCAGGTGGATGAGAATCCTTTGATTTTATTCATATCTTTTTAGAGTAAGAGAGAGAGGCGAATCATTTCTGATTCATTTGTATGGGATTAGGAAAAGTCTAAGTTTTGAAATGAGAATATAAAAGATTTAGAGGGTCCTTTATAAAAAAAAAAGGTGCATGAGAAAATCATACATGTGATTATTTTGATTTGGAGTGGGCGGCCATGATTTCACATGGAGAAAGGAAAGAGATTAGATTTTGTGTTTGTTTAAACCTCTCATCAACAGATTGCACTTATCGCCATCGAGTCTCTATAAAAGCATTGGTGTCTTCCAAAAACCCTAGAATGATTCTTCCAAGCGGCGGCGAATGTTTGTCTTCTTCGGGGGAGATCGTTTGAAAGAGGGAGAGGAGCCGGGCGCTAGAGGTCTTGAAGCACCGCTATTTCTTCTTCTTTTGATGTATCTACTTGAGTTTCCAGCTCCTCTAGTGTTTCAATTTCTTTTTCTATGCCTTTAATTTTCTGTTCTAGACCTTGAGTAGTAAGGGAACATGTTCGATGAGTTGTTGTTTAAGTTTGTGAAGTTGTGGCTAGTGGTGTGTAGAGGATTCCTATTATGGTTGCCCCTCCAGGCATCTTGCACTGCCCTGAGACATTCATCTATGTTAATCCAGTTCATGTCAAACTTAAAAGTCTAGATCCTCTGTTGTATTTTAGGGTAGTGGTCAAAAGCAAGGGTTTGTGATCAGATTGACACCTAGCTAAGTGCTTAATGTGATAGGCCTCTATGCTATCATGCCAAATCTCATTTGCAATAATTCTATCAAGACGAGCCCAACTTCTGGCCATACCTTTTTGGTTGTTACACCAAGTATAAGGTGAACCAATGTAATTAAGCTCATGGAGATTATTATGAGTAAGAAAAGCATTGAAACACCTGGCCTTTACCTCAGATGTGGGACTACGGGTACCTCTGAGATTCTTCCTTTCTTCACTGTTCTTAACAGCATTGAAATCCCCAAGTAGTAGCCAGGGGAATGGTATGGTGGCTATCTTGGATAGGCTATTCCAAACTTCGTTTTGAGTTCCCATGGCCTGGCTGTTGTAAATCACTGATACCAAACAAGGTTTAGTTTCATGAGTAGTAACAGCAAGATGGAGGAAATACCTATTCTGTGCAAAAGGTGTGACCAAGCCCATTTTTTTTCTCTACAGAGTGATTATACCACCCGAGAATCCAACAGAGGGGATGGCGGCCCAATGCCAATTTTTCTTGAATTTGTTACAAAAAGATTGTAATCTAGCTTTGTCTACTCTGGTTTCCACCAGACAAATAATGGATAACTTCAGTGATCTGATAAAAGTTAAAATTCTACTCACAGTATCTGCCCCTGAGACTCCCCTACAATTTCATAAGAGTACTTTCATCGGGAAACTTGGAGATTAAGGTTGTGGTCCTCCGCTTCTGTGATCCGACCTTTCTTTTGGATTTGAGTTTCAACCGTAGCTCCTCTTTTACTGCCATTTGTTTCTCCTCTCAACTAATCTCTAATTTCGAGTTCCATCGCTTCTCCTGCAGGTGGTTCTTCTTTATCTATCATGTCAACCTCCATGTGCCTCATTTGTAAAACCCGCCCCGAAATAAATAATAATTTTTCCCAGAATTTATTAAATGAAAATTTAATATAGTAAGCGAAGTAATTTTGGGAAAAGTTATAAAGATCTAATTAATCCAGATTAATTAAGTATTGATTAATCCAGATTAATTAATAAGAAAAAAAAAACAGACAAATGTTCGAGTCCCGAAAAAAATGGATTTGGTCGGGGACTGAGACAACCTCGTAATGCCACAGTATGCCCGTGACAAAGAATTGACTAAAGCCGGTATTCTCGGATCTGGTCTGATTGGAGACAGACCACATGATACTACAGTGTGCCCGTACCGCTGGAATCATTGACCCGTAATTTTCGGATCTAGGTCGATGAATTATTATAAAGATTATATTAATTAATGGGAGACGAGACATAAAGTAGAAAGATAATTATTAAATAAATTATTTGGATTGTAGTGGGGGAAATAAATTAGAGGATAAGTTAGACTAATAGATTTTAAAAATAAGTTATTGTATTGTAATTTAATTAATTAAGTTAAGTAAAGGATATAACATATATGTATATATGTTTATATTCAGAGAACTTAGGTTTTGGAAAGTTAAATTAGATTTCAATTGGAATCAAGGAGACATCATGCCCTAACCCTCCCTCCATCTCTCTTCTTCTCCCTTGCTTGTGGCGTCAACCCGGGCCGTAGGCAAGTCCCCGGCCAGCGCCAGTGGTATAGCGTCGCTTGCCAGCATACGTACGATCTTGTATGTGCGCACCTTCAGAACCCAGCGTGCGGCCACGGTGGTACCGGTCGCGGCACAGCGACCCACTGACGCGCACCGCCAGCGCGCGGCGGTAGCGGCGCGCTTAAGCTATTCCAGACTTTCGACTTGCGACGCCGCCCCATCATCACTCCACGATTGTAATCCCTAACTTTGGGGGAATTTACACATTAATTAGTGGATTGATTGGATGAAATTAACTTGACATGATTTGGGATTCTTAGAATTATAATGTGTTAAGCTTGATGCCATGGAATGTATGTTGATGAATGATTTAACTTCTAAAGTTGATTTGGTGGAATGATTGTATGCATGTGTTGTAAAGAGACATGTAAATTGAATGTCATGTGTAAGTATTGTATTGATTATAAAATCCATGTGTAATGGATAGATTGGTTGCATGGTTGTATTAATTTTGGGGCCCTTCAAATAGAGGAGCTGTTGCCGAATTTTTGAAGAAAATCTTAAGTATTAATACTTGATTATATTCTCCATGAACTTGATAGTGTTTAAGTGTTGAAAGAAAGCATATTAGAAGCCCTAATTCATGCTAAGGATAGAGATGAGTACATCTCATATTAAGTAGAAGTTCATATCTTCGTATTAATTATTCATATTGAAGACATGGAATTCATGATCAGTAAAGTGACGCCTAAGAGAGGGATCTTAAGCACATTGGAGAACTCTTGAGGGGCTCGATTCATACATTGTGCTAGTGAAGATAAATAATTCGTATTCTCTTGATTGGTCGTTATAGACCCTTGTTGAACATATAAGTTATCTTTGCATTGGCTATTGATGTTGTAAACATGGATTTTGTTGCTATTGAATTAGTGTATTTTCAAAGCATTTTAGTTACCAAATAATAGGATGGAAGGTGTTGAGTATTTTGGGATTGTTTTCACACTTCCTTGGATTAAGAATAGGTGTGATCAATTGCAAAACATTGTAAAGAGTTGAACTCCAAGGAATGGAAAATTGCAGGAAACACTGTAGCACAGCAGAACACCCATTTTATTTTATTTTATTATGGGCGTTGTAGCGGTGATAATGAGCCCAATTCTGGGGGGAATGGAACATAATATTGTGAATATGATATACTAGAAGTATGAGATAAAATGGTGAAGATTTCGAGCTTCAATTTGAGGTTTCAACTTCATGATTTGAAGAGTTACTGTACCTACTGACAAAAAAGGTAAACTGTTAATTCTAATGTCCTCCAAAAGCATCGGAATTCGATTCCAATCATCCTGATAGTTCGGGGATGTATTTAAACTAATAAAAATGGTGTGGGCATGTGTTATATGTCCCTAACCTATTGGTTATAAATTAAAAAGCCGACAGTTAGGTAAACTCACGATTAAGGTAATTAAATGCATGTAATGCATTCAGATTTTTATGAAATGTTATGTGATGAAAAATTACCATGTTTAGGACGTGGTGAGGTGGTCAAGGACCTGAGTGGAAGACTTGGACCTGGGTAGGTCCTAGAAGCGAATGAGGTAGGCTCTCGCACGAGTACTGTGAGTATTTCTAACTCATAGAATTCTATTGATTTCTGTTGTTGTTGTGCTAGATGGATGTTGGAGTCCATCTTTTGATACCTGCTCTATTTGTTGACATGTTATGCTTGTTGTATTTGTCTGAGCTTGTATGTTCTGATATGATCTGCTTTGAGGGAGTACCCCTTGACATTCTTCTTGTGTTGTTGTGGGATGGCCAGGAGGTGGTACTCCATGGCTTATGGCCAGTGGGAATGATACTCCATGGCATATGGCCAGTGGAGTACACTCTGGCATCCTACTTGTACCTGGGATGGTCAAGGGGGTGGTACTCTATAGCAGTTCATTGACATTCTAGTTGTGCATTGTTTGAGTGTGATACTCTATTTATGCTTTGCTTGAGCATTCTAATATTACTCTGCTCCATCTGCTGATATTTGGTTATCTGCATGTCTTGAATTTTCTGCTTTTGGCCTTATGTCATCCTGGTTTTGTGCGATCCTACTGGGCCTTTCTTTGGCTCATGCACTTGTTTGCTTGATGTTTTTCTCAGGTGACGAAGAGTAGCTAGGAGCGGGACTCAGGAGGGAGCTTCCGCGGGACAGCCTAGCAGCGTCGAGGATGTTTTGAACTGAGGTTTGCGGGCCTCTAATCTCTTTCTGAGTGAGGATTCTGTGTCATTTAGGACCTGTTGGGGTTTTGTATAAACGCTCATTTATTTACTTTCGCCGATTATTCATTTTAACTCTGTTTTAATTATCTGCTTGTGTTACTGAGCCTTGCGTGCTTATAGGGGTGACCCTATAAGTAAGCGGCGTCTGTCGCGTGCACCGAGGCCCGGGACCCGGGTTCGGGGCGTGACATCATTTCTCCTGGATCAGGAGGTTCCATTTGATGCATAATTTATAATTCCCTACTCTCCATCTCTGTTGAGGTGCTAATGTTATTTGCAACACAGATTACCAGTGCTTCATGGCTGCGGTTTAGGCTATCATCAGCAGTTGTGTCCATAAGTTGTGGGTATTATATATATGGATTTGGAGTTCCAATCTTTTGGTTTTCAGAGAGGACAGAGGAATGAAGTTCAAGTTCCCCCCATGTTGTTCCTTGAAAGAGGTGTTTCCTTTTGAGACAGACAAGGAGGCATGGGTGTGACCCTATCGGTCATGTCTGGACGGCCGTCCGTTGCTACCTCCTCTCCCAGTTTCGAAGGGTTTGTGTGAAGGCTGACGTGCCAGTTCTGTTTCTGAGGTCCATTATGTTTGATTATGTTTTCTTGAACCTCTCCCCGGAGTTGCTCCATGACCTCGGCGTGTCAGACCTCCACGTTGAGTTCCAGCAAACCTGTCCATGTCGGGGTAAGTTTCTTGGATCTCTGGCTCCTCTTGAGTATCTTGGAATGCGTGCTCTTTGACTACAATTGCTCCCCAATGGTCTGAAGTGGTCAATGCCTTACGTGCTTGGTGCATGGTCTGCGTCTTCGCCGGGTCATTGTTTTGGAGCTCCCCTCCGGCCACTGCCGGACTTCTTCTATATGGATTTCCCTATACTTTCATCCAACCCCCAAAATTTGGGTCTTTTATACAAGCCTCCTCCATTGTTTGATCCATTATCCCTTCCCCCTGGGGTCCTGTATTCCGCTCCGAGGTGCCAGCCTCCTCGACAACCTTTTCCTTCCCTTTCGGGTTAGAAACCTGATGTCCGATTCCGGTTTCCTCGGGGCGACTCCCAGAGACCCCCTTCTTACAGTTGATGGCCCCATGACCAACAATTCCACAGTTATACCAAAAAACAGGTAGCTTCTCATACAATATTGGAACAAAGCACTTGGATCTTCCTATGTTAACCCACACTCCTCGCTCCAGCAGATGGTTAAGGTCAATTTCAACACAAACTCTGGCGTATTTCGCTCTATCCTGTATACAGGTGGTGTCATCAATTTTGATTACTCTCCCGATAGAGGCCGCTACTGAATCTAACGGTTCCAGTTCCCAGTATTTTGTAGGGAGGTTTAGGAACCGTACCCAAAGGATCGCCGTTGAGAGTTTCTCCAGGCTTGGTTGAAAATGTTCTCTCCAATGAATCAGGTACCGAACCATTCCGTTTATTGACCATGGACCCTTTGTGAGGATAATCTCTATCATTTCAATTATGCCGCATCAGATGAGGAAGAAGCCGTTTGGCATGTCAGCAACTGTGAACTCACCCTGATTCGCCTCCCAGAATCGGGAAAGTGCCTCCCTGACAACCTCCAACGGTGGGGGGAGGGGGGGGGCTCGACCTAAAAATTTTCCATAAACCACAGTTTTCATACCTTCGTGTCTTCTTCCAGGTACACCATGTTAGTCACTGATGCCTTGAGTCACTTTAGAAAAGGTCCTGGAACAAGAACATAGGGTATTTCCTCGCTGCGCTCCATTGAGCGTGCCACATTCTCCCTGGAGCGACCTGCTTGTGATCTCCCCTGCCAAACAGAAGATAGGTGGGGTACTTCTCATTCCCCACCCAGCCTGAGGGGTGTTTCTCTTGTACCGGCTTTGGAGTGGGTTGAAGAGCTTTTGGAGATGGGAATAGGGTTTCCTTTGTCCGTGGGAGAAGTGGGGAAATGAATGCCTCTGGGGCCCTCGCTGGGCTCCATAACTCCCCTCCCCCACCTACCAGGGTAAGTGGGGGACAGGGTGCTCGGATCTCAAAGCTAGGGCTTCACAAGGCACTCACAGTTAGGGCAAGACGAAGAGGAAGCTGCAAACTTTAATTAAAATATGACAATCTCATGGAAAGTTGAAAGCATTGGAGTTGGTTTATTCCAATGTTTGTGGCCCCGTGAATGTCAAGTCTCTAAGTGGTGCTTCTTATTTTATGACTTTCATGGATGATTATTCTAGAAAGTGTTGGCTTTATCCATTAGTATCCAAGGATCAAGTTTTTGAAACTTTCAAGAAGTTCAAGGCTCATGTTAAGGAAGGAGTGAAAGGTTTATATGTCTGAAAGTGAAAACTGATTTTCCATTTTGTGTAACGTTTCCCGTGAAACTTAAAATGCAGGGAAACGATTTCAACGTAGGCTCAGGGCTACGTGAACAGAAGGCAACGGAAATTCAGAAGCACGCGGGCAAGACAGAAGCGTACGCGTGGCGTGGGGGACAAGAGCCTGCGAAATCCAGAGACGGTCGAGGGGACCAGCACACGTGGCAGCACAGCACACGGCAACGCAGAAGGAATAGCCGTTTCAAAGACTACGTGATGATTGGCTGGAATGAAGATAAAGAGGAGAGCGAGGGCAATGGGAGGGCATGCATGGATTCAAGAGTGAAACCCTAATCTCCTCGGAGAATAGCGGCGGCGTCCAGAAGAGCGCGACTCGTCTCCGGTGCTGTCGCCGGTGGTGATTAATCTTCTAGTTATCTTCTTGTTGTTGGTGTTTGTCTCTACGGAGATTAGTTTATGTTAATGTATGATCCTCTGAGGATCTTAGTGGGGGTTGTTTCCAATCTTTATCATTCTGGGAATGGTTGGAGCTTGTTCTTATTCTACCTTTTAAGTTGATCGTCCGTTCTTATCTATTTTCTGGGTTGTTGTTCATTCGGAGAGTGTAGTAAGTTGTGGGATTCACAACATTTTGATCTTCAAAATTTCCAAATTTTCAACTGGAAGCCTCAGTGTAATCCTTATTTTCTATTTACTAAATCGATTATTTTTGTGTGAATTGTTTGTATCAAAATTTTCTCTTTGAAATTTTTGAATTCAAATTGTATGGATTTTTAAATTAATTTTTGTTCTTAATTTATCTTTTGATTCTGAAAATTTAAAAAAAAGTTTAAAAGTTTAAAAAATTATTATTTTTTGAATCTGAAAAATTAAAAAAAGTTAACAAGTTAAGAAGTTTTAAAAAGTGATAAGAAAGGATAAAAAATTAAAAAAATCTATCTATCTATATTTTATATACTATAATTCACATCCTTCACCATTCTAATTTTATTTATTAAGATATTTTTCCTAATTAGTTGAGATCTCAAGTCTCAGGGATTTAAGAAGAAAACGGTATTTGGGTTTTTTTTTTGTTAGATAAAATAAAAAAATCACCGTTTTTATTATTTCTCCACGTGGCAACGTGGGTTTGCCATGTATCACCTGCATAGCTCTTCATATTCACTCGAGGTATTCTAAAAATTACAAAAAGAGACTTCCTTTATGCTTGGACAGCCCGCTGGCCGTACACCAACATGGGCCCGCACCCGGTCGTGTCCTAGACATGGCCCGGTGCTACAATACCCTAGCTCGTGCTTAGCACGGCCCGGCCTGTTTGACATCTGGAGCAAAGAATGATATCAAGAAAGTCAAATCTGTCCCTCACACTCCACAACTAAATGGTGTCATTGAAAGAATGAATAGAACCATTGTGGATAGGGCTCACTCCGGTCTTCCTAAGTTCTTTTGGGTTGAAGTTGTAAATAGCGCGATGTACCCTCATCAATAGATCACCAGTGCTTCATTGGATGGTGATATTCCTGAAATGTTAGAATGCTAAGAAAATCTCTTATAATCATTTAAAAGTTTTTTGTTGCGAAGCTTATGTCCAGGTGTCATATGAAAAGAGAAGTAAGCTTAATTTGAAATCAAGGAGATGTGCTTTCCTTGTTTATTGTGGTGATGATAGAGGCTACAGGTTGTGGGATCCAATTGAGAGAAAGACAATTAGAAGTCGTGATGTCATATTTGTGAGGATGTAATGCTCAAAGAAAGCAATCAAGAAGAGCAAAATGATGAAAAACTTGTTGTTCATATGCAAGTAGGGTCATGTGTTCCTCCTCGGTAAATGCAAGAAATTCATCCTCAAGATCATGGTGATGGAGATGGGCATGGTGATGTTGATGGTCATGATATGATAGCATGGAGGTGATTGAGCAAAGAGATGCTCATGTTGATGAGGAAGAACAAGAATTTCGTCTCCACAAATCTTAAGGAGATTTAGGCCCTATTTAGATTGGCTTCCAAAAAAAGTGTTTTTTTTTCAAAACCTAGAGGAACTTCTGAAAAAAGTGCTTCTGAGAATAAGTTAAGGGCCTATTTGAATTGGCTTCCAAAAAAAGTGCTTAACTTATAAAAAAGTGTTTTTTTTAAAAACTGCTTCTCCAAAACTGTTTTTTTTTTTCAGAAGCACCACATGACTAGCTTCTAAAAAAAGTAGTGTGTGAGTTTTTTTTGGAGCTTCTGCTTTTTTAAAAAGCTAATCAAAACAGATTTTTTTTAGCCCAGAAGCCCTTAACTTATAAAAAAGCGCTTCTGGACTAAAAAAAAGCTAATCCAAACAGGCCTTAAGACCTTGTTTGGATTGGCTTCTAAAAAAGTGTTTTTTCTCAAAATCCTAGGGGCTTGTTTGGATTGGCTTTTTAAAAAAAAATTTGCTTTTTTTTTTAAGTTTGATAGAAGGATTTCTGGAAAAAGTGCTTCTCAAAGTATGTTAAGCGCTTCTATTATTTTTGTGTTTGGATAGGTAAATCCAGAAGCAGTTTTATAATAATAATGATAATAAATAAAAATAAATAATAATAATAATAATAATAATAATAATAATAATAATAATAATAATAATAATAATAATAATATAAAGTGTATTTTGGTAATTGATACTTTTCAAAATAGTCTTAAAAAGGTTTGAGAGTGGTGTTTTGGTAATTGTCACTTTCTAAAACAGCTTCACAGATGGAAAAAGCTATTTTTCAGCATTTTTTTTTCAGAACAGCTTCTGAAAAAAACTGTTTTTCAGCTTTTTTTACAGCTTCTACTTTTATTGTTAGTCCTTTGTTTCATAGATTTTTTGGATATCAACATCTGTATGTATTCTTTTTTTCTTTTTTTTTTTTTTACAAAAGTGACAAACGTCCCTGTTGATAGGAAAAGATCTTAATTTTATTGATAAGAAGTTGGGGTATATATAATACCACTACAGGGGTAAAATAGGAACTAAACATATATAGAGATAAATACAAAATATAGAGAGATAAATACTTAAAACCCTAATAGGCCCCCTCAAGATGGTGTACTAGAAGCAACACCAATCTTGTCACAAATATCAAGTAGCCGAGGACGAGACAAAGGTTTTAGATTGATCGCATGACAAGTTGATCAAAGAATGACATGAACAACCCGGAGAAGGGAAGACTGAACAAGATCGCGGACAAAGTGATAGTCAATGGCAAGATGTTTCATCCGTGAATGAAACACAGGATTAGCACATAGATACGTGGCACCAAGATTGTCCGAGTAGATAGTGGGTGCTGAAGAGACAGGGACATGCAGTTCATGAAGAAGTGTTTTGATCCATTGAATTTCAGCAGCAGCAGAAGCAATAGCACGATACTCCGCCTCAGTGGATGACCGAGCAACAGTGCGTTGCTTTGTAGACTGCCAGGAGATGGGATTGGCACCCAAGAACATAACATATGCACCTGTGGAGGAACGATCATCCGGATTGCCCCTCCAATCGGCATCGAAAAAGCCGTGAAGCTGAAAAGGAGAATTCGCCCGAAGCCGAATGCCAAGAGATTTGGTACCATTCAAATACCGGAGCAAGCGCTTAACAACCCCCCAATGATTCGCAGTAGGCTGATGCATAAATTGAGAAAGTCTGTTGACAGCAAAAGAAATGTCAGGGCGAGTCATGAGCAAATGTTGAAGACCACCAATAACTTGTCTATATTTGGTAGCATCAACCAAAGAGGATCCATCATGAAGAAGAAGTGATGCACCAACAGCAAGGGGCGTAGAAACCTGTTTTGAGTCAAGCATGTGGTGTTTCTGCAGAAGATCAACAACATACTTGTGCTGAGAAAGAAGCACACCATCAGAGGTCGGAGTAACCTCAACACCACAGAAGTAAGAGAGCAACCCAAGATCCTTGGTGGAAAATTTGGAGTCAAGTTGCCGAATAATACGATCAACTAGATGAGGATCACTGCCGATGTCGTAAGATCATCAACATAAACCAGAAAATAGATAAGAGTGGAGCCCACCGACAGAATGAAGAGGGATGTATCTGCGCAAGAAGTAACGAAACCAAGAGACTGAAGAAAGAGCTTTAACTCCTGGTACCATGCTCGCGGGGCTTGCTTCAAACCATAGAGAGCCTTCTGCAAACGGCAAACATAATCTGGAAACTGAGGATCACGTATGCCAGGAGGTTGAGTCATGTAAACTTCCTCAGTGAGACGGCCATTGAGGAAGGCATTGTTGACATCAAGTCACGCCGAGCGGACCACACATGATGCAAGGCTACACTCAAGAGCAGTCGCGAGCGGTGACCGGATTAACAAGCTGGGGTGAAAGTCTCATGAAAGTCAATCTTGGAATGACGGTGAAATCCTTTGGCAATAAGCAGAAGCTTTATACTGCGGTCAATGGTACCATCCGGTGTCGCTTTGATACTGAACACCCATTTGTTCCCAACAAGGTTCCGATGGGAGGCGGGAGGAACAAGGACCCGAGGTTTTGTTGCGTTGAAGAGCATCATATTCGCTTGCATGGCTTGAAACCGGTCGCGGATGGCGAAGAGCACATGCGGCTATGCTTGAGTTCACTATCGTAAGAAAGCGTAGCGAGAGAGTGTACTTCGGATTGGGCTTGAAAATAGAGTTCTTGAACCGAGTAGTCATCGGGTGAACATTAGTAGCGACTGGAGCACCTGGAGGAAGATCACGGGAAGGCGAGGAAGGAGGCGTTAGGAACCGCGGGGAAGAGGCTCGCCTTGGCGGTGCTCGGGAGTAAAAGCCGGGAGGAGTCGCCTCGGAGGACGGGCCAGGCTGGAGCCGATGCTGGGCCGGGCGGGATGCACCTCACCGGTGAGGCAGGTAGACCCGGAGGCGGGGCGACGTGATCGGCAAGGGCGCCGGGATGGGCCTCGGGCGGTGTAGTCCGCACAGAAGGAGGCTGCACAGGAGGTGAAGCCAGAGGTGCTTGGAGGCCACTTGGGGGCAACGATGGTCGCGGTAGACAGGATGATGCGGTGAAGGTCGGATCAAAAGGTTCAGTAGGGGCGGAGGTGGATGAGGACCGTGAGAAAGGAAAATCATTTTCCACAAAGCGTACATGACAGGAGATGACAAGCTTATGGGTGGAGAGATCATAGCAAATAAATGCACACTGAGTCAAGGAATATCCTAAAAAGACACAGGCACTAGACCGAGGGTCAAGTTTGTGAGTAGTATATGGACGAAGCCAAGGAAAACAAAGACAACCGAAGACATGGAGAGATGTGGGATGTGGTTGTTCGTGGAAGAGAAACTCAAAGGAAGAACGGAACTGTAAGTTTGCCTTGGGCATGCGATTAATTAGAAAAACCGCAGCAGCAAAGGAGAAGGGCCAGAACCGAGTGGGAAGAGAGGCATGATGAAGCAAGGACAAGCCAGTTTCGACAATGTGTCGATGCCGGCGTTCAGAATATCCATTGTGTTCTGGAGTGTGTGGAGGGGTGGTGAGATGAGAAATACCATTGGCAGTGAGAAATGGACGAAGAGCAATGTATTCCCCACCATTGTCAGAGTACAATGTGCGGATGGGTAGCTGAAATTTCTTTTCAACCAGGTTTTTGAAGGCAACAAATGTCGCATGGACATCAGACTTCCGAATAAGAGGATAAAACCAAATATATTTGGTAAAGTGATCAACAAAGATAACATAATATTTGTAGCCATCAAGGGATAGGACAGGCGACGTCCAAACATCAGAATATATTATTTCAAGAGGGGAGGAAGAGGAGACGGAGGTTTGAGAAAAGGGAAGCTTGAGGCTTTTATTAATATGACACGAATGGCAAGAAAAATTGAGTAAGTCGGAATGCGAAAAGGAAATACCAGAGGATAACAATTGTTGTTTGAAGACTTTAACAGAAGGATGACCAAAACGACTGTGCCACAATGAAAGCAAAGGAGAAGAGGAACGAACCGAACTAAGGGCAGGGAAGCTGGGAGGAGAAGCTGGTGGATGTGGTGGAGTGGTCGGCCAAACATAGACACCATCCTTACGCCATCCTCATGACCGTAATTACCCCCGTGGTGACGATCCAAAGACTGAAAAGAATCAAAGAAAAATCGAATCACGCGGCATTAGTAGCACATAGGGCCGAAACCGATATTAAATTTAAGGACATGGATGGAACATGCAACACATCCTTGAGAGTAAGAGAGCCATGTGACGTCGAAAGAAGCATAGATCCCATATGCTTAATGGGGAGACAGGTACCATTACCAATGACGACAGTCTCAGACGCTGTGTAAGGGTGAGGAAGCGTCAGGTTGGACAAGGCGGTGGTGACATGATGAGAAGCACCAGAATCAACAACCCAAACAGAGGGAGACCCTGGAGCAGGGTAGTGTGTGGCAGTGAGCACACGAGGAGGGTCACGAGGTGGCATCGGGATGTGATCCCATGTAGATGAGGGAACAAGACGGCATTGGCGAGCAAAGTGACCGAGAGTGCCACAGATCTGACACTTGCCATGAGAGCCACGACCATGGTTGAGCAATGGAGATGGCGGACGGGAAGCCCAAGATTGTGGGGAGGACTGGTTGGAGCTAGTGGACTGGCGGTGACGTGCCATTGTGGATCTGTAGTGGCAAGTAAGGTCCGGGGTACGCAGGGGCCGAGCGCAAGAACTTGAGGATGTTGACCGGAACTTGGTGTTTGACCAAAAGTTGGTGATGTTGACCGAAATTTAATTTGATAATGTTGACTGAAAATTTGTGTTGACTGAAATTTGATTTGGTTGTTGATCAAAATTTGGAGAGGGTGATGTTCGCGTGGAACCAGGTGAAAGTGAAAACGGCCTTTCAATTGATTGAAACCGGCTGATGTTGACTGGACGTGGTGGTTGACCGAAACTTGGATTGAGTTGACCGGAACTTGGATTGAGTGTTTGAAAAACAATTGAGTGAAGGAAAGAAAAAACAATGGAGTGAAGGTTGACCGGAATTTGAAAAGGCGTTGCAATTGACTGAAAATTGGGGGTGGTTGACCGGCTGAAAATTGGGGTTTGACCGGCTAAATTTGGTGGTGGTTTGACTGGCTGAAGAGTGGGGTTGACCGGCTGAAATTGGTGGTGTTGACTAGTTAAAATTGGTGGTTGACCAGCTGAAAATTGGGGTTTGACCGGTTGAAATTGGTGGTGTTGACTGGCAAAAATTGGGGTTTGACCGACTGAAATTGAGGGTGGTTGACCGGCTGAAGAATTGTTGTTGACCGGCTTTGCAATTGCTGTGAAACCGGTTGGCAAGTGATTGAAGATTGTTTTTGACCAAGATCAATGCCTTGAAACAGGAATTGAAGCTTGTTGTTGACCGGCGTATAGTAAGAGCGCGCTGGGGCATGGGGAGTCCGGCGTGCTGCGTGCAACTGTGGCCGGCGTGCGGCTGACGGTGGCGGGGAGAGAAAAAATAAAAGAAAATTAGGGTTTTTGGATCTTGGCTCTTGATACCATGATAGAAAAAGATCTTAATTTTATTGATAAGAAGTTGGGGTATATATAATACCACTACATGGGTAAAATAGGAACTAAACATATATAAAGATAAATACAAAATATAAAGAGATAAATACTTAAAACCCTAATACCTGTGAGGAAAGTTAGGGGCTGACAATGAGGCACCCATGTGCACGTGGCCTCACCTTGTGGTCGTGGAGGTTCGAATCTGGAATTGTCCCAACCAACAAAGTCCTACACAAAGGATCGGATACCAATAGGTCAAAAGGCCGTTGGTACATCTATATGTATTTTTGTATTTTTAAAATGATCAGTTTCTTATATAACAGAAATTCTTTCGTTTACTTCAAAAGGGTTGAATAAGTTGAAGCTCAGTGTGGCTTCAGTAATTAGCAGTATTATTATTTTCAATATGGATTTTTCCCTGCAATTTCGAAGATATTTTCTTTTAAGTTTTGCAGATTTTTGAATTTGGGTTAACCCAATGCAATATTTATAATAACATCTACTGCAAGAAAGTGTATAATGAATGAATCTCTTTATTAATTATTCCTGCTTGGACTTTGTTTCTCTCTTAAGAAGTTGATCTTTAGAAACAAAAAGTATATATATATGTTGTAGAACTCATGCCAATCGAATAAACATAAAGAAATATTGGAGAGAAGAAAGAGAAAAAAAACGGAATTTCTCTTTTTCATTAAACCATTCGGTTACTCCTATTTTTAAACCTCTCAAGATGAATTTAAACTAAACCATAAATGTAGAAATTTAAACCAGAAGATAAACATAAAATCTAAATATAATCATATTAATAAAATATGTTTGGTTTATCTTTTACTCTTAATATGTAGGAATTCTCTTATAGGTTGGCTTGTCATTATTCTCCTTTTTTGAGAATCATATCAACTGTGGTGGCAGGACAGTTCCTTCCGGCATTAAGTTCCATGGCCTCTTTTTCGGGGTGGATATACATTAATAACATTACCTTTTTCTTTACCGTGAAAGAAAATCTAATGTTGAGGCTGCTGACTTTAAGTCAACTCAATGAATATTTAAAGATGATTTTCTTTTTTATTTTTGCTACTAAAAATATAATATTTTAAGTTTGGAAAATTAATATTCATCTTATTTCTAAAATAATTTATTATTTATTATCTGATCTTTTTAGTTCTATCCCTAATCTAGCTAATTAATGTTAATATTTGTTGAAAAGATCATTATGTTGGGGTTGAAGGTCCAAGTCCAACTTGGCTACCGAAGAAGGAGAACCGAACAAGCGGGTCGAGCAGAAAGCTAGGCCTTGGAGTCCAAGACTGAAGAGAAGCTGGCCGAAGAATTATTGTTTGGCAGCTTAGCCAAGCGGGTCGAAGAGATGTTCTTCAGAAAAGTACATTGGGCGAACAGTTGTTGTTGTTCAGTAGAGCGCAAGCTAACCGAACAGCAACATGTGTAGTGACCGAAGAGATGGTAGTTCTGCAAGAATGTCCATAAAGGATCTTTGGTTTGTCGAAAGTGTACTGGCATCAATCCCAAGAGAGGAACGACGGTGTCAGAAGAAAAGGTGTCTTGGAGTTACAATTTGAGTACTACTCAGAAAAGGTGTCTTTGGGAATCCAGCCAGGGAGATAGAAAAGAGATGAAGTCTCCCTAGTGAGAGAGTTAGAAGACAGAGAATACAAGAGAACCAGAGCACCAGTGAAGAAGCAAACGAGAAGAAGAAAAGAGGAAGGAGAAGTTTCTAGTGGCGAAGGACTTTGAAGCTCAACTATGGTTTGAGTTTATTTGCTTAAGTGTCACTTAAATTAAGTATTCTTTGATTTGTTGTTCTCTTCCTTTCATTGTTATAATCTTGAGTTTGGGCATCAACTCAAGAGTTGTGCGTATCTTGTTTGAAATTTTAGTGGATTATCTGTCTGTCTGTGCCCCGTGGTTTTCCTCTAGATTTGTAGGGTTTCCACATATATTGTGTGTGTGCGCTGTCTCTTGTTTGTTTGTTTTAGTTCTTTCTCCCTATCTTTGATTTCGTTCTCACTGAACTTACATCTCCTTTGAGGTCCCATTGCGCAACACATCAGGGCCACAAGAAGAGCCTTTTCAAATAGCTATTTAAACAGGGGCTAGAGCTTATCCATCCAACCTCTTTTGGTGTCCAAGTCTTAATTTTCTTAATATATTAAGTGACTTTCTTCTCATAAGCATTTGCATGTCTTCTTCAGCTCCTACTTGCAATATTGCATGGATGCCCAGTTTTTCCAAGTAGTCATAACTTTTTTTGTGGAAGTAAAAATATAACAGAGAAGACTGCTGACTTATGAGTCAACTAATTAATTATTGACTAGATCAAACTAACGGTGCGTTCCAACATTCCTTGGGTATCTACCCAAGGTCGCCTAACTTGGGTTTTGTGACCGGCACTGGCCGGTCGCACCCAATCTAAATAGAGCCACATCTTTTCTCTGCCTGGCCGCACCCAATAGGTGCGCAATAATCTCACTAATGAATAATAAAAGTTCACACCCAATCTGAATAGAGTCGCACCTAATCTCTGTCTGGCAGCACCCAGACCCTACCTACAACGATGCGAGTATGTGCAAATTGGGTGTGGCCCTTCACGAATTGCATGCGCCACCATTTTCACTAATGAATAGTAATAAACAGTAAAAGTTTGCACCTAATCTGAATAGAGTCGCACCTAATCTCTGTCTGGCCGCACCCAGACCCTACCTACTACTGTGCGAGTATGTGCAAATTGGGTGCGACCCTTCACTAATTGGATGCGCCACCATTTTCACTAATGAACAGTAATAAACAGTAAAAGTTCGCACCTAATCTGAATAGAGCCGCAACTAATCTTTGTCTGACCACACCCAAACCCTACCTACTACGGTGCGAGTATGTGCAAATTGGGTACGGCCCTTCACGAATTCAGTGCGCCGCCATTTTCACTAATAAACAGTAAAAGTTCACACCCAATCTGAATAGAGCCGCACCTAATCTCTGTATAGCTGTACCGGAGCGAGCATGTGTAAATTGGGTGCGACCGTTCATGAATTGGGTGCGCCGCCATTTTACTAATGAACAGTAAAAGTTCACACCCAATCTGAATAGAGTCGTACCTAATCTTTGTCTGGACGCACCCAGACCCTACCTGCTACTATGCGAGTATGTGCAAATTGGGTGCAACTCTTCACGAATTGGATGCGCCACCATTTTAACTAATGAACAGTAATAAACAGTAAAAGTTCACACCCAATCTGAATAAAGCCGCACCTAATCTTTGTCTGACCGTACCCAGACCCTACCTACCACGGTGCGAGCATATGCAAATTGGGTGCGGCCCTTCACGAATTGGGTGCGCCGCCATTTCACTAATGAACAGTAAAAGTTCGCACCCAATCTAAATAGAGCCACACCCAATTTCTGTCTTGCCGCACCCAGACCCTACCTAATAAGATACGAGGTGCACCGCCATTTCACTAATGAACAGTAATGAACAGTAAAAGTGCGCCGCCATTTCACTAATAAACAGTAATAAACAGTAAAAGTTCGCACCCAATCTGAATAGAGCCGTACCCAGACCCTTTTTCTAATTTTGATTTTGGTTTTGTTGTGACCGGTCAATGCCGGTCACAAAAACCCAAGTTAGGCGACCTTGGGTGTAAGGCAAGGAATGTTAGAATTCACCCAAACTAACTCAGTTTTGTGACATGCGTACTTTTGGATTCATAATTAAATGACTTGCGTTATAGATCTTGTATTGTCCAAGTATTAATTTTCTAGTTAATATATTAAATGACTTTGTTCCCACAAGCATTTCCATGCCTTCTTCCACTGTCTACAATTTACATCACCTACTACTTGCATTGCATGGATGTCCAGTTTTTCAAAGTAGCCACATTTTTCTCTGTGGAAGAAAAATATAACAGAGAATACTTCTGACTAGTTGATGAACAAAAATTCCAAGGGAGAACTTTTCAAAATAAAAAGTAAAAAAAAAAAATTCCAACGGAGAAAAGCTATGACAACCCGACCCAAATCATAGATATATTTAGAGAGAGGGAGGAAGATAGGAAGAAGCTCCTCACACCCCACCTTAATCACATCCCCAACAATTAATATGGCAACCATGTCTGAGCTGCTACAACTGGTACTAGTAGTAGTAACAGTAGGACTCATTACATCATCATACACTACTACTACTAGTGCTTTTGGAGCTCCTCTATTGCCCAGTACTAATTGTTGGAATTTAAAAAAAAATATTGTCCCACATCGGATAATTGGAGAAGAGTAAAGAGAAATATATGTGGGAACACACATCAAAGTAGCAAGGCCTTTTGGGTTAAGCCCAAGAACAAAACCGTGCGGGCACCGGCCTAGAGCGGACAATATTGCTACTTGTGTGAAGTGTGGGGTGCCCCCAGATCTTACACAAGTGTTTCTCCTGTTTGCAAAGAGACTGAGCGAAAAGCCCTTGTTGAATTCAAGAAGAACTTCTTTAGCAACAAGCTCTCTTCATGGGAGGGAGGAGACTGCTGCTCTTGGGAAGGTGTGCATTGTGATAACCAAACTGGCAACATCGTTGGCCTGGACCTTCGGTGTCATCATTACCCATATGAGTTGTGTCGTCTGGGAGGTGAGATTTCTCCATCTTTGCTTCGTCTTCAACACTTGACTCATATTGATTTTGGTGGGAATTACTTTGAGGGAGCACGTTTTCCATCCTTCATCAGCCAGTTCACGGAGCTGAGGTACCTCAACCTCTCCGGAACTTTCTTCATGGGACCTGTTGAGGGTAAAACACTACAATTCAACCCTCGGCGGAAGCCTAATCACTCACACACAATGCTCCAACAGCCTGTCAAAGATTAGTCTCCAAACACATGCAAGAACTAGGGCAAAGTAGAGAAAAAGCATAAACCACAACACAAGATATACGTGGAGCTCGGTACCTTACCTACGTCTCCACAGGGCAGGAATAGAGAATCTACTAGACATGAGTACCTTCGATGGCTTGAACAAGTCTCAAGCTTGTCTCAAGAAGAAACAAGACTCACAAAGGTACAACACCAAGAAATAAGATGACAAGAAAGAACTCACTATGTGCTCTATTCCTAGAGTTTTCAAGTTGATCTCTATCCTCCTTCAATTGTTGCTTCTTCAAGTGTCTCCTCTCCTCTAGAACCTCACAGCTTGAACACCTCTCTTCAAAAGCCCCCAATTTCGGATTAGGTCTTCAGAACGACATAATAGGTATTTAAACCCTCGCGCTGTACAGGTCCGTATACACCCCGTATACGGGCCTGTAGCCAACTTCAGCCAAAAAACTGGACACACCATACGGTCTGACATACAGGACGTATATACGACCCGGTAGCTTGCTGGTCACTCCAAATGGGGCCTGAAACGACCATATATGGGCCCGTATTGCTCATACGGGCCATGTGGGGGCCTGCACACTCATGGCTACATCATACGGCTTCATACGGGGATCCATACGGCCCGTATGGGGCCCCGTATGGCCCGTATGCTCATCTCTACATCTCCTCACAATTCTCCACTTTCTCATTTGACTCCAAATGTGGAACGAACATGTTTACCTCATTTTGAGAGAGACCAACAAGATAACACATCTCCACCGTACTCATATAGATGATTCCCAACCCCAAAATTCCCCTTATTAGCATTTGTTAACATTGAGAAAGTCCAAGCAATGTTGGAAGTTGCTTCTTGGTACTACCTTGGTGAACATGTCTGCAGGATTGTCACTTGTGTGCACCTTCAATAAAGAAATCGAGCCTTCTTCTATGACATCTCGCACAAAGTGATATCGGACATCAATATGCTTGGTGCGAGCATGGTGAACTTGATTCTTAGCCAAGTGAATAGCACTCTGACTGTCACATCCCAAATCCACTGCAACCTGCTCAATCTCTAAATCATCCAACAAACCCCATAACCATAATGCTTTCTTCACTCCTTCTGTCATAGCCATATACTCGACCTTAGTAGTAGATAGTGCAGCTGTGGCTTGTAACATCGATCTCCAACTAACTGGTGCACAATAAATCTTGAATACATAACCAGTAGTTAATCACCGTCTGTCTAGATCACTCACATAATCACATAATCTGAGTCCAAAAACCCGCTCAACTGACATGATCCTCCACCAAAACATAAAACAATGTCAGTGGTGCCCTTCAAGTACCTCAATATCCATTTCACTACTTCCCAGTGAGGTCGTCTTGGATTTGCCATGAATCTGCTGACCACACTAACTGCCTGTGAAATGTTGGGGCGCATGCAGGCTATCGTGTACATCAAACTCCCTACTGTACAGGCATACGGAACTCGAGCCATCTGCTCCTTTTCCTCACCGCAGAGGGTGATGGACCACTGTAGAGTCCAAGTGTGGAGCTAATGGAGTCACCACTGGCTTTACATCTTGCATTCCAAAGCGAGCTATTACCCTCTCAAGATAACTCTTCTGATTCAAGAATAACATACAGTTTGACCTCTCTCTCCTGATCTCCATACCAAGGATCTTCTTAGCAGCCCCCATATCTTTCATCTCAAACTCCTTGCCAAGTTGAGACTTCAACTTATCTATCTCCACCTTACTCTTACAAGCAATGAGCATGTCATCCACATATAATAAGAGATAGATAAATGCACTACCACGAAGTTTGCGAAAATAGACATAGCAATCATATTTGCTTCTGGGGTAGCCATTCCTGAGCATAAAGGAATCAAAGCGCTTGTACCACTATCGAGGCGACTACTTCAGACCATAAAGTGACTTCCTCAAGCGGCAAACATGATTTTCCTTTCCCTCAACTTTGTACCCCTCCGGTTGATGCATATAAATTTCTTCATCCAAGTCACCATGCAAGAAGGTCATCTTGACATCAAGTTGTTCCAGCTCAAGATCACCATGAGCTACCAAACTCAAATATACACGAATAGAAGTATGCTTCACTACCGGCGAGAAAATCTCATTGTAGTCCATCCCTTCTTTTTGTGCAAACCCCTTGGCCACTAGTCTTGCCTTGTACCTTGTACCACTTGACTCAGACAAATCTTCCTTCTTCTTATACACCACTTACAGCCTACAGCATGTTTCCCCATGGGTAATGGGACAACTTCCCAAGTTTGCTTCTTCCAAAGAGACTCCATCTCCTCCTCCATTACAACCAACCATCTCTCACTATTTGAATCTCTAATAGCTTGCTTGAAGGTAACAGGTTCATCATCCTCCACCAAGATAGCATACTCAACCAAATTTGCTTGCCCATAATGTCTCAGAGGTTCGTCGAATCCAAACTTTTGAACTGGTTTAATTTGCCTCTTTGGCCTAGTTGTAGCCAAAGACTCTGACTACTGCTATTGTAGTGCCTGTGTACTGACTTCTTGAACCTCCTTAAGTTCAAGCTCATCATCATCCTCATCTTGAGTATCTTCCTGAGCTTCCTCTTGAGTATGACTTGGACCTGGTTGGTCTTCAGATCCTTCCATCTCCACCACTTGAGAATTGGTGGTCAACTCATCATCAACACCATCACTGGGTATCATAGCTTTTGCCAAAGCTAATATGGAATTTCCATCAAAGGTAGCATCCCTGCTAATTACAAACTTTGAATCTTCCAAGCACCAAAGGCAGTAGCCTTTCACACCCTTTGCATATCCCAAGAAGAGTGCCTTCTTGGCTCTAGGATCAAGCTTATTTTCTTTGACATAATAATAAGCTATGCAACCAAAGATTCTCAACATATCATAATCTGCATGTTCCCCTGACCATCGCCGATAAGGCGTATCACCATCCAAGGTAGAATGTGGAGCCATATGCACTATGTAGCAAGCTGTAGCAACTAACTCTGCCCACCATTCTCTGCCCATACCAGAATTGGATCTCATACATCTTGATCTCTCAAGCAATGTGTGGTTCAGTCTCTCTACGACCCCATTCTGCTGTGGTGTATCTCTGACTGTCCAGTGTCGAACAATGCCCTCATGATTACAAAACTCCTTGAAGGCCCCCTCGTGTACTCTGTGCCATTGTATGACCTTACTGTCTTCACCTTCCTCTTAGTTTTGTTTTCAACCATTGCTCTCCACCACTTGAATGTCTCAAATACTTCATTCTTATGCTTGAGGAAATATACCGAAACATATCTAGAGTAGTCATCGACAAATGAGACAAAATATCTGGAACTTCCCTTTGAAGTAACCTTTGCTGGTCCCCATACATCCGTATGCACATAGTCTAATAACCCTCTACTCCTGTGTTTTCTTGTGGTGAACTTGACTCTGTGTGCTTTTCCATATACACAATGCTCCCAAAACTCCATATAAGGCTTCTTCATGTTCTTCAACAAACCTTCTTTCCCGAGCAAAGATAGACCCTTTTCCGATATATGCCCGAGTCGCAAATGCCAAAGTTTAGTGTAATTTGATGGGTGTTTGCTTCCTGAGATCCCAACTAAGGCATTATCAGTAACTGTCATACCCAACAAAGCATACAAGTTCCCGTGACGAATACCATTCATCATTACCATGGAGCCACTAACAACCCTTAGAACTCCCTTCTCAGCTACTATCTTGCAACCGTCGGAATCCAAAGCACCAAGAGAAATAAACTTCTTCCTCAAGTCGGAGACATGCCGTACATCTATCAAGGTTCGGATCATCCTATCATGCATCTTGATCTTGATTGAACCTAGGCCAACTATCTTGCAAGCATAATCATTACCCATCAATATAGTACTACCATCAATGCTCTCATAGGTAGTAAATCACTTCCTATTTGGACACATGTAATGTGAACAACCCGAATCAAGTATCCACTTCCCAGAGATCTCTTCACCTTGACTCACACTATAGCATTTATCAATTTATGTTTCCCCTCCTGAAGCAAAACTTGCTTCTTGCTTGACTTGCTTCCCCTTGTTATTTTTCTAACTCCAATTGACTTTCTTGTTGGTACAATCGGCCTTGAAATGGCCTTGCTCTCCACAATTGTAACATATAACTTTTGTTGTAGGTCTTGATTTTGATCTTGACTTGCTTCTTTGCCACTTTCCCTTTTCATTTGACCTTCCTCTTACAATCAACCCTTGTGCTTGCTCTTTCTCAACTCTTCCATTAGTAGCCAACTTACAAAGATCATCGGATAACAAATATGTTCAGACTTCATCCATGGTGAGTGTCTCACCCACAAGCATCAATGTTTGTACTAAATTCTTAAAGTAGATACGATCCTCATCATCTACTTTGACATCCACATCTTTCAAGTGGGAAATTATCCTGTCAAACTTGTTAATGTGGTCCCGAAGTGAGGTACCTTCCTCCATCTTGCAAGTATACAACTTGGTCTTCAAGTAGATGTGATGTGTCAAAGTCTTGGTCATGAAATTGGACTTCAATTTCAACCACATGCCGGCCTTCGGCTCCTCGTAATTCACCAATAAGGCGATATCCCTATCCAAGCATAGCATGATAGCTGTGCGTGCCTCCATGTCAAGATCCTCAAAATCCTCATCGCTCATATCCTTCGGCTTCTTCTCCTTCCCCAAAAGTGCCTTGTGTAGCCTTTGTGATATCAACAAATTCTTCATTTGCATCTTCCAATAAGAGAAATCATTCTTTCCATTGAACTTCTAGATCTCATACTTCCCAACCTTGACATTACCGGTTGAAGACATCTTTTACGAATTTCGTCGAACACCTTGTGTGCAGAAATTGATCAAGCTGAAAACCAACAGCTTTGATACCAATTGTTGGGGGTAAAATACTACAATTCAACCCTCGGTGGAAGCCCAATCACTCACATACAATGCTCCAATAGCCTGTCAAAGATTAGTCTCCAAACATATGCAAGAACTAGGGCAAAGTAGAGAAACAAGCACAAACCACAACACAAGATATACGTGGAGTTCGGCACCTTGCCTACATCTCCACAGGGACAAGAATAGGGAATCTACTAGATATGAGTACCTTCGATGGATTGAACAAGTCTAAAGCTCATCTCAAGAAGAAACAACACTCACAAAGGTACAACACTAAGAAAGAAGATGACAAGAAAGAACTTACTAGGTGCTCTATTCCTAGAGCTTTCAAGTTGATCTCTATCTCTCTTCAATTGTTGCTTCTTCAAGTGTCTCCTCTCCTCTAGAACTTCGCAGCTTGAACACCTCTCTTCAAAAGCCCTCAATTTCGGATTAGGTCTTCAGAACGACATAAGAGGTATTTAAGCCCTCGTGCTATACGGGTTCGTATACGACCCGTATACGGGCCTGTATGGGCCCGTAGCTTACTTAAACCAAAAAACTGGACACAACATACGGTCTGATATACGACTGTATACAGGCCAGTATGGCTTGTTGTTCACTCCAAACGGGGCCTGAAATGGCCATATGTGGGCCCGCACACTCCTGGCTATATCATACAGTTTCATACTGGCATCCATACGGCCCGTATGGGGCCCCGTAAGGCCCGTGTGCTCATCTCTACATCTCCTCACAGGACCGATTCCAACTAGTTTAGGAAATCTATCCAATTTGCATACTCTTAACCAAACCCAATAACTATTTTTTGGATCCTGAGTCGTCTGACCATCAATGGCTTTCTCATCTCACTTTATTGCAACACTTTGTTATGAGTGGTGTCAACTTTGGCAAGTCCTCTAGAAGCTTGTTTCTAGCTCTCAACAAGCTTCCTTCCATCAAGGAGATACGCTTGTCTCGTTGCTAGCTTGAAACCATTCCTCTTTCCATTCCACATCTCAACTTCTCATCTCTCTCCATTCTTGATCTCTCTTACAATAACATCAATTTCTCGGGGTGTTCATGGGTGTTCAACCTCAAGACCCTTGAATATCTAGACCTCAGTTTCAATTATTTTGATCTTTGTAATGAGTCGTCTAACCATCAATGGCTTTCTAATCTCACTTCCTTGCAACACTTTGTTATGACTGATGTCAACTTTGGCAAATCCTATAGAAGCTTGTTTTTAGCTCTCAATAAGCTTCCTTCTATCAAGGAGATAAGCTTGTCCTATTGTGATCTTGAAAGCATTCCTCTTTCCATTCCTCATCTCAACTTCTCAACTCTCTCCATTCTTGATCTTTCTCACAACTACATCAATTTCTCCGGGTGTTCATGGGTGTTCAACCTCAAGACCCTTGAATATCTAGACCACAGTTACAACAAATTACATCCCGAATGCACCCCTCCCTCGAGCATAGGCAGTCTTTGTAGCTTGAAAACTCTAGACCTGTCATGGTTAAATATCACTCAAAGACTGGTCAAACATGGAACTTTTTTCTTTGGCTGTCTCATGGATAGTCTGACTGATTTGGACTTAAGCCATGCACATCTTGAAGGAGATAAACCAGACTCACATCAAGAATCTCAAGGTTTTTGATCTCTTTAACAACTCACTCTCCAGCTCTGTATCTTTGGAAATCGGGGAGCTTGAAGAGCTTGTACGTTTGGATCTTTCTGGGAATCAATTGACTGGTGTTGTTTCTGAAGCATACTTTGCTCAACTCAAGAAATTACAGATACTCAATATGTCTCATAATTCATTGGTTTTCAATCTGAGTTCTAACTGGGTTCCTCCTTTTCTTCTTAAAGAATTGAGAATAAGGTCTGGTTCAGTTGGTCCTGGATTCCCAACATGTCTTCGAACGCAACACAAGTTGAATTCACTTGATATGTCTTATACTTGAACCACAGGCACCATAATTGATTGGTTTTGGAACCAGACTACTCACAATCTTACTTCTATTGTACTCTCTCATAACCATATTGAGGGGATGCTACCAAAATCCTTAAATTTCATCGACATGGATGAGCTTGACCTTTCTTCAAATCGCTTTTATGGTCCGTTGCTGGAGTTCCATAGTATGATAGAGAACTAATTAGATGTCACATATCTCCAAATCTATCTTTCAAGGATCCAATTAAATGGTAGTGTTCCCAGTTGGTTGTGTCAAAGAAAAAGTCCAGATATTATTGATATATCTGAAAATTGTTGTAATACAAGAAGAGATAATAGTTTTTGTGGTGGATAGTATTTCTCTCACACACACAAGAATATAGAGAGGAAGATAATGATGAAGATGATGGAACCCCCTCACTTTTTTCACTTTTTTTCATTATATCATACTTTCCTTGTTACAAGAGACACACTTGAATACATTAAACCTTGGAATGACTTTTAAGGAGCATTTACATTCCTCATTACCAAGACTAACAACTTACACATCACTAGCCCACTAACTTTTCATATTCAAATACTCATAATAATATTTTTCTATATTTCAAAACTAAGTTTATTTTTCAACATCCCCCCTTAAACTTAGTTTACTTCCATTTATCATACCAAGTAACATCTTGAACTTGTTGAAGAGATCAACCTTGAGTGGCTTATTGAAGATATCCGCAACTTGATCATTTGACTTCACATAAGTTAGTTCAATCTCCTTCTTCTTCACATGATCTCGAATAAAGTGGAATCGAGTATCAATATGCTTACTCCTTTCATGATGCACAGGATTCTTTGCTAATGCAATTGCCGATTTGTTGTCAACAAAAATCTTGATAACTTCATCATGATGAAGGTGAATCTCCTTGATTAACTCTTTAAGCCAAATAGCATGACAAACACATGAAGATTCCGCCACATACTCCGCCTCACAAGTAGACAATGTAACAATTGGTTGCTTCTTTGAAAACCAAATAAAAGCCGTATTTCCCATAAAGAAAACAAATCCGTCTATCATCCAAATCTCCACCCCAATCACTATCCGAATACCCAACAAGATGGCAATTTTGAGAAGATGAGTAGAATAAACCATGACTAATGGTACCTTGAATATAGCGAAAAATCCTCTTAGAGGCTTGCAAATGAGATGTCTTTGTTTCCTCCATGTAGCGGCTCACCAACCCAACACTATAGAGAATATCGGGTCTTATACAAGTCAAATAGCGCAAGCTTCCCACCATGCTCTTGAATAGAGTAGCATCAACAACTTGGCCTTCACCATTCTTAAAGAGCTTCACACCACATTCAACCAGTGTACTAACCGGCTTGCAATTGTTCATATTGAATCTCTTGAGAATCTCCTTTGCATATGCTTCTTGTGAGATGAAAATGCCTTCATTGCTTTGCTTCACTTCAATACCAAGGAAAAAAGACATGAGCTCAAACTCTTGAGTCATTACTTGTTTGAACTCCTTGATCATGTGATGGTTATTGCCGGAGAAGATCAAATCATCTACATACAAACAAATTAGCAATACATCTCCATTGCTATTTACCTTCATATAGAGAGAATGCTCATGTGGGCATTGAACATAGCCATTTTCTTTAAAGAAATCATCAATCCTACTATTCCAAGCCCGGGGTGCTTGCTTCAAGCCATAAAGTGCCTTCTTTAGCTTCAAAACTTTCGCCCCATGCTTCTTGTTCACATAACCCATGGGTTGTTCAACAAAGACCTCTTCATCAAGATAGCCATTCAAAAATGCTGATTTCACATCCATTTGAAATATTTGCCAACAATTTTGAGCCGCCAAAGAAATAAGCAATCTAATAGTCTCCATTCGAGCAACGGGAGCAAATACCTCATCATAATCTATGTCGGCACGTTGCTTGTATCCCTTTGCTACCAATCTTGCTTTGTATTTCTCCACCTCATCTTTAGCATTCTTCTTAATCTTGTAGACCCATTTAACTCCAATGGCTTCATGCCCTTTAGGAAGAGTGACAAGTTCCCAAGTCTTGTTCTTTTCTATTGCTTGAATGTCTTCATTCATAGCGGCTCTCCATTTCTTGTCTTGATAAGCATCTTCAAACTCTATTGGCTCACAATCGGCAAAAAGACAAAACAATGTTAAATCATTTGTTACCTCATAAAGCTCTTGGAGGCTTCTTGTCTTCTTTGTTCTTGGGCCATCTTCCAAAGATGATGATGCCGATGAACCAACATGAGAAGGTGGTGATGATGGTGGTGTGAAATCATGAATCACCTTCTCTTGGTTTTATTGAACATCTTCTACATGTATGCCCCAATTCCATGAATTTTCTTCTTTGAAATCCACATCTCTACTAACATGGATCTTCTTTCTAAGTGGCTTTTGCTCTTGAATCATAGCCAATGAAAATGTACTTTGTGCTTCTATCATCAAGCTTGGTTCTTCTTTGCTCTGGTACATGTGCATAAGCAATGCTCCCGAACACCTTCAAGTGAGAGATATTTGGCTTCAATCCACTCCATGCTTCTTGAGGAGTCTTGTTCTCTAGACTTCTTGTGAGGCATCTATTAAGCAAGTAGACGGCACAATCAACCGCTTCCGCCCAAAACTCCTTTGGCAAGTTCTTACCCTTCAACATACTTCGAACCATGTCTAATATGGTTCGGTTCTTTCTCTCGGCAACTCCATTTGGAATATGGAGCCGTAAGATGGCGTCGTACTCCATGTTCTTCACAAAAATCTTCAAAATCCTTGGAAGTAAATTCTCCACCACGATCGTAACTCAAAGCTTTGATAGGGAGACCACTTTGCTTCTCGATGTAAGCCTTGAACTTCTTGAAGGCCATAAAAACTTCAGACTTCTCCTTTAAGAAGTAAACCCATGTCTTCCTACTAAAATCATCAATAAAAGTGAGAAAATATCGATTCTTACCAAATGAGGTAGGAGTGATTGGCCCACAAACATCGGCATGAATAAGTTGTAGTGGCCTCCTTGATCGATATGATGCTTCCTTTGGAAAACTCCTTCTAGATTGCTTCCCAAGAACACAACTTTCACAAAGTTGCTCCGGATGATTGATGAATGGCAAGCCTCTCACCATCTCTTTGCTTGATAATAACTTGAGACTATCAAAGTTTAGATGACCATACCGAAGATGCCATAGCCATGAAGTATCCTTCATACATGCATTCAAGCACTTAGCCACTTCACTTTTTATGTTCAATATAAACATTCTATTCTTTGACATTTCAACCTTTGTTATGAGAACATTTCTCTCATCTCTTAGGAAGAGACTACGATCTTTCATGCGTATATCATAGCCTTTTTCCAAAAGTTGTCCCAAGCTCAAGATGTTAGTCTTCATGTCCGGAATATAGTAGACATTTGAGATGAATTGATGTTGCCCATTTTTCAACCTTATCAAGATTTTACCTTTGCCTTTGACCAAGATCTTTGAAGAGTCACCAAAAGTAACTTGCCCATCCATTGATTCATCAAGCTCAAAGAACATGTCTCTTTTTCCACACATGTGATTGCTTGCCCCGGTATCAAGATACCAAACTTCTTGCTTGTTTTCTTCTTCTCCTTTGTATGCTAGCAATATAACATCATCTTCATCCTTTTCAACAAGATTAGCCTTCACATCAACTTTGTTATTCTCATTATACCAACAATCCGAAGAATAATGGCCAAACTTCTTGCACGTATCGCATTGAACATTATACTTGCTATATCTTCCTCTTCCTCTTCCTCTTGTATATGCTCCTCTTCCTCATCCTCTTAAACTTTGGCTTTCATCTTCATCTTGGTGTGTGAGAACTCCTCGTCCTTGTCCACGTCCAAAACCACGAGCACAACCACAACCTCGAGCACAACCTCCTCTACCTTGGCTTTGGCTTTGACCTCCTTTGAAGTCCTTCCTCTCTTCCTTCAACAATAGCTTGGATTGGAGCACTTGCTCCAAAGATTCTTCTTTCTTCTTGGTGAACCTTTGCTCATGAGCTTGTAAAGAACCCATGAGTTCATCAATGGACATGGACTCCACATCTTTGGATTCTTCAATAGCAACTACTATGTAATCGAATTTGGCATCCAACGAGCATAGAATTTTCTCTACAACTCGAGTGTCAACAATCTCCTCACCATTTCTCTTTAGTTGATTGACAACCACCATGACTCTAGCAAAATAATCCGAAATACATTCGGACTCCTTCATCTTCAATGCTTCAAATTCACCTTGAAGTGCTTGGAGACGAATTTTCTTCACCTTCTCAACACCTTTGTATGAGTTCTTTAGTGTCTCCCATACTTGCTTTGATGTGGTTGCTTGAGAAATCTTCTCAAAATTGGATTCCTCCAATCCTTGATAAATGAGATAGCGAGCTTTGCTATCCTTCTTCCTCGCATCTTGTAGGCTTTGCCTTTGGTTTGCAGGAAGAGTAGCATCTAATTGAGGCTCTTCATAACCTTTCTCCACCATCTCCCAAACATCTTGAGAGCCAAGCAATGCTCTCATTTGTATACACCAATTGTCGTAGTTGTTTTTGTTGAGTCGGGGCACCTGAAATTGCATCATCGCATTCGCCATTTGGATCGCAAGTCTCTGATACCACTTGTTGTAATACAAGAAGAGATAATAGTTTTTGTGGTGGATAGTATTTCTCTCACACACACAAGAATATAGAGAGGAAGAAGATGATGAAGATGATGGAACCCCCTCACTTTTTTTTTCACTTTTTTCATTATATCATACTTTCCTTGTTACAAGAGACACACTTGAATACATTAAACCTTGGAATGACTTTTAAGGAGCATTTACATTCCTCATTACCAAGACTAACAACTTACACATCACTAGCCCACTAACTTTTCATATTCCAATACTCATAATAATATTTTTCTATATTTCACAACTAAGTTTATTTTTCAACAAAAACCACTTATTTGGTGAGCTCCCTGATTGTGGGGTGAAGCCATCTACACCCGATTTGAATTTGGCATACAATAACATATTTGGAAGTATACCTGATTCAATATGTTCTATTGCTTTAGGGACGTCACAACTGCAATTATTCCAATTGAACCACAATAAATTGTCTGATGAGTTCCCCCTTTCACTGAAGAACTGTGTTGAATTAATCATTCTTGATCTAAGTTACAACAACTTCACAGGAAGCATATCATTTTGGGTTGGGGAAAACTTATCAAGTTTATTTGTTCTCAACTTAAGATCAAACAACTTTATTAATCACATTCCGCAAGAAATTTCTCAACTCAAGTATCTAAAAATCCTGGATTTATCAAACAAAAATCTCTCCAGTCTCAAACCTACAAGTCTGGGCAACTTTACTGCAATGCGAATGCCTCTACAGGTCATTAATTCGATGCTATATGCTAAGTGAAGAGAAGGCACGCCATTGAGTTTCAGGGGAAGACAAGATGATTATACTTATTTGAATCTTCCATTTGTAAAATTCATAGATCTTACAAACAATGACTTGTTTGGGCTCATCCCGGAAGAGCTAGAAAGCCTCTATGGGTTGCAGAGTCTGAATCTATCAGGAAACCACTTAGAAGGTAAGATCCCAAACAAATTAGGTAGATTGAAACAACTGGAATCACTAGACTTGTCCAGAAACACACTCTCAGGGACCATACCTTCAACCATCTCAAACTCGACCTTCTTGAACCACTTCAATCAATCTCATAACATCTTGTCAGGAAGGATACCATCAGGAAACTAGTTTGACACCTTTGTTGACCCCTCCATTTACATTGGAAATTATCTTTGTGGGTCCCCTCTGATTGAGAAGTGTACTGAAGATGGTGGAAAAAGTAGAAAAGGGCCAAGTGATCAAGAGGATGAAGACAATGAAGACAATGAGATTAAATGGTTGTATATTGGATCTTTATCTGGATTTGCAGTAGGATTCTAGATTGCTTGGGGTGTTTTGGTGTTCAAAAAGAAGTGGAGACATGTCTACTTCCATTGCACAGATAATATTTCCAATAACATTTATGTTTATGTTGTAGTAAGCTTTAGAAGGATGAAGAAAATGATGATGCCAAATTATTAGAATTTTCAATTGTTGTATTTCATCAATTTTATTTTTAATTTTTATTATAGCATCCCTTTGTATTATCATGTTCCATATAAGAACCCTATACCTCCTTTATTGTATGTTTTTTTTTTTTTGTTTTTGAAATAAGTGAATAAACCACATTTTACTTACGATAGTAATAGTTCGTTACATATCCAGTCAATAGAAAATTGAATAGTATAACATTTACGTGAAGTTTCCTTTTGCCCTAGATGTTGGTTTCATTGGCCTCCTACTATCACATCTGGATTTGTTGCCGGGCTGTCCCAAAAGGCATCGTTGCCTTTATTTGCCTACTCTCGCGTATCCGCTGTGAATTCAAGGCTGCCTTTGACCATGTTCCCTGCCGCCTCCATCTTTGCCCATTTTGCCACGGGAGCTGCAACCAACCAAGAAATTATAAGGAAAGAAATATCACGTATAATTTATAGATAAATGTGTTGTTTATCTTGGAAAAAATGCATATTTCATATACCATATGATTGTGGTTGCAGCCAGGTCCCATCCCTTTCTCAGGGTTATGTCTATACTCGAGTGAGAGTACCGGAGTCCCCAGAAGGCTTTGAGATCTGTCTCTCCCGCTGTCAACCCGAAAGTATCTCAAAAGTGATTCCAGATGTTCACCGCATAAGGGCATGTCAGGAGTAGGTGTTGACCCAATTCCTCCTTATTGTCGCATAGATAGCACATTGTTCTTTCCCCCCTCCACCTTCTTTTATGTAGGTTGTCGAGGGTAAGGATCATGTTTTCCCTGGCAAGCTATGTAAATAGTTCCACTTTGAGGGGGCATGGTAGCTTACAGAAACTTCCCCTTAGATCGCTTCGGGTGCCTCCTTTATTATATGTTAATACATATTTAATGGCATTTTGGTAATTCCATAGTCTCAAGTTGTCTTATTTCTTCTATTAAGGAGATATGCTTATCCTAAATGTAAAAAAAGAGAGAAAAAAAACAACAACACATCTTCAAGATGACACCATGCCACCTTGAATTTGACAAAGCTGCTTTAATCTTAGCCGCATTAATGAAGGGGAGATAAAATGGTGGAGAGCAAAGAAGAAGCCAAGAATTGTTGGATCTTATGGTGTATGTCTTTGATAGAGACATTGAGATGCGTGTTCATTTATCTCTTTGGTTTGATGTTAGATATCCATTTTTTTACTCTGATTTTAACCAGGAATGGAGAGAGGTTACTATTTTCTATTACTAAATATTTTATCTAAACTTAACTCTTTATAATAAATAAAAGATGTCATTTTCTCAACGCATTTGATCCAATTTTTTATTTTAAAGAGGTCATAAAACATAGGGCAAAAGCTACTAATAATCCCTGTACTTTATCACTTTGTTCAATTCACTACAAGAAAACAAGCATTTTGCGACGAACATTTAGCGGCGGTTTATTTAAAACCGCCGCTAAATGCATCATTAGAGGCGGTTTTCACAAAATGGCCACAAAGTGCATAAAAATTATACATTTTGCGGCGGTTTTAATAAAACCGCCGCTAATTCGTTTGCATTTAGTGGCAGTTTAGTTTAAAACCGCCGCAAAAGAATTGAAAATTTTTTCCCCTTCACGCCTAATTTTTAATTCGCGCTCCCCCTCTTTTAGGCGATCCCGCAGCGGCGCAACCCTTATTCATCCCAATCTCTCCCTTCTCTATCTCCCTCAAGGGGCCTGGGGAGGAAACCTAGGGTTCCGGAGATGGAGCCGAAGGTCGAGGACAAGATGGAGCCGAAGCGGTGTTCGAGCGTCTCACCCATCTCTTCTCCGCCACCGAATCATCGCTCGCCGCCACTCTCTTCCCGTCTTCCTCCCCATCCCCTCCCTTCCGCTCCTTCCCCGTCCTCATTCTCGAGCTCTCCCCATCTCCCTCACCGGATCTCAACCCCTCATTCTCCCCGATCGTCCGCGAGGTCCATCTCAAATCCCTGATCTCCGATCCCGACGCCGAGGCTTTGCTCTCTCGAATTTGATCTAAATTTGATGTTTTTTTTTTTTTTTCTGGGCCGTTTTTAGGAGATGGATTTGCACACCAAGAGGACTGGGCATGCGGAGTTCACCAATAAGACTTCAGAGACGGCAAAGCCGATTGATTTTCTTGAGGAGCTTGAATCCATGAGTTTTCCAATTGCCCGTGCAACAAGAGCACTACATTATTCGGGTAAGATTATTGACAATTTGATCCACCTCCACTAGTTATTACTTTCAGATCTGGTGATCATCTATCCATTCATTAATTTGTTGAATTAGGTTGTGTACTTTCATAGTTGCTGTTACTGCTACGAAGATATTGGTTGGTTTTTAGTATTTCGAAGCTTTACTGCAAAGACATGATGATGTTATCTATTCTTTAAATGCCATTGTGCTGGAATATCCTATGCTTATAGATGTGAAAACTTGGATCATGGTTCCTTTGAGTTCATTATTTGGAAAACATTGGGGATTCTGGAAATTCAGTCTCCAAATTCAATGGAGAGTGTGCATTATTTCACTTTTGAGTAAAAATTTTGTCTTAGATCTTCTGGATTTTCATCAGGATGAAGCTTTATTATTTTTCTTTTAGGCTTTAGCTATAAAAATATGTGCGCACACTTTTGTGAGTTCACAATTTATGCTTTTGGCATAGTCTACATGTTAATTCTGGATTTATAGGGATTAGGATGATATAGTATTGATGTTTTTTTTTTTTTGAAATAAAAGCAAAAAATTTGACTAGTTTATCAGAGGAATAATGTCTTATGCATGTTATTGTCCTTGCTATTAAAGGAGGTACGTGAGAATTTTTGTTCCAGTGGCTTTCTTGAGCATTTGCATCGAGGAGAATGCATCCACAACATTTTTAGTGCTTCAATTGTACATGACAGAGTTACTATATGTTGCTTTTCTTTTGAAGTTAAAGTTGCCCTTCCTTTTCCATGATATGCAGCTTTCTGTATTTTTGTGAATTGCTCAGTTTTAAGTTGGAAATTGTAATTGCAATTGAATGCTTATGCATGATGACATACATACCCATGGAACTTCTAAAATGTCTTTTTGATTCAAAGTCGTTCCTATTTTCATTTCTTTCGATTTGTAAAAACATGAAATAGAATTTATGGTAGCTTTTGGCTATGCTACTTTTGAATTGATTTTAAACCAAATTTCTTGACTGAGCAGGTGGCAGATGATATTATTTCTGGAGATGGTCTTTCCCCTTTTAGCTTACTTATTACCAAGGTAGTCAGACCCGGACCGGCCTGGCCGGTTCAACCGGAAAACCCGGGAACCGGCCATCTGGCCGGTCCGGATAACCCCCTCAACCCGGAAATGCGCTGAACCGGGCGTGACCCGGCGACCCGGCCGGTTCAATCGGGACCCGGTTGACCCGGCCGAGTCAACCGGGTCACAATTTTAGGGCTAACTTTTGACTTTTGAGCCTTTCACTCAGACTGAGTTTTAATCTTGCTGATTTTCAAGTCGGCTGCCGTTCGTTTTTTAGGTTTCCAGTTTCACCGCGATTGCCGTTCCGCCTCCACGCTGTCGGCCGTCCACAGCTTCAGGTTTCTCCTTCACTCCATATCTCTCTCAAATCCTGCCGTTCCGCAAACACACCTAATTCAAAAGTTTAGTCTTCTTGTTTAATTAATTAGCTTCTTGATGGTTGTTCAAACAACAAAGATTGTGCTGCTGGATTGCACTGCTTTTCCTGCCAACTAGGTTTCTCAGGCTCACGCTGCATCCGTTCCTCTGTAACAGACCCATTCAAGCTACTGGTGATCTTCTCCTCCTTCTTCTTCATTAGTTTCATTGTTATGAGAAGTATTGAGATTTAATGGCTACATCATCACCTGGCCCACGTTTGGGTATCTTATAATATTCTTCAAAAGTGCTCTCTTTTGATTAATATGTATATTTACAAGAAGACTTGTTTTTCTGTTGTTTTATCAGAATAACTCACTGCCTTTCAACAAGTATGCTTATCTCACTACACACAACTCTTATGCCATTGATTATGTATTTTACTATTTTGTTTTGGAGGTTGGTGTATGTTACTATGTTTTTTTTTTTTAATGTGGAATTCATGTTAGTTGTATTTAAATACTTGAGTAATTGTGATTATATTTTTATTGTATATTTTAATATTTTTGATTAATTTGTTTTGTTTAGTGGATGTTTGTTTTAAGGCTTTAAGCATGGACTAAATAATAGATATATATATATAATTAATCATGTTTTTTATTAATATTATTATATTTTTATATCATATTTGGTCATTATTAATTATTATATATTATTTTTAATATTTTATTATTGACCCCGGTTCAACCCCGGGTTGACCCCGGTTGAACCCTTGACCCCTGACCCCTAGGCTTGACCGGGTCAATGCCCGGGCCGGGTCTGACTACCTTGCTTATTACTTGTTGATACTGTTTGGGATAAATAGGGCGAATCAAGGAAATTTGGCATAACCTTTATATCCTTGAAGTTCAACGCAACCGAACCTGCGAACTACCCAGTGATGGTTCAAGCTTATAAGATACTAAAAGGACATAATTCATCTGTACTATTTATTGAGTTTTGGTGTGGACGTTTAGTGTCAACTAGTTTTGATCGGGTTTTTATGAATTTGTTGTAGGAGGAGCAGAATAGAGAGAGGTTGCCACAGGTGTGTGCTTAAAGTAAATCATTTCTTTTCAATTACGTTGGTTGCCTTTTATTTTATGATGAGCTGTATGTTTTTAAATTCAATCAATGGTAGCAAGATGGTTATAGTTGAATGGCTGGCAACAAACCGCATGAGCTTTTGGCACGAGTTATAGATTAGTGGATGCGCTCATTTTATAGTTAACTTCAGTAGAACTTTTTTATGATGTTTTTGTTTGTGCTCAGTCATTATGCTTGTTAATTGACCTCTTGCATTATATTTATGACCTTGTAGCATTATATTTTTTGTTGATATTTCTTTTTGCAGCTCTTTGATCTGTTTTATTTATTCCTAAATTACTTTTGCCAAGACTATTGTGATATGCCAGGCAGTGTTCTCAAGACATTCCATGGCAAATAAGGGGAAATTCTCCTTCCACCACACTTAATTCTCATTCCTTATAGATTTTTTCTAATGCTTATGAAACTATTTGAAAAGGCATTGTGGGATTTTCTTTTTCCTCTAATGCTTACTTATTTTTTTTGGCAGATTGGGATTGGGAAACCATTTGATAGCATTGAAAGTTATGGTATGCTTTTTTCTGTTAATACCATCTATACACTGTCTTTTCTTGTGTTACTACCACCTATTCTTTTCTTGTGTTACTACCATCTATACACTGTCCTTTTTTTTTCCTTTAAGCATTTGGTTCTTGCTTTTTAAGAGATTGCTCTATGAGAAATTGATAGTTTATCTAAATGAGAAACAATTAGTGATTTTTATGCTTCTATGTGTATCATGTTTCATTGTTATCAGCAAAGAAATATTTATTTTCTTATAATAGAGAACTTTTCTTTTATCTCTTTTGTTAAGCTTGCTCATTTTATTTTTAACTTATTGTATATGGTTTAGCTAAGATCTCATTCTCATGGATGGCTTACCTATATTTAGAAGAGAAAAGAAATGATTGAGTAATGAATTATTGATTGTTGACCTACATTTTGAATAAAATTGATAGTTGGAATGCCCAACAACTTGACATGAAGTTTACACGATGTGAAACCCTGTTATTATTTTATCTTTTTGGAAGTGAAGTTCACCCTTTAAACACCTTGAGAAAGTTTATCACATGTTAGTAGGGAGGTTGTAATTATGTCATCATATAGTTTATCTTTTTATGTATGCAGAGCTGCTCTATCTTCCAAATCAAGGGCATTGTTATACTTTTTAGATTCTGATAATAAACTCTTGGTATTTTTTGTACTTGATTTATTTTCCTGTTCCAAGCCACCTTGATTTGAATAATGAGATTGCCTTCAACAACTGTCATAATTATTAAGCATTGTTAAATGTTCCTGTGACATATTTCACCAATTTATCTTCTCTCATGTTTTCACCTCTCATTAGGTATGGCATTGTCAAACTAGTTGATGGACACCACCGCCACAGATACGAGGTTTGTCATTACATTCTATAGTAATAAAGCAAATTCTAGTTCAATACTATTTGCCTTCTGAGGCTTTTTAAGTGCTTGGTATCCAATTTGTTGTTATTTATCATTAAGCTAATATTTATATTTGTTGGAGTATATGACTCATATTTCTTTGCGTCGATGGCAAAGCGAGCGAATCTTGCGGGCGGCGGAGCGAGCAAGCGGAGTGGAGCGTAGCGGAACGGAGCGGAGAGATACCGAGCAGCATTTAGCGGCGGTTTAAAACCGCCGCTAACTGCATGTTAAACCGCCGCTAAATGCGATATGCATTTAGCGGCGGTTATATTGGCGGTTAATTACAACCGCCGGTAAATGTGTCTCGGCGCCAGTCTTAGCGTCGGTTTTTAAACCGCCGAAAAATCAATTAGCGGCGGTTAAAAACCGCCGCTAAATGGCTATAAAACCGCCGCGAAAAGGTAGTTTTCTTGTGGTGATTCCTTCACTGTACTTTAAAAATGTTCAATAAGATCCATGTATTATATATATTTTGAAAGTTTCGTGGGTTCGGGTTGTTCGCCTGTTGTAAAATAAGTTTCAACACGGATTGCAACTAGCTGCTCACAGAGTTTCTCAAACACATTCACCCACACTCAAGCAAAGCAAATCACATCACAGGAGACAAGGAAGTTGGTAACCCAGTTCGGCTAACCAAGCCTACGTCTGGGGGGCCAAGTCCGGAGAAGACAATCCACTAAAGATGTAGGGAAGACAAGAGTACAAGAGTCTCTCTCACTCTCTCACTCTCTCACTCTCTCACTCTATCATAAGCACCCACTCCTTGATTGACAATGACCACTATCACCATTCTCCGAGGGACTACTCTAGTCAGCTCACCTCAATCCTTTAAGTCTTGGTCTTATATAGATGCCTCCTTGCTTTCACACGACAACTACCACCTTTAGGATTTTCCAAAATCTCCGTGACTGCCAAATTGGACTCCTTCCACATTTGGCCGTTGTAACCTAGTTACAACTGCGACTGCAATGCGGCCCAGCTGACGAACTGACCAAGGCTACAATATCCATTGCTCTTTGACGTCGATACATCTCCAACCCTCTTGGTTGAGTTTCGAGTCTACTACGTCGGATCCACCTGATCCAGACCAACGCAACTAGCCGATCCACCTCTCTGTCACATACTCAGCCCATCATGGTCGCACCCTACCATGAAGCGAGATCTTTAATCAACCTTCATGCAAGGTTGTACTGTAGATTAGCTCCACCAATCTCCTTCAAAACTTGGTTTTGATTCACCACAGCTTGGTCTGTCGTTTCATATTGCTCACTACTATATTTGTTCTTCAATCAACACCATATATGGTCTTCAATCATATCATGATTTAGCTTCAACCAAGGCTTGCATCAATCACCAATCAGCTTCCAAATCCTATCACCATCATATCACCAATCAGCTTGATCAAATCATATCTCCATTCATCCTGATTTGATTCTTCAACATCTTCCTTGATTTGATCTCAATCAAATCAATTCTTCAATCATGCTTATCAATTAGTTTTCTTCCATATGTAGTTGATTCCTCAATCACCTTGATTCCTCAATGGCTTCACCACTAATCCTTGGCCTGCTATATTCAACCTTCAATCAAATTGCCAATCAGCTCTTTAATTGAGTCTTCAATTGATTCCTTCCTCCAAGTTGGGCTTGTTTCCATCTGAATTATAATAGCCTTCTCAACTTGGGTTGCAACCGGATTGGCTCATCAAGTGACCAGCGTCCTTGCGAAGTCCATCTCCAATCTTAATATGGAGTCAGCTTGCTTTGACTTTGTCAACTTGCCACGTCAGCTTGTGCCACGTCACCATGTGTCAAATGATGCAACTTACTTGCTTCAGCACTAACATATTTGTTCAATACAGTCCCTGGTGCTGACGTGGCAGCACATTTGGCATACGAGTGAAATACAACCTATTTTTCTGATTTTTTTTTAACTTCTAACTGGTCGTATTTTGCTGACGTAATTGTACACCAAATTTCTCTTATTCATTAAACCATTAGGTTACCCTTTTTTTTTTACAAAGGCAACAAGCGTCAACCCGTTAGGGGCGGGCAATGTGACGAACACACATGCCCTCACCTTGCTGTCGTGGGGTGTTGATTCTATGGTCTCTCCTAACCAACAACACACTATTCAAGGGACTCAATACCAATAGGCCAAGAAGCCGTTGGTGGTTACACCTATTTTTAAATAGGATAAATTTAAACTAAGCAATAAATGTAAAAATTTAAACTAGAAGATAAACATAAAATCTAAATATAATCATATTATTAAAATATGTTTAATTTATCTTTTTTCCTAACATTAATGCCTTTTTTTTAATAAGTGGATAAACCACATTTTATTTAATTTATATAAGATAGTTCGTTACATTGCTTGGCCAGAAAGGTATGAAATACATAGTTTAAGACCAGATAGTCTTCCAGCAAACCTGTCGGTTCCTCCCTTTCTCATGCTTGGGCTGGTTCTCTCCCCAGGGGGTCTTCTTCATCATCATCTCTATTGTGTCAGATGGGAATTTTAGACATCATTTCACCAGTTTGTTGCCTCCTCCAGCTTTGCTCTTTTCGCTATCGGAGCTACATTCAACCAAGATATGATAAGAAAAGAGATATCACGAATAATTCTTAAAAAACTACGTTGTTTATCCTGGAAGCATCATCTATTTCTCTCCCCCCAAATACTCCAGGTGATTGCCATTATAGCGATGTCCCATCCTTCTCATAGGGAATTGTCCACCCCCAAGGAGGTACCCTTGGTGCCCCATAGTGTCTGCATTTCTAGATGCCCACTTCGAGATCCAAACAGGGTATCGAAATGATTCTAGATCGATCTCACGAAGGTGCAGGAGATGATGAGGTGATGAACCGATTCATCTTCCAGCATCTGGTGTGATCCCCTCGCCAATTCCTCTTGTGCAGGTTGTTGAGGGTAAGGATTCGGTTTTCCCTTGCTAGCCATGCATGCAAATATATAGTTTTGTCTTGAGCGGGCATGGTTGCGTCCAGAATTCCTTTTTCAGATTACTTCTTATGACTCTATCAATTTTGAATTGGTACAGAGATTTGACCGTGAATGTTCTGTTACCCGTAAGGTCCCATTCTATGGCATCCATTGCTTCTGGGTAAGTGGCAGGTTGGACAAGTGGTTGACTGAGGAGGATATGGCCTTCTGCCTCCTTAGCAGATAGGGGTCCTGGTTTGAGAATTGGTAATCCTCTTTGTATCCTGGATCTTGCTCCTTGAATGGTCAGGTATTTTATTATTGATAACTCTTGCAGTTCTGGGTATGTGTTTTCCAGCAAGTTCCCCATCCACCATTTGTCTTTCCAGAGGTTGGTATTCCTTCCTAATATTAATGCTTAATATGTAGGAATTCTCTTGTAAGTAGTTGGTTCGTCATTGTTCTCCTTTATTAAGAATCATATCAACTGTGGTGCCATGACCGCCCATTCCAGTATTAAGTTCTTTGGCCTCTTTTCCAGGGTGGATATAAATCACCTTCTTCTTTGCAGTGAAAGAAAATCTAATGGTGAGGTTGCTGACTTTTCGTCAACTCAATGAACATTTAAAAATGATTTTCTTTTTTTATTTTTGATACTAAAAATATAATATTTTATGTTTTAAAAATCAATGTTCATCTTATTTCTAAAATTATTATTCTAGTTCTATCGCTAATCTAACTGTTAATATTTGTTGAAAAGGTCATTAGAGCCACATTATGTACAAGAAGAGCCTTTTCAAATAGCTAGTTAAATAGGGTCTACAGCTTGTACCATTCATCCAACCTCTTTTGTTGTCCAAGTCTTAATTTTCCTAATGTATAAATGGCTTTCATCTCACAAGCATTTGCATGCCTTCTTCGGCTGTCCGCATCAGCTACTACTTGCATGACCAGTTTTTCCAAGTAGTCATAACTATCTTTGCGGAAGAAAATTATAACAGAGAAGACTGCTGACTTTTGAGTCAACTAATTAATTATTGACTAAATCAAATTAACTGACTTTTTGTGACATATTTTTGATTGTATAATTAGATATGGAGAGGCTAGCTCCAAACATAACAAGCAATGGCTGCCATGCATGTGCTGCAATTACTGGTACTAGCTAGCAGTAGTTGTGTAAAAATCTCTAATTTGAGAAGGATATATGTGCAATTTTAAGAATTTACAAGGTTGTATCTTTCAACATCTAATATCCTACCAACCATTTTCCAAATGTATTAAGTCTATCCAAAAGGGTTTTTTTATATTTATAAATTAGGCACTTTTAATTATTTTTTTTTAGTTGTTTACTTTGGGTCTTAAATTTTTTTTCAAAAGTTATGAGTAGATGTTTCTCAAAAAGAAAGAATTTCTGGAGATAAAATCACACTCAACTTTTTGTTTTCGCAAAAAAGCTCTTAATTTTTAGGATTGAAATGTATGTTTCTTTGTCTAAATAAAAAATTAATTAACTTCCTACCAAAAGTACCAATTTACACAAAGGTTTATATAATAAAATATCTGTAATTTTACAGATCCATGACCACATTCACATTGTAGTATGTAGATCACAATACTCTTCATTGCGATTTGCCGTGGAAGGAAATCTAATGGCAAAGTGTACTACTGACTTTTAGTCAAGTTTAGTTGGTGAAACAAAATTGCAAGGGAGAACTTTTCGAAACAAAAATTTCAGGGAAAATAAACTTCCAAAGATCAGGACGATCACCCCACCTTAATTTTATATATATGTATATATATATATATACTAGCATGCTACTATATAGCCGGTCTTATCACTGTGTAGGTGCGGTCGCCTCCATTTGACCCACTTGCATAGTGTTTTGAGGAAATCCAATCATATGGATGGAAAGAATACCAAAAAATAAGTTAGCATGTCAATTTTCATACAATTTGGGAACTTGTAGGGTCTTCATCTTAACGGGTGAAATTCTAAACTGGTAGGATTTCTATAAATTTTCATCCGTTAAGATGAAGACCCTACATGTTCCCAAATTATATGAAAATTGACATGCTAGCTTATTTTTCGATGTTCTTTCCATTCATATGGTAGAAAATCTTTAAAACATGCTCCAAGGGATAAAATCGGAGGCGATCTTACTGAAACAGTATTCCGGCCGGCCTTATAATATCATGCTCGTATATATATATATATATATATATATATATATATAGCCAGATAGGAAGAAGCTCCTCCTAACTTATTTTTTGTGAGTTCTAACTGGGTTCCTTCCTTTCTTCTCGAAGAATTGAGCATTGGGTATTGTTCAGTTGGTCCTGGATTTCCAACATGGCTCCGAAAGCAACACAAGTTGAATTCACTTGATATGTTTTATACTGGAATCATAGGCACCATACCTGATTGGTTTTGGAACCTGACTACTCACAATCTTACTTATATACTACTCTCTAATAACCAGATTGAGGGGATGATACCCAAATCCTTAAATTTCATCAACATGGATTACCTTGACCTTTCTTCAAATCAATTTTACAGTCCTCTGCCGGAGTTCCACAGTTCCGGGAAGTATTTCATTTTAGATCTTTCCAATAATTCTTTTTCAGGTCCCATCCCTACATGTATGATAGAGAACATATCAAGTGGTGCACAATTCGAAATCTCTCTCTCAAGGAACCAATTAAATGGTAATGATCACAGTTGGTTGTGTCAAAGAAACGGACTATCTGTTATCGATATATCTGAAAACCACTTATCCGGTGAGCTCCCTGATTGCGGGGTGAATTCATCCATACCAAAGAATTTGAATTTGGCATACAATAACATATTTGGAAGTATACCTGAATCAATATGTTCTGACCCTATATCTAGTGTTCAGTCATTACAATTGAACCACAATAAATTGTCTGGTGAGTTCCCCCATTCACTGAAAAACTGCAGCGAATTACTCGTTCTTGATCTCAGCGACAACAACTTCACAGGAAGCATACCATTTTGGGTCGGGGTAAACTTATCAAATTTATTTCTTCTCAAATTAAGATCAAACAGCTTCATTGATCACATACCACCAGAAATTTCTCAACTCAAATATCTACAAATCCACGGATTTATCAAACAACAATCTCTCAAGATCCATACCTACAAGTTTGGGTAACTTTACTGCAATGCAAATGTCTCCAATGGCCACTGGTTGGGTGCCACTTATCATAGATTCAAGAGAAGCCATGCCATTGAGTTTCAGGGGAAGACAAGATAATTATACTAATTCGGATCTTTCATTTGTAAAATCCATAGATCTTTCAAACAATGACTTGTCTGGGCTCATCCCTGAAGAGCTAGCAAGTCTCTATGGGCTGCAGAGTCTGAATCTATCAGGAAGCCAATTAGAAGGCGAGATCCCAAACAAATTGGGTAGATTGAAACAACTGGAATCACTAGACTTGTCCATAAACAAACTCTCAGGGACCATACCTTCAACCTTTTCAAACTTGACTTTCTTGAACCACTTCAATGTATCTCATAACAACCTGTCAGGAAGGATACCATCAGGCAACCAGTTTAACACCTTTGTTGACCCTTCCATCTACATTGGAAATCATCTTTGTGGGTCCCCTCTGATTGAGAAGTGTATTGAAGATGGTGGAACAAGTCGAAAAGGGCCAAGTGATCAAGAAGATGAAGACAATGAAGACAATGAGATGATATGATTGTACATTGGATCTTTATTAGGATTTGTTGTTGGATTCTGGACTGTTTGGGGTGTTTTGGTGTTCAAAAAGAAGTGGAGACATGCCTACTTCCGTAGCACAGATAATATTTCCGATAATATTATGTTTATACTATAGTGAACTTTAGAAGGATGAAGAACAAGGTAATGCGAAATAGAATTTTCAATTGTTGTTTTTCATCTATTTTATTTTTCATTTTTATTATAACATCCATTCATATTATCATATATGTTCCATGTAAGAACACTATGTTGATCCATTTTTAATGGTGTTTTGTAATCCTGTAGTCTCAAGTTGTCAAATTTCTTCCGTTAAGGAAATATGTTTGGCACCAATGGCCTCTTAGCCTATTACCAACAACCCTTGGGTCATATTGGTACTCAGGTCCCCACTAAGAGGCGAAGCGCCTCGTTGTAGGTAGCGAGTACGTACCGTAGGTGAGGGCACTTTTCTGAGTGCATGAATACTGGTAGTGAGTGAGACTTTCTTGCCCAATGTGCAAGCACCGCACCCTCCACTATCTCATGTCAAGGACTGTGCACACCCTTGACTTTGACTTAGTAGCTTGCCACTTGGCTAGCCGCTCTTTCTGTCAAAAAAAAAAAAATGGCCCCTTAGCATATTGGTATCTGGTTTCATGTAAAGGTGTGGGGTTCTCTTGTGAACGAGCCCGGGATTGAACCTCCACCCTCACAAGGTGCGGGCTTAGATGTGTTGAGTGGGCTCCACACCTGTGTCTGTCCTTGACTTCCCTCGTGTGGGTACTTGTCTCTTTTGTCAAAAAAAAAGAAGATATGTTTGTACTAATGTAAAAAAAATTAAAAACCAACAACAACACAACTTCAAGATGACACCATGTCAGCTTGAATTTGACAAAGCTTTGATCTCGGTAGCAATGAAGTGGATATGAAACCGGGAAGCTAAGAACATGCCGAGAATTGTTGGATCTTATATTTGGTGTATGTCTTTGATAGAGACACCAAGTTGTGTGTTCATTTATCTCTTCGGATTTGATGTTAGATATCTTTTTTAACTCTGATTTTAACCAGGAATGGAGAGAGGTTACTATTTTCAATAACTAAATAATTTTTCTAATAAATTTAATTTTTTATAATAAATTAAAGATGTCATTTTCTCAACAGATTTGGTCCAACTTTTTATTTTAAAGAGATGTATAGAAAATACCTTGTGGAATGTACTCTACTTGTTCGTGTGATTATGTGACGGCTCGGGCCAGCCCTCACACAAGTGTCGGGCCTAATTACCCAAAAACTTAGGCTGAGGTAGGTTTACAGGCTAAATGGCATCAACGACTCTACCAACCGAACTCTGGGTCCCAGCTTGCTCCGCGAAGGCGCTCTGTAATTGGCCGCTGGGGCCAAAACCGACCACAGTCCACCTGGTTGAGTGAGCCCCCTACACCGACATCTCAATAAAAGCACCAATGTGACGGATCAAGCCACTGGACCCACCCCTCACACAAGTGTCGGGCCTAACTATCCCAAATCAGCGTTGAAGGATAGGTTTACCCAAAACTTATATGCACTGTGCACACCACTATTCTACTGATAGTCGATGTGGGACTAAACCATTACATATTCTTTGGAATTTTCACATTGAGTGTATTGCACAAGTGAGTACTTGTTTATAAATTTCAATGGTCAGTTGTGTTAAATCTGCCACATATTAATTAATTTGTTTACTATAATCTAAGAATAGTTTTAAAAAAATTAAATTAGAAGACACAAATGTTACCGTCTCTATTGCCTTTATTGTCATAAAATATGTATTATACTTAATTAATATTTTGGTATGATAGGGTAAATATTGATTTTCTATGCTATTTACTAGAAACAATTTTGCCTTTATTGATATAAGAATTGCTTGTTTTACTTGAGAGTCTAAGAAGATGGCCAAAGAGACCAAAACAAAACAAAGTTGAGCCATTTTAAAGATCTATAAAAAGGACTTTTTTTCAATTTAGTAACAACTCCGACTAGTCTACTTTCTTGCCCTCAAACTCATAGCTTAACACTCACCTTTATGGATTAAAAAAACAGAAGTAAAAAAGTATCGTTAATTACCATATGATCCATGTATAGTTTTGAAATCCCTATATAGTCCCTTGTAAGTCATTTTATTTGTTTACTAGAATGATCTATCTACTTACTATTTGCTTCAAGTTTTTAAAATTAGAAAAATATAAACTATCAGGGACTATTTGATAATTTTATTTGAAATCCCGCTTCTGCTTTGTCCCTGCCGGTTGTAATATACTAGGAAACATGGGAGGGTAAAGCGGTGGTGCCTTGGCTTGGCTCGCCGGTCCAAACTCCCACATTTGTGGTGGGGGGTCCTCATCTTCAAAATCCCGGGGGGCTCTCTGGTCACCTCCAGGCTTCATTTTGTTGTAGTCTCCACCAGTTGGAGCATGTGTATTCTGGTCTCTGGGACTGCATCTAGCCAAGAGAGCAAGAGGAAATCAATAGAGCGGATTAATTTCTTGGAAACAAGCTGTTTGTCTTGGAATTAAGCAACGTCTATTCCTTTCGAACCAGACACTCTAGATTACTGCTATTCCCACTAGGTTTCATCCCATTCTGTAATCCTTTTCCACTTGTTTGATGAAACGGGCCTTGCCCCAAATGTCATCCATATTCTTTGGTTTCCCTCTCAGGCTACCTAGTGTGCAAAAGTGATTCCAAATACTAGGTTGGGTAGGGGTATTGGAATAGGAGATGTTTTGTTGTTTCTATCTTCATTCCACAGAGGTAGCAGCTAGTCCTTTCTCCCCTCCATTGTCTCTTTGCCAGAATTTGCAAGGTGAGAATTTTGTCATTCTAAGCTAACCATGCCAAATACTTGACTTTTGGTGGGCATATGGAGTACTCTTCCAGAACTTTCTTCCTAGTGGGCACCTATGTCCCCCATCCAGCACTTTGAAGGTGTAGAGTGATATGACAGTGAACTTCTCAGACGAGGTTAGTTTCCACCGGCGGTTGTCCTCCCTTTGTTCACCCCACTGAAAGATGTGTTTTTTGAGGGTCTCAAGCTGTTGTTCACTAGTCAGTGTGAGGGGCCCCTGTTTGAGGATAGGTTTGTTGTCCTCATCAATCGCCCATGAGCTTCTTCGATGGTCAGGTGTTCCCCTTGTATCATTTGCTGTAGCTCAGGGAACACATTTACTCGCACTTGTCCTTCTATCCAGTGTTCCTTTTTTCCTTTGAGCTAATAAAAAATTAAAACATCAAAATTTTCACATCTTTTCTTAGAAATACACTTGAACGTCTTCTCAATCCCAGGCATCATATTATTTGATCACAGGCCTTATCGTATATTCACTTCAATGAATTAAAATTAGTTGATCACAGGCCTTATCGTATATTCACTTCAATGATCATTAATTCAGATGATTAACAAAACATCTCGGAATGAAGAAAAAAAGAATAGCATACGAAGTTTTCATGGTAGTTATTGAGGATTCCTGTGAATTTTTGTTGTCAGCCCTAACCATTAAGGGGCCTTGAGATAATCTTTAGAGAACAGAATCAGCACTTTTCCAGGAGGGTCTGAAGAAGAAGTAGACCATAAAAACTGATTTGGCCAAGTGTGTAATTTTCTGTTTTGACAAAATATGTATTTATGAGAATTGCAATTTGTTGGAGTTGGAGTTGAGGATGATATGCTATAAAATTGAAGGTTGACCGTGTGTTGATACACTGACCTTAAGAAGTATTTTGCTTCCTCGGAATTTATAACTCGGTGCAGCAAGTATCTCATAGGCGTACTTCTGCCCGGATACAACAGTCACTAAATCCTCTGTTCCGTGCACACGAACCGAAGAATAGCGAGTACTCAAGATTGCTCCGAACATTTAAAGATGATTTTCTTTTTTATTTTTTGCTACTAAAAATATAATATTTTAAGTTTGAAAAATTAATATTCATCTTATTTCTAAAATAATTTAATATTTATTATCTGATCTTTTTAGTTCTATCCCTAATCTAGCTAATTAATGTTAATATTTGTTGAAAAGATCATCAGAGCCACAGGAAGAGCCTTTTCAAATAGCTAGTTAATTATTTTTTGATAAAGTGGATAAACCACATTTTATTTAAATTAGTTAAGGTAGTTCGTTACATTGCTTGACCAGAAAGGCAAAAAAAAAAAAATATATACATAGTGTATCTTCCCATTTTTTCTAGAAGCGATCCACCCGATCATCTCTCTGTCTCATACTTTTGGGCTAGGTCACCCCCAGGTATTCCCCTCGAAAATTCCAGATTTCGCTTGACCAGGTTCGCTACCGCCTCCAGTTTTGCTCTTTTCGCCATCGGAGCTGCATTTAACTAAGATATGATGAGGAAAGAAATATCCTGAATAATTCTTAAGAAAACACGTTGTTTATCCTGAAAACATCGTCTATTTCTCTCCCCTCAAATACTCCATGGATTGCCATTACAGTGATGTTCCATCCTTCTAGTAGGGTATTGTCCACCCCCGAGGAGGTGCCCCTGGCACCCCAAAGTGTCTGGATATCCATCTCGCTACTTCACGTTCCGAATAATGTCCTGAAGTGGTTCCAGATTTGTCTCACGAAGGGGTAAGAGATGCTGATATGATATACCAATTCGTCCTCGGTCTCACACAGGTAACATTTGGTGTGATCCCTTCTCCACTTCCTCTTGTACAGGTTGTCGAGGGTAAGAATTCTATTTTCCTTTGCTAATCATGCAAATAGTTTTGTTTTGAGTAGGCATGACTGCTTCCAGAATTCTTTTTTCAGCAAATAGCTAGTTAATTAAATAGGGTCTAGAGCTTGTACCATCCAACCACTTTTGTTGTCCGTGTATTAATTTTCTAACTAATATATTAAATGACTTTGTTCCCACAAGCATGTGCATGTCTTCTTCCGCTGTCTACATCACCTAGCTCTTGCTTGCATGGATGGCCAGATTTTCCAAGTAGTCATAACTTTTTTTGTGGAAGAAAAATACAAAAGAGAAGATTGCTGACTTACGAGTCAACTAATTAATTATTGACTATATCAAACTAACTCAGTTTTGTGACTACTTTTGGTTGTGACATACATAATACTTTATACATTTGTAAAATTGTAGGGTTTTTTTGGGATCATAGACACATTTATATATATAAATTAAGCACTTTTAACAAAATGTTTTAGTTGTTTACTTTTTTTTTCTTAAAAAATTAGTTGTCTACTAAAAGCAATCTTGTTTTTTTTTTTCAAAAGTTATGGGTAGATGTTTCTCTTTTTTTTTTTTTTTTTTTTTTTTTTTTTTGAATAAGTGGATAAACCACATTGATTCATTGATTGTAGTTAAGGTAATTAAGATGTCGATTACAGAAACTCAGCCAGGGAGGCAAAGAATACATAAGGCCTAGTCCTTCCCAGTGCGGCTGAGATGAAGGGGTGCAATCTCTACGTCATCCTCTCCGGCCTGTTGTCCTCAACGCCTCATCGCCCCTGTGATGCCCGGTGTGGCTTAATGACTCAGTGCTCCTTTTTCAAAGAAGTTGTGAGTAACTTCCACTTGACTTCTTGGCGGTGACGCGATGCATCGTGAAAGGATGAGGAAAGAAATATCGCGAATAAGTATGGAAGAAACGCGTTGTTTATCCCGAAAGCATCGTCGATTTCGCTCGCCCCAAATACTCCAGATGATTGCCGTCACCGTGAGTTGCCAACCCTCCCACAAGGTTGCATTTACCCAAGGCTGGGCAGTCCTGGGTTCCCAAATCTGCTGCAGCCTGTTTGGCCCTAAACCCACACCAAAGATACGGTGGAAGTGCTGCCATATATTGGTTGTATATGTGCATGTGAACATTAGATGCATCACCGACTCATCCTCAAGCTCGCATAAGTAGCATTTGGTTCGGTCGCCCCGCCAATTCCTTTTGTGGAGGTTGTCCAATGTGAGAATCTTGTTCTCCTTTACCAGCCAAGAGAACAACTTTGCTTTAAGGGGAGCAGGTTGCTTCCAGAGAAGCTTTTTTTAATTCTGGGGATAAAATAACACTCAACTTTTTTTTTAACAAAAAAAGCCCTTAGTTTTTCAGATTGAAATACTTTTATAAATGTTTCTTTAGGGATTTGTCTAAACAAAAAATTAATTAACTTACTACCAAAAGCACTTACAAGAGAAGTACATAAATAAAATTTAAAAAGAAAACTAAATAAAACTTTAAAATGACACTATAAATCAGATCCATCAAAACTAATCAGATCCAAAGAGGATCCATTACCATGTATTTTTTTATGAACTCTTAATTAAATAAAGAAACATGATTTATCTATTTTATTAAAAAAAAAGATACATCAAAACCGGCCTAAATAATGAAAAAAATAAAACTTGTTTATACCACGGTGCACTGCAATATAAGCAGAAAAGGATGCATTCATTTTAATGATTGATGTCCCAAGTAACACATTTATAATTTTGAAATTATACAAAGGTTTATATAAGAAATATCTGTAATTTTACGATCTATGAGCACATTCACATTAATGTAGTAGAAATGGCAAAGATTACTCACTTTGAGTCAACTTTAGTTGGTGAACATAAATTCCAATTGAGAACTTTTCAACAAAAAAAAAAATCCAAGGCAGAAAAGTTGTGACGACCCAGGAATCGAATATTAAATTCCAAAGATGAGGACGGTCCCCCATGCACCTTAATTATCATATATATATATATAGGGGCAGATAGGAAGAAGCTCCTCGATCCTTGCATGTACCTTAATCATATCCCCAGATTTAGTTAATATGGCAACCATGTTTGTGCTGCTACTACTGGTGGTACAAGTAGTAGGACTCATTACATCAATATCATGCACTACTTCTACTAGTAGTAGTGCCTTTGGAACTCCTGATCTGGTGCCCAGTACTAGTACTACTACTGTTTGCAAAGAGGCTGAGAGAATAGCCCTTGTTGAGTACAAGAAGCAGATCATTAAAGATCCAAGCAACATGCTCTCTTCATGGGATCAGGGACGAGACTGCTGCTCTTGGGAAGGCGTGCGCTGTGATAACCGAACTGGCAACATCGTTGGCCTGGACCTTCGGTGTCCATATGATTTGTTGTGCCTGGGAGGTGAGATTTCTCCATCTTTGCTTCGTCTTCAACACTTGAATCACATTGATTTCAGCCGGAATGACTTTTATGGAGCACGTATTCCATCCTTCATCAGCCAGTTCAAGGAGCTGAGGTACCTGAACCTCTCCGGAACTAACTTCATGGGACCAATTCCAACTAGTTTAGGAAATCTATCCAATTTGCAGACTCTCGACCTCTCAGACAATGATTTTGATCCTTATAATGAGTCGTCTGATCATCAATGGCTTTCTCACCTCACTTCCTTGCAACACTTTGTTATGAATGGTGTCAACTTTGGCAACTCCTCTAGAAGCTTGTTTCTAGCTCTCAACAAGCTTCCTTCTATCAAGGAGATAAGCTTGTCCAATTGCGAGCTTGAAAGCATTCCTCTTTCTATTCCTCATCTCAACTTCTCAACTCTCTCCATTCTTGATCTCTTTGGAAACCATATCAATTTCTCGGGGTGCTCATGGGTGTTCAACCTCAAGACCCTTGAATATCTAGACCTCAGTTTCAACTTATTACAATATCCTGAATTCACCACTTTCCTAACCTACCCATTTAGTTTTTCCGGAGAGATACGTGGAGAGCTCAATAAAATGAGCATATCTGAAAGCATAGGCAGTCTTTGCGGCTTGGAAACTCTTGATTTGTCATGGTTAAACATCACTCAGGGACTGGTGGAACTTGGAGTTGTTTTCTCTGGCTGTCTTATGGATAGTCTGACTCATTTGCACTTGAGACACGCACATCTTGAAGGAGATATACCAGACTGGATGGGGGACATCAAGAATCTCAAGGTTCTTGATCTCTCAGACAATTTACTCTCAGGCTCTGTGCCTTCATTCCTGGTAAGACTCTCTTCTTCTTTGGAGAAATTATTGCTTTTGAAAAATGAATTAAAAGGAACGATACCAAAGGAAATTGGAGAGCTTGAAGAGCTTGTACATTTGGATCTTTCTGGGAATCAATTGTCTGGTGTTGTTTCTGAAGCACACTTTGCTCAACTCAAGAAATTAGAGATACTCGATGTGTCTGGTAATTCATTGGTTTTCAATGTGAGTTCTAACTGGGTTCCTCCCTTTCTTCTCGAAGAATTGAGAATCAGGTCATGTTCAGTTGGTCCTGGATTCCCGACTTGGCTTCGAACGCAACACAAGTTGAATTCACTTGATATGTCTTATACTGGAATCACTGGCACCATACCCGATTGGTTTTGGAACCTGACTACTCACAATCTTACTTCTAATCTACTACTCTCTCATAACCAGATTGAGGGGATGATACCCAAATCCTTAAATTTCACCAACATGGATTACCTTGACCTTTCCTCAAATCGGTTTGAGGGTCCTCTGCCGGAGTTCCATAGTTCCAAGTTCAATTCCATTTTAGATCTTTCCAATAATTCTTTTTCAGGTCCCATCGAGAACATATCAAGTGGTGCACAATTCGAAATCTATCTCTCAAGGAACCAATTAAATGGTAATGTTCCCAGTTGGTTGTGTCAAAGAAACGGACTATCTGTTATCGATATATCTGAAAACCACTTATCCGGTGAGCTCCCTGATTGCGGGGTGAATTCATCCATACCAAAGAATTTGAATTTGGCATACAATAACATATTTGGAAGTATACCTGAATCAATATGTTCTGACCCTATATCTAGTGTTCAGTCATTACAATTGAACCACAATAAATTGTCTGGTGAGTTCCCCCATTCACTGAAAAACTGCAGCCAATTACTCGTTCTTGATCTCAGCGACAACAACTTCACAGGAAGCATACCATTTTGGGTCGGGGTAAACTTATCAAATTTATTTCTTCTCAAATTAAGATCAAACAGCTTCATTGATCACATACCACCAGAAATTTCTCAACTCAAATATCTACAAATCCTGGATTTATCAAACAACAATCTCTCAAGATCCATACCTACAAGTTTGGGTAACTTTACTGCAATGCAAATGTCTCCAATGGCCACTGGTTGGGTGCCACTTATCATAGATTCAAGAGAAGCCATGCCATTGAGTTTCAGGGGAAGACAAGATAATTATACTAATTCGGATCTTTCATTTGTAAAATCCATAGATCTTTCAAACAATGACTTGTCTGGGCTCATCCCTGAAGAGCTAGCAAGTCTCTATGGGCTGCAGAGTCTGAATCTATCAGGAAACCAATTAGAAGGCGAGATCCCAAACAAATTGGGTAGATTGAAACAACTGGAATCACTAGACTTGTCCATAAACAAACTCTTAGGGACCATACCTTCAACCTTTTCAAACTTGACTTTCTTGAACCACTTCAATGTATCTCATAACAACTTGTCAGGAAGGATACCATCAGGCAACCAGTTTAACACCTTTGTTGACCCTTCCATCTACATTGGAAATCATCTTTGTGGGTCCCCTCTGATTGAGAAGTGTACTGAAGATGGTGGAGCAAGTCGAAAAGGGCCAAGTGATCAAGAAGATGAAGACAATGAAGACAATGAGATGATATGGTTGTACATTGGATCTTTATCAGGATTTGCAGCTGGATTCTGGACTGTTTGGGGTGTTTTGGTGTTCAAAAAGAAGTGGAGACATGCCTACTTCAGTCGCACAGATAATATTTCCGATAATATTTATGTTTATGTTGTAGTGAGTCTTAGAAGGATGAAGAACAAGATGATGCCAAATTATTAGAATTTTCAATTATTGTATTTCTTGTGTTTTATTTTTCATGTTTGTTATAGTATCCTATGTAAGAACCCCATACCTCCTTTATTGTCTGTTGATCTATTGTTAATGGTGTTTTGATAATCCCATATAGTCTCAGGTTGTCTTATTTCTCCTATTAAGGAGATACGTTTGTCCTAATTTTTTTTATATTATTATTATTTTAAAAAGGGCTTCAAGATGACACCATGGAATTTGACAAAACTTTGATCTCGGCCACAGTGAAGTGGAGATGGAATGGGGGAAGCTAAGATGCCAAGAATCTTGGATCTTATGGTGTATGCCTTCGTTAGAGACATTGAGATGCGTGTTCATTTCTCTCGTTGTTTTGAGGTTAGATGTCCTTTTTTAACTTATTTTTTTATATAAATATTGATAAATTAGGTTTATTTATATTAATTTGGGTTTTAACTCTGATTTTAACTAGGAATGCAGATAGGTTAGTATTTTTTATAACTAAATATTTTATATAATAAATTTAACTCCTTATAATAAATAAAAGATGTCAATTTCTCAACATATCAAGTTAAATAAAAGATGTCATTCCTAATTTTACCAAAGAATGCAGAAAGGTTATTATTTTTTATAACTAAATTGTTTATCTAATAATTTTTTTTTATAAAATGGATAAACCACATTCCTTAATGTTGAAAATAGTGAAGGTAGAGTTTCTTAGGTAGTGTTTGGTTGTTTGTAACTCTTCACCCACAGATGGAGAGATACAAGTATGAGGAGTTACAAAAAGTGGAGTTACACTTGTGTTTGGGTGGTTGTTTAAAAAAGAATTAAAGCTATTTTTGGTCCTTGGAAAGATGTCCAATGTTCATTTTCATCCTAAATTTAAAAAGTTGTTCAATATAGTCCCAGTATTTTGAGTATTCTGTCACATTTGGTCTCTGACGCTAATGTGGCATACGAATGAAATATATGACATTTATTTATTTTTTGTATTTTACAGGTGGCCGTATTTTGATAACGTGGCAGGCCAGTTGGACCGCTGATGTGGCAATTTTTTTTTAATTATTTTTAAATTTTTAAATTTTTATTTTTTAATTGTTTTATTTTTTATTTTTTATTTTTATATTTATTATTTATTATTTATTTTATTTTATTTTATTATTTCTTCAAAAAATAAAAAATAAAAAATTAAAAATTAAAAATTAAAAATAGTATTTATTTTTTATTTTGAGACATCCCCTACCGAGGCCTAGTTTCCTCCAAGGACTAAAGGCCATGGCCGAACAGAAATTCTTAGGCCGAAGCGAATAGAAAATCCAAGGTCAACCAAGCTCCATCATACCAAGCCGAACGAGCTCCCCTCTTCCAAGAGAACCCCGAATTAGCCATATGCTTAGCTTCTTGAGCCAACCAATGACCAAGAAATACTCGTTCATTACTCGGACGCAACGCAAGCATACTTGGGGAGGGACTAATGATAGGGGTTAAAGTGGGAAGATGCATGACAATCATCCAGACAACCACATGGAAGGATCGTAAATCATTCTCTACTCGGATCCGGGGTATCTTTCCACTTTGAGGAGCCACAGTCCACTCTTCTCTTATGGCCGGGGAGCATGGCCGAGGAGCCACAGACTACTTTTATGACCGAGGAGTTGCAGACTACTTTTATGGCCGAGGAGCTTCCTCTTCTTCCGAGCAGTCTTCTAGAGGAAAAAGAGTGTCCGAACAGCCTTCCGAACAGACTTCCGAGCAGTCTTCCGACGGCTAAGATGGAGACACGTGGCTTACTAGGATGATAATACACGGATCATGATCAGTTATGAAAACCGATCACATGCAGGATTGGGGTCTGATTTTGGGGTGATGGCGTGGATCCGGGAGAGAAAGGTGGGATCTTATTTAGTTTGAAATATCTTCTTAAAAAAGGGGCATTTCTTGATGAAGAAAAGAGGACTGCTCCAATCCAAAAAAAGAGGGCAGATCATCTCCACCCCCAAGCGCAGGCCTCCCCGACGAGCACCCATCATGATCATCATCATGCCCATCTCCTTCCTCCTCTTCTCTCCAGTCCACAGTGCAAGCAAGACAAGAAACCCCTCTTCTTCTCCCCTATTCTACTAAGAATGATTAGTGGATTTAGCCCTCACTTACAGGGCCCGTGGTTTTTCCCCGATTTGAGGGTTTCCACATTAAACATGCGTCTCTCTCCTTGATTGCTTGGTTTTTTCTCTTTGGTCTCTTCATTGTTCTAAGGTCCCAATCTCAAAACAAATTCAACCGCTAGAGTGAAGTTGGGATTGAAACCGATTTTCAACCTAACATATATATATATATATATATATATATATATATATATATATATATATATATATATATATATATATATATATATATATGCAGATAGGAAGAAGCTCATCAATTAATATGGCAACCATGTTTGTGTGGCTACTACTTGGGGTACTAGTAGCAGTAGGGCTTATTACATCATGCAGTGCTACTAATGCTTTTGGAGCACTTGATCTAGTGCCCAGTACTAGTACTGCTCCTGTTTGCCAAGAGACTGAGAGAAGAACCCTGGTTGAATTCAAGAAGCACATCTTTGAAGATTCAGGTGTGTGCTGTGATAACAGAACTAGCAACATCATTGGCCTGGACCTTCTGTTGGGATGTAGGCAAACAATAGTACCACATCGATTATTTGGAGAAGAGTAAAGGGACATTTATGTGGGAACACATTTCAAAATAGCAAGTCCTTTTGGGTGATCCAAAAGCAAAGCGGGGCATATATGTGGGAATATATTTCAAAATAGCAACGCTTGAATCACATTGATTTCAGCGGGAATGACTTTTATAATACACGCTTTCCATCCTTCATCAGCTAGTTCGAGGAGCTGAGGTACCTCAACCTCTCTGGAACTAGGTTCATGGGACTAATTCCAGCTATTTTAGGAAATCTATCCAATTTGAAGACTCTTGACCTGTCCCAGATGACTTTTGATCCTGAGTCGTCTGACCTTCAATGGCTTTCTTATCTCACTTCATTGCAACACTTTGTTGCGAATGGTGCCAACCTTAGATACTCCTCTAGAAGTTTGTTTCTAGCTCTCAATAAGCTTCCTTCCATCAAGGAGATACGCTTGTCTGGTTGTGAGCTTAAAACAATTCCTCTATTCATTCCCCATCTCAACTTCTCAACTCTCTCCATTCTTGATCTCTCTAACAACCAAATCAATTTCTCGGGGTGTTCATGGGTGTTCAACCTCAAGACCCTTGAATATCTAGACATCAGTTACGACCAATTACATCCTGAATTATGTAAAATAAGCATATCTGAAAGCATAGGCAGTCTTTGTAGCTTGGAAGCTCTAAACCTGTCAGGTTTACGTATTAATAAGAGACTGGTAGAACTTGGAGCTATTTTTTTGGCTGTCTTATGGATAGTCTGACTCATTTGCACTTAAGCGAGGCACTTATTGAAGGAGATATACCAGACTGGATGGGGGACATCAAGAATCTCAAGGTTCTTGATCTCTCTCGCAACTTACTCTCCGGCTCTCTGCCTTCATCCATTGCAAAACTCTCTTCTTTGGAGGAATTATTGCTTTCTTATAATAAATTAAACAGGACGTTACCAAAGGAAATTGGAGAGCTTGAAGAGCTGGTACATTTGGATCTTTCTGGGAATAAATTGACTGGTGATGTTTCTGAAGCATATTTTGCTAAACTCGAGAAATTAGAGGTACTCTATATGTCTGGTAATTCATTGGTTTTCAATGTGAGTTCTAACTGGCTTCCTCCCTTTCTTCTCAAAGAATTGAGCATCGGGTATTGTTTAGTTGGTCCTGGATTCCCAAAGTGGCTTCGAACGTAGCACAAGTTGAATTCCCTTGATATGTCTTATTCTGGAATCACTGGCACCATACCTGATTGGTTTTGGAACCTGACTATTCACAACCTTACTTCTGTGCTACTCTCTAATAACAAGATTGAGGGGATGAACCCAAATCCTTAAATTTCATCAATATGAATGAGCTTGACCTTTCTTCAAATCGGTTTTACGGTCCTCTGCCGAAGTTCCACAGTCCCATGATCAATTTCCTTTTAGATCTTTCCAATAATTCTTTTCAGGTCCCATTCTTCTAAGTATGCTAGAGAACATATCAGATTACTCAAATCTCAAAATCTATCTCTCAAGGAACCAATTAAATGGTAGTGTTCCAAATTGGTTTTGTAAAAAAAAAGGACTATCTCTTATTGATATATCTGGAAACCATTTATTTGGTGAGCTCCCTGATTGTGGGTCGAATTCATCTACACCATTGAATTTGAATTTGGCATCCAATAACATATTTGGAAGCATACCTGATTCAATATGTTTTTGCCCTGGTGTTGAGTCATTACAATTGAACGACAATAAATTATCTGGCTAGTTCCCCCTTTCAGTGAAAAACTGCAGTCAATTACTAGTTCTTGATCTCAGCCACAACAACTTCACAAGAAGCATACCATTTTGGGTCGGGGAAAACTTATCAAGTTTATTTCTTCTCAACTTAAGATCAAACAGCTTTATTGATCACATACCACAAGAAATTTCTCAACTCAAAAATCTACAAATCCTGGATTTATCAAACAACAATCTCTGAAGTCTCATACCTACAGGTTTGGGCAACTTTACTGCAATGCAAATGCCTCCAATGGACATTTATGGGATACCATCAGTGGCCATGGGATGCCATCTGTCCTAGCTGCGAGAGAAGCCATGCAATTGAGTTTCAGGGGAAGACAAGATGAGTATACTAATTCAGATCTTTCATTTGTAAAATTCATAGATCTATCAAACAATGACTTGTTTGGGCTCATCCCTAAAGAGCTATTGGTTGCAAAGTCTGAATCTAATAGGAAACCAGTTTGGGTAGATTGAAACAACTAGAATTATTATACTTGTCCAGAAACAACTCTCAGGGAGCATAACTTCAACCTTCTCAAACTTGACTTTCTTGAACCATTTCAATGTATCTCATAACAACTTGTCGGGAACGATACCATCAGACAACCAGTTTGACACCTTTGTTGACCCCTTCATTTACATTGGAAATCATATGTGGGTCCTTGATTGAGAAGTGTACTCAAAATGGTGGAACAAATAGAAAAGGGTCAAGCAATCAAGAAGATGAAGACAAAGACAATGAGAAAATATGGTTATACATTGGATCTTTATCAGGATTTGCATTTGGATTCTGGACTGTTTGGGGTGTTTTGGTGATAAAAAAGAAGTGGAGACAAGCCTACTTCCAGTGCACCTATAATATTTTCGATAAAATTTATGTTTATGTTGTAGTCAGCTTCAGAAGGATGAAGAACAAGATATATAATGCCAAATTATTAGAATTTTCAATTATTGTATTCATTTGTTTTATTTTTCATTTTTATTATAGATTCCATTCATATTATATCATGTTCCATGTAAGAACCATGTACCTGTTGATTCATGTTTAATGGTGTTTTGTAATCCCATAGTCTCAAGTTGTCAAATTTCTCCTGTTAAGGAGATATGTTTGTCCTAATGTATGCTTGTATATCCTCTTTGCATTGTCTATCCATTTGTGTTATTTCTAGGTGTATGTGAAGTTGCACATCAAGTGTTCGACGAATTTCCGCACTCGTTCCGCGCTTCATCTCATGCAACAATTGGTATTAGAACTTGGTTGTGAAGGTTGTCTAAGCTTGCAATTGAGTGAATTGGAGATTGTATTTGTGGTGATTTGGTCTAATAGCTACGGACAAAGCAATGGAGTTTGAAAAGCTCAAGGAGGACAATTGGCCAATATGGAAGATCATGATGGAGGATCACCTTGTTTATAAGGAGTTGGATCTACCACTATTTGGGAAAGATGTTAAACCCTCATCTATGAGTGATGAAGAATGGAAATCTCTTGATCGGAAATGCTTGTCGGTGATAAGGTTGTGTATTTCACCATCTATCTTGTTTTATGTTTATCAATGTAAGACCGCTCATGAACTTTGGAGCACTTTGGAGCAATCTTTTGGGCAACCATCGGGTATCAGTAAGATGCATGCCATGAAGAGGTTATTTCTTTTGAAGATGAAAGATGATGTCACGGTGCGGAAGCATGTGAATGAGTTCAACTCAATTGTGGCACAATTAAAAGCTCTAAAGGTGAATCATGATGAAGAGGTCTTGTGCGTTGTAATGCCCCGACCTGTATTCCGGGACCTCAAACATGTAAACAGATCGGCCGTACCCAAGTGGCGACGAGCCCCACTCGAGTACAATGCCTAAGTAATCAAAAGCAGATATCAATTAATAATCAAAAGTCTCAATAACAATAATAAATATCCTCAAAATAACCACAGCTGAAATAAAACAGATCACAAAGGGTCCATGTGCCCTAAACAAATATAGGCCCTACATGAGTCCTAACATAATGTCTCTCACACAGAAATAAAAAGATAAGGAGATGCTCCGACCTCAGCAAATATCCCACCCCGACTCTCGCACGTCTCCTGAGCACGGGTCACCTGCTCCTTAGGACCTGAAATAAGAGAAGGGAAAAAGTGATGAGCTTTCGAATGGAAAGCCCAGTAAGTATCCTGCAATGATCTCAAGGATGTAACATGTTAGTTCGAAATTTGGATCAAACCCCAATTTCAAACAACATTTTGAATTTGTATTGAAGATGGGAAGAAGAAGAATTAGAAGATCAAAGAGAAAAACTCAAAAAACAAAGGACACCCAGCAAATAACGTGAAAAACGCCAAAAATGGGGGAAAGACCACGGTCATCTCCATGAGAGATGAAATCCACTAGCTCTTTCTTTACGAATACAGGATAGAACTCCATTGATGAGCTCCAGAAAGAGAAAATGTAGACAAAAAGGAAGAAGAAAGAGGTGGAGAGGATGACTCCAGTCCCTAGAGCAGCAGGGATCAGAAATGAGATGCTCTTCAACTGGGGAGCAGCGGTATTTATAGGGTCTGGAGACTGGGGTGAAGCTTGGAGAGCAAGTCACTGAATTTGAGCACGTGGGTGCCACCAAAGACTCCACCAAAGAAATCCAAATTTCAAAGATCTTTCTAGATGCTTCTAGATTCCGTGTCGGGCATCATAAACCCACTCAACCGCCTCGTGAATCGCTTCAACCGTTCTGCCAACTGTCTAACTAACCGGGCTTCTAGAAGTCTCTGGAAGAGGGTCTCATGTGGGAGGTCGCGGGAAGTGGGGCTGTAGTGGAAGCAGCTTGTCCTCATGAGGGTTGCCGAGGTTCTCTGGGAGGAGCTCGGCATTTGAAGTGTTTTCCGAGGTAGAGGAGCTCGGCCACACAAGGGAACCAGATAGGGCGTTGTGGAGACTATCACATGGCGTCCACGTGCTTGGTCATCTGGCTTCCACGTGTCCCCATTTATATCCACCCCTATCATCAGTCCCCCTCAAGTATGCTTGCGATGAGCTCGGAGGATGAACGAATAATTTCGTGAATCATTTGGCGAAGTTAGCTAAGCATATCGAGTTACTGGAGAATCCATTCCTTTTTACAGATACTTTCCGAGGTGCCGCAGGGGGACTGGTAACATGTGCCCTTTTTGATACACGGTGATTGCATTTAATGCCTGGCGTCTACGCGATTTTCAACGATTCCCTCTTTTCTAGTGGCTGTATGGCGTGTAGTAATGTGTAATGATGGGCGCGTCTTTCACGGTCTACATGGCGTCTATCCATGGTAGTTCTGCAAGCAATGAGTCTCGTCCATTAGATGGAGGGGACAGGTGTCAGGCGAAGATTATACAATTTTTGGACGGTTTCATCTAAACCGTTGGGTAGTTTTCGGGCCCATCAAATCTTCTCAAATATCGTGTTGGGCCCTATTCTTCATCTCTGTTCATCTTCATCTTCTGCAAACCCTGACGGCGGAAAACGCAACTCTTCTCTCGTTCAAGCCCTTTGTTTTCTGAGATAAACTTCAAGGTATGGCGTCTTCTTCTTGTGTTGTTCCTCCCCCTAGCGATGTAGGTGCAAAACGTAGTAAAAGGGAGTTTCCCTGTTCCGATTCATACCCTAGTATCCTCCAGCAGGATGAAGTCGACACCTTAATCAAATATTATAAGATTAGATATAGGAATTTTCAACCTGAGGTTAGATTGCCTGAGCCTTCTGATCGAGCGAGTTCTGGTAGAAACAGTGAACTCGTGGTATATGTGGATGCACTATTGGGAGGATTTCGACTCCCATTTCCCCCACTTTTTCTTAAAATTTTCCAGTCTTTCAATATCTGTCCATCTTAATTAACCCCAAATTCTTGGAGATGTCTCTGCGGATTTGTGATTGTATGTCTCGATCAAGAAATGGAAGCAAAGGTACTTCTTCTTGTCTATAGAGGGAGGTTTTGGGGTCCAAACTGAGTGGGGAGCATCTCGGACCCAGGTGTTAAATAGAGAGAAGCTCTCCAAAAAGGAGATCCGCTGCCTCAAAAAACTACGAAAGTGCTCCCAGATTCCTCCTAAGCTCTTCTTGAGTAACAAAATCTTACGGAGAAGTGGCCTGTTTTTAGTGAAGGGTAGGAACTGCTATATCCTTATTGCTCTTTTCCGAGTTGCTTTCTTTTGTTGCTAACTGAACTTCTTTTTTCTGTATGTTAGGTGAAGGTATGGACTCTTCTAAGTGTGCCAAGTCTTTGTTGGACAAAGCTCGAGCTCGCGCTGAGAAGCTCAATATGGCGCGATTGGAGAAGCAGAAGAAAGCTGAGCTCCGGAAAAAGGCTGCAACGGAGGAGCGCGGCACCAAGAATGTCAATGAACCTGCCGCTGTTGAAGAATCTTCCACACCACAAGGGAACGAGGAGTCTTTCGCTCCTCAAGAGGTGGAGGCCGAGCCACCTATGCAAACTGAGGCGGTTTCTAGAAAGAGAGCTCGAGATCCTGATGAAGCAGCGGGGGACGAACCAACTCGAAAGATAGCAAGTAGAAAGAAGAAAGTGGTCTCCAAAGGAAAGAAGAGACAACCTGAATCATCTCAGCCGCCTAATACCGAGAGGGATTTGGCGATTTACCACTTGTCTGCCCATATTCCTGTTGAAAAGATACTTCTGCTAGCGACGGCAATTCGGAAGCTTGACACACAAGAGAAGGAGGAGATTCTCAAGGGCAGAGGGATTCAGCTGGACCTTTTTCTTCAATTCCTTTTGAAGAGGAGATTTTTGGGCGCATACCTGATCTCCCTGGGTCTCTCAGAGATTTGGAGGATGATGAAGTTGAGGACATTGGTGTCTCTGAAAGATCTAATATTGACCCTACCATCAACTTTGAATCGGTTCGGGTTTGCGTTACCCTACCAGCTCGTCGTCCCTCAAGTTTTCGAACTGGTAGTAGGGAGGTTCCGTTGGAACGATCTACTCGCCTAGCTGGTTCCAGTTTTTCTGAAAGTTCCAAGGAATCACTGCATATGGACCCGAAGGAGGGGATCTTGGTTAGTGATCCCAAAGTGACAGCTTCAGCGATCAAGTCAGTTTTGCCCAGAGAAATTGAATCCAGACTTGATCGTTTAACGCGACATGATCTGGCCGAACTCCTTCGTCTTCAAGGGCTTTCTTTAAGTGTTTCTTTCTCTTGACTTTATTCGGAGCTTCGCTTACACTAATTCTCAATTTACTTTGGTACTGCGCATATAGAATTTGTTTCTAAGCCATCGTGCTGCAAGCAACTTGGAGGAGGAAGAGGAGAACCGAATGTCCTTACTCACTAAGTATGTCACGAAGAGTAGAGACTTGAAAGGGGAAGTCGCTCGATTGACCGCGGAATTAAAGAAGAATTACGAGGAGAATGCTTCTGTTTTGGCTGAAAAGTGTAAATTAGAGGCTGTGCTCCAACAGTCTAACGAGAAGGCGCAGAGACACTTGGAGAAGGAGCTCAAGGCGAAGGGGAAGATCTCATCTTTGGAGAAGGAGATCGTTGTTCTGAAGGTCCTCAAGGACAAGGGAGTTGCTGAAACTAACTGCTCCTTCGATGAAAAGAAGTTCTCAGAGGTAAAGGAGGAGGCCAAGGTTCTCTCTTTGGAAGTGTCTTCTATGCGCACGATTGCGGAGATCTTGGAGAAAGAAAACGGTGAGCTCCTTGTGCAGTTAAAGGAGAATAGTTCTTTGTTGATAGCTGCGACCTCGGAAAAAGATGTGTTAAGAAGAGATCATGAGAGCATCTCTAGTGAGCTGGAAGCTTGTCGTAAATCATTATCCGAGAGCGAGAATAAGGTGAAGGAATTGGAGGCGGCCTGTGTTGAGGCTTCTCAAGTGACAGAGTCTGCTCTTGAAGAAGCTCGTGATGAAGGGAGGGAGGAAAGCTTCCCTGTTTTGAAGGAATTTGTCTTGAAGTTCCCGAACGCTGATTTCGCTAATCTAACTTACATTGGGGCCTTGGAAACTCTTGCGAGCGCGGCAGATAGCGCTGATGTCGGAGCTGAGACTCTTATAGAGCCGAAATGAGATGAAGTAGTTCCTGACATCACTGAGAAGCTTGGGGAGCGTGAAGACGCTACCACAACTGCTTTAGAAGATAACGAGTAGCTCGGCCTCTGGTGTCTTTTGTTCATCCTGCACTTTTCTTTTCCTTTTTTTTTTTTGATATGTAGCTTTGATCGTTTTCCCTGTCAGAAATGTCAATATCATTTTAATTAATGAAATTTATTTTTACCTGTGTATGCATGGAACGGATTTTGAGTTCATTGTGACGCTTCTTTTTGCACTTCTAATCTTTCCGTCCTCCTTACGTTCCAGTAATTGAGTTATTTGGTGCGTGTTCTCACTCAGGATGATTCGAGCCTAGACCCGCTATCATCTTGTTTGGAGAATTATGTAGGAGTTCTTCGACTTTGAATTCCGAGGTCCTTCAAGAGGAGTTCCGACTTAGTGAGTAGGTTGCTGAGGGGCTTTTCGATGGTGTGGCGTTTTCACAGAATTGTCCTCATAGGCTAGTCGCTATTATATCACAGCTCGAGCCTAGACCCGCTGCTGTGTGTAGCAGTTAAGCACTTTGTGAGGATTTTCCAGGTTGCTTGCTATTTTTGTCACAGCTCGAGCCTTGACCCGCTGCTGTGTTTCTTAGCAAGTCTCCTTTCCGAAAACGTTAGTTAGAGCTTTTTGTGTCATGCTAAGACTCGAGCCTTGGCTCGCTGTCTAGCTTTAAGTTGATCTTGTGAGCTTTTAGTTGTTTCCTTTGATTTCAATAGACGTCTATTGACAAAGACTTGGACATATTGTAGAACAGAGAGCTTTATTGGTAGTACTTCCTAAGATGTTCGGAATTGTATGGGCGTTTGAGCCTCTTTCCGTCCATCTTGGAGAGCCATTAAGTGCCAGGCTTTACAATCTCCGTTACAACATAGGGGCCTTCCCAATTAGGGTTCAACTTTCCTGTTCTACTTTTGTTGTCTTCAAAAATATTTTCTCTTAGGACCAGATCTCCCACTTGAAATGTCACCTCTTTTGCCTTGGCATCATAGTGGCGTTTGACCTTCTGGCGGTACACAATGGCTCGGAGGGCGGCTTCATTTCTTTTCTCTTCCAATAAGTCGAGCTTAGCTCGAAGTACTTCTTCATTACTTGTTGGATCAAAGGCCTGGATCCGTGGAGTTGGGACTTTGATTTCAGCCGGGACAACTGCTTCTACTCCAAATGCGAAGGCAAACGGAGTTTCTCCGGTAGGAGTTCGGCAAGTAGTTCGGTACGCCCATAGCGCCCCTGGTACCTTATCTACCCAATTGGATAGATTCCAAAGCACTCTAGTCTTGAGACTGTGAAGCAAGGTCCTATTCGTCACTTCCACCTGCCCGTTTGCTTGGGGGTGAGTGACCAAAGTAAGCCTGTGTTCAATTCTGAGCTCCTCACAGAAATTTTTGAATGCAGCATTGGCAAACTACCTCCCATTGTCTGTAATGAAGGCTACTGGAGTCCGAATCGACAAATCATTGATTTCCATACGAATTTTTGGCATACCTTTTCAGTGATGGAGGAGAGGGGTTCAGCTTCCACCCACTTGGTGAAATAATCAATAGCGACAATCAAAAACTTCATTTGTCGAGCTGCTTTTGGAAATTGGCCAAGGAGATCTACTCCCCAAAGAGCAAATGGCCTGGTACTCACAATACGGGTGAGCTGTGAAGCTGGGCGCCGCTGAACATTAGAGTAACGCTGACATGCATCGCACTTCTGGACAAATGCTTTTGCATTTTTCAGCAAAGTGGGCCAATAGTAACCTTGCCTTAGGATTTTGTGGCCAAGTGCTTTTCCACCTAAGTGATCTCCTGCTATGCCTTCATGAATTTCTTGAAGGAGATAATTTGCTTCACTTGGGCACAGACATCTCAATAGTGGAAGAGTAAAGGACTTTTTGCAAAAGGCGCCCATCCAGAATAGTGAAGCGGTTGACCCTAACTTTGATCTGGCGTGCCAGCTTGGGGTCTGATGGTAGAGATCCATCTCGGAGGTAACTTAAGATTGGATCAATCCATCACAGCTCCTCCGTCACCTCGAGCAACTCTGCTTTAGGTCGGCAATCAATTATTTTTGTCGGCAAGTATTGAATGTTGATGGGGAGTGTTACCTCACCCTTGGAAGAAGCAAGCTTTGAGAGGAGGTCAGCTTCTTGACTCTCTGTCCTCGAAATCTTTGTAATGGAAAGCTTCTGAAAAATAGCAGCCAATTTTTGCACCAAAGCTTTATATTTCACCATATTTTCTTCTTTTGCCTCAAATTCTTAGCTCATGTGACCAACAACTAGTTGGGAATCTGTATTAGCTAACAAATTCTGAACTCCAAGGCCCCTAGCCAGTTGCAAGCCTGCAATCATGGCCTCATACTCAGCTTCATTGTTTGTTGCCTTGAACCCAAACTTCAAAATTGCCGAGGTGCTCCAACCTGAAGGTGATTGTAGCACTGTACCAGCTCCAGAATTTTCGGCATTTGCCAAGCCATCAGTATGTAAAACCCATTGTGTTAGAGAGGAGGAGCACAGCTCGGGTGAGTTTATGGGAAGAGCTTCGCCAGGATCGGTGATTGTGAGCTCAGCGATGAAATCAGCTAGGAGTTGGGCTTTGATAGCTGTGCGAGGCTAATAGGTGATGTCATACTCACCAAGCTCGATAACCCACTTCGTCAATCGTCCAGAGGCATCTGGACGATAGAGGATTTGCTTCAAGGGCTGATATGTTAGTACCTTGATCTTGTGTGACTGGAAGTAAGGACGAAGTTTTCGAGCTGCTGTAACCAAGGCGTATGTAAGCTTCTCAAGAGGATGATACCTGGATTCGGTATCGGTGAGTACTTTGCTTTTCTGAATTCTGTTCTCCTCTCTAGTAAGAACTGAGCTCACCACCAAATCTGAAATCACCAGGTAGATGTCGAGCTCCTCTCCTGGCTTATGCTTGGAAAGTAGAGTAGGCGACTGTAAATATTCTTTCAACTGTGTGAGGGCCCTTTCACATTCTTCTGTCTAGTCTAACTTCAGAGCTTTCCGGAGTGCTCTAAAAAATGAAAGATTTTTCTCCCCCGATCTTGAAATGAATCTTCCAATGGCTGCAAGCTTCCCATTAAGACTTTGTATTTCTTTAATGATTCTAGGAGACCTCGTCTCCAGAATAGCTAGGATTTGTTCTGGGTTGGCCTCAATCCCTCTCTCTGTGAGCATAAAACCTAAGAACTTGCCTGAGCGCTGCATCATTATATGCTCCTTGGAAGCATTCAAGGGGGTGTAATTATCATACCTGGCGCGAATGCGGGGTCTGTTTGGGTCCCGAGAGCCTCGGTCATCATAGCGAGGAGGTCGGTAACGGGCTCGCTCTGCTTCCCTCCGTGGTGACTGTTCACCTCTTCTATTCTCCTCTCTGCGGAACTCCTCCACCCGCTGAAGGGCCTGTTCTTTTCTCCTAGCCTTGAACTCATCCGTGGCTATATACCGTTGAGCTCTGCTCATGACTTCAGACAGGTCCCTCGGAACATCTCGAATCAAAGAGTCAAGAAATGAGCATTCCCGCAGCCCATCCAGTACTGCCCCAACCACCATAATAGAATCGAGATCAGACATCCCATGTGTCTCTTCATTGAACCTGTCGAGGTAATCCCGGAGAGATTCTCCTTCTCTCTACTTGTATCTCAGCAACATAATTGGATTCCTCTTATGTCGTCTGTAATTAGCAAAACGGCGAAGAAACCGGTCTATGAGTTGGTCGAAGTAGGCTATGCTGCCTTCAGGTAGGCTTCGAAACCAGTCATACGTGATTCCAGACAACGTCTTCGAGAAACCGCGGCACAGGACCACCTCGGAAGTATCATTCACTGTCATCTCGTAGCAGTACCGCTCCACATGTTCATATGGATTCGTGGTACCGTTATAGTACCTGATATTTGGGGGAATGTATTTGTCTGGGAAAGGGGATTCCCAGATGGCTTTAATGAACGGAGAACTGAAACGTGGCACGTTTCGCAAAACAAGCTCTCGTTCAGAGAGACGTCCACGATGTGTTCTCTTATGCTCCTGGTGGTAAGCTGGGGAACGGCGCCTCGACCACTGTCCCCGAGGAGATATGTCACGAGGAGAATGACTCCTGGAGCGAGGACGCGGAGGCGAGTGACGCCTCGGAGGGGAGTACCTCGGAGAATGATGCCGTGCTTCATATTGAGTCGGTGATCAAGGCCTCTGTGATTGGTGACGTGGAGAATGTGGTCGCCGAGGAGGTGATCTTGAGTATGATCGGTGTCTCCTCTCCCTTTCTCCAACTGAATGATGGCAGCGATCAACTCTCCTTCGGTGCGGGGGTTAGAGCTCTCTGAAGATGACGTTGGGCTCCTCCGTTCCCTGAAAGAACGTCTAGGAGAGCGTCTCTAACGAGCTGGTGAATGCACAGATGGGCGTCCTGGGCTCGCAGGAGGTGGAGGTAGTGGGGGCGGCACAGTAGCCTGTGAGACATGGCTTTTAACTGCCATGATGGTAGTAGTGAATGCTGCTAACTGCCTCTCTACGGCATGGAATCGCTCTTCTGGAAGAACTACCAGATTTAACTGACCTGGTGGGGCTTCAGTGGTTGTGGGGGCCCAATTGGGAGCTACTGGGGTGTTCACCTCTCCCGCCATGGATGTTGCTGGAGCTGGAATTCTCTCACCTAGAGATTGATGTTGCCTTGATCTCCTAGGCATGGCTTCTCGCTCCTTCCCCACGGACGGCGCCAAAAATGTTAGTTCAAAATTTGGAGCAAACCGCGATTTCAAACAACATTTTGAATTTGTATTGAAGATGGGAAGAAAATAGAAAAACTCAAAAAGCAAAGGACACCCAGCAAATAACGTGAAAAACCCCAAAAATGGGGGAAAAACCATGGTCATCTCCATGAGAGATGAAATCCACTAGCTCTTTCTTTCAGGATACAGGATAGAACTCCATTGATGAGCTCCAGAAAGAGAAAATGGAGACAAAAAGGAAGAAGAAAGAGGTGGAGAGGATGAATCCAGTCCCCAGAGCAGCAAGGCTTCGCCGGATCAAAAATGAGATGCTCTTCAACTGGGGAGCAGGGGTATTTATAGGGTCTGGAGACTGGGGTGAAGCTTGGAGAGCAAGTCACTGAATTTGAGCACGTGGGTGCCAGCTCAGCACTCCAGCTCAGCAAATCCAGCTCAGCATCTTTCTAGATGCTTCTAGATTCCAGGCTGGCATCATAACCGACTAACCGTCTCGTAACTGTCTAACCGTTCTGCCAACTGTCTAAGTAACCGGGCTTCTAGAAGTCTCTGGAAGAAGGTCTCACGTGGAAGGTCGCGGGAAGTGGGGCTGCAGTGGAAGCAGCTTGTCCTCATGAGGTTGCCGAGGTTCTCTGGGAGGAGCTCGGCATTTGAAGTGTTTTCCGAGGTGGAGGAGCTCGGCCACACAAGGGAACCAGATAGGGCATTGTGGAGACTGCCACGTGGCGTCTACGTGCTTGGTCATCTGGCTGCCACGTATCCCCATTTATATCCACCCCTATCATAACCCAATAAAGATGATATATGATATCAAATCCAAAAATCATCAACACAATGGGGCTACACCCCGCACAAGCAGACCCTAGGAGTCTACCACAATCATCAGCAATGGTACAACTCCTGTCCAGCGACAGCTCTCGGGCTTTGGAAGAGAATTCCAAGAATAGCTCAACAATGATTCCCCGGACAGCAACACAACCACGGGTTGTAAGCGACAAACTTGTCGCACCTCAATAGCGCCACCTCTCCCACGTATCGACACGGCCAGTGAACCAACCCTACTGACAGGCAGGACAACCAGAGTATCGTCCCTCTGACATGGCAAGCTGAAATGTCAGGGTGTCCCATCCCCGAAACGTTCCCAAATCGGAGCCTCAATGCTCCACTGAAGCGGGCGGAAGATTAAACTCTATTGGCGCATACCACCTGACCAGCACACAAGACTATGTGCCCATGACCAAGTGTCGGGTAGGCATGTCCAACTGAGCATTCCAACAAACAGGTAGTAATAGCACTACTACTAACACATCAATCACGCACATACGAGGAAAGAAAGAACAAAAACTATCATGTATGTGTATGCATTCAAGAACAACAGGTATCATAAAGAAAGACATGCCTACCAACAGCATTCATCAAAACAAGAAACCTGAATAATGGGTGGAATCTAGGTAAGAGTCTCTTACCTCTATCGAAGACCTACTCGACCAAGTTGTGTCTCTCCTGACGTGTCTCCACACTCTCCAGCAATATCTGGTACAAATCATAATTATTTCTTAGAATTTTTCATGTTCTAAATGATTTATGATCCACTTATAATCTTTAATAGGCCGAAGGCCCATTAGTTTTCTAACCCATTCATGAGCCTCCACAATACATTTTACTCCCACTACTAGAGCCCAAAAAAATATCCAGCCCATTATCTGGGCCCAATTCTCATAAAGTTACTTGACTTACCTTGTCAAACTTCGATACCACAAATGGGCCTTGGCTTTCTAACCTTCATTATATTAATTTACAAGCTAAGTTCAACCATGGCTCCCCTCTCAATCCAACTAAGTATGTGGTTTATTCTTGGTTACTGATCTAACTAATCCCCTGCATATCTTTCATCAGTTATCACCTCAATTCAAATTCACAGTAACAAGTAAACTACAATACTATAATTACTCACACAGTAACAAATATGTACTCCTATTAAGTGGGAACAAAGTCACCAATCAACACACATCTGCCATCAACATCCATACCACTTAACCTCATCAATCTTAGCCCAAACATTTAACACACCATCCTCCACTTTCTAATAAATCAAACAGAGACCAGTTATCCTCAAACCTGGGAAAATACAATCCAATAACAACTAAAGCATGTTCATACCTTCTTCCACATTCATGCAACCTTTTTTTTTAGTCCAGGCACCATGTAAAAAACATGAGCATTAACACAAAATCTAAAGATTCATTGCTACAAGCAACTGTCATCAAGCAAAGTCCATCTATGTTCATGCATGCAATCACCTGAACACTAACACCAAACCAATGCTTAGTTATCACAGATCTACATACCTATACATCATCAGACCCACACCCTCACAGACCCCAAAACAATCCACAGAGATCCTCTAAAACAACATCTATACACCCCTGGAAACCTCTACACAACCATCAACTCACACATATGAATCCAGGTTTCTCATGCCTACAACATGACCCTAAACATCAAATAAAAGAACTTCCTCACATCTACAGGTCACATACAACCCTTTATGGACACGATGCAACCACAGGTCCCTCAATAAGACCTCTCAAACCATTCAAGAACCTGGAATCTCTACAGATCCCCTAACCCATAAGATCACCCTTTCATGCATGCATTATCATCCTTATATAAGCACACACACGCACTCACATAACGCATAAGCACATCCACACCATCACCTCCATCAATGAGCTATACTAGATCATTATTTTGTCACCCTAAATCCATACATGCAAAACTGGATTCAAAGATCAGAAGGCAAGAAACTTACAGAAATCTCTGGTGGCTCTTTGCGCTCTTGGGAATCCCCTCCGGCGCTAGGCTTCTTTTCAAAGCAGAACGGAACTTCTCCTCGCCACAGGACTCACCTCGACGTCCACTGCCGCCCTCATCTTGCGGCGCCTTCAGGTGCTTCAATTATTGGTGGCGAACGGAGATAGCGGAGAAGAAGAAAAGAATAAGACGGCGTGCTAGGGTTCCAAAGATCAATGGATCTTATATAAGAGTTCGGGAAAGATCTCCAACGGTTTTATCTCCTTGGATACTAAATTTAAAACATTATTCGAAGGAGATCTTTCCTTATCCATTCGATCGCGGAGGAACGGTTCTCGGCAGCGCAGGCTGACTCCGGCGAACACGTTGGAGAGTAACTATGGTGCCTCGGGATTAGTTCTTTCCCCTAGAGGACGACAGCGATCGCGAGTCTGAAGCGTTCATGCGCTTCTCCTTCCTTGTAGCCATGCGGTGGACTACGAACCCTTGGATGGGTTTAAACTAAATCCAACATCAAATCTTGGCCCTCTGTTTCCAACGAAATGATTGCCACGTGCATGTATACTCTGTTTTTAATAAAGAGCCCCTCGGTTTTAATAAATTCACATACAGGTCCCTGTCTATTTAAAATTTGAGAGATGATCAAAATTATGTTAGGTCCTCGGGTTTTCCAAGAATTATATATGGGTCACTAGCAGCCACCATAATCCCATTTAATTCTCCTTTTCCAAATAATCCAAGTTTTAGGGAATTCATTAAATTAACCAAAATAATTAAATAGAAATTAAAATAAATTCATTCATAAATCATAAAATTCCAGGATTTTACATGCTTGCTACTTTTGAGTTCTTTTCCTCCAAGTTGGGATACTCTTGTTACTATTGTGGTGATACGATAGGCAACAAGTTCAAGTTAAATGATGTTGTTTCTTCATTGAGTAGACTTTTCTTGGCCGAACCACGTAAAATTTGGTGCCTTCTTTTGTTCTTGAGTGTATTCTTGTATATCCTCTTTGCATTGTTTATCCATTGTGTTATTTCTAGGTGTATGTGAAGTTGCACATCAAGTGTTCGACGAATTGCCGCACTCGTTCCGCGCTTCCTCTCATGCAACAATTGGTATCAGAACTTGGTTCTAAGAGTGTGAAGGTTGGAGCAATCTTTTGGGCAACCATCGGGTATCAGTAAGATGCATGCCATGAAGAGGTTATTTATCTTGAAGATGAAGGATGATGTCACGGTGCGGAAGCATGTGAATGAGTTCAACTCAATTGTACAATTAAAAGCTCTAAAGGTGAATCTTGATGAAGAGGTGTTGTGTTTGCTACTTTTGAGCTCTTTGCCTCCAAGTTGGGATACTCTTGTTACTACTGTGGCGAATACGATAGGCAACAAGTTCAAGTTAAATGATGTTGTTTCTTCATTGAGTAGTGAGGAGACTAGATGCAGGGTTTCTTCACAAATGTCTAGTGACTCGATTCAAGCACTAGCGGCCGATGAAACATGAAGGTCTCAACAAAATGATGATGTTTCCGCTAGTAAGTTTAGGTCACAAGAAAAGGGAAGATCAAAATCACGGGGCCAAGTTGTTACTTGTTGGTATTGCAAGAAGCAAGGTCATGTGAGGAATAATTGTAATCTCTTGAAGAGTAAGCCAAAGGGGAAGCAAGTTGATGGTGAAGCAAGCATAGCATCTCAAAGTGATGATGGAGTCACATTAACATTGCTTGTATGGTTTCTTCTTCTGTAGATACTTGGGTGTTGGACTCCAGTGCTTCATTTCACATATGTCCAAATTGATCATTTTCTTCACCTACAAAGAGGTTGATTGTGGTAATGTCTACCTTGGTAATGAACTTGTTTGTAAAATTTTGGGCATTGGTGGTGTGGTTATTAAGCAAGAAAATGGGAAGAAACATACATTGACTAATGTGAGACATGTTCCCGAGATAACAAACAATAACCTTATTTTGGTTGGGCAACTTGATGAGGCCAATTAGGCAATGGATCATGGAATATCTCTAAGGGTTGTATGACGGTATTGAAGGTGTAAAAAGATAGGCGTTTGTACATTTTTCTTGGCTCACCTCAAAAATGTTTGTCGGCAACGGTAAGTACGTGGACATGATGATGTGCATATTTGGCATAGTCGGCTTGATTATCTTAGTGAGCATGGAATGAAGTTATTGCAAGATAGAAAGCTTCTTCCTTTGTTTGAGAGTTCATCTTTGAATTATGTGTGCATTGCATCATGCACAAGAAACATAGAGTAAACTTTAAGAGGCATGAATCTCATGGAAAGTTGAAAGCATTGGAGTTGGTTTATTCCGATGTTTGTGGCCCCATGAATGTCAAGTCTCTAAGTGGTGCTTCTTATTTTATCACTTTCATGGATGATTATTCTAGAAAGTGTTGGTTTTATCCATTAGCATCCAAGGATCAAGCTTTTGAAACTTTCAAGAAGTTCAAGGCTCGTGTTGAGGAAGAAGTGAAAGGTTTATATGTCTGAAAATGAAAACTGATTTTCCATTTTGATCTTCAAAATTTCCAAATTTTCAATTGGAAGCCTCAGTGTAATCCTTATTTTCTATTTACTAAATCGATTATTTTTGTGTGAATTGTTTGCTTCCAAATTTTCTATTTGAAATGTTTGAATTCAAATTGTATGGATTTTTTAAATTAATTTTTGTTCTTAATTTATCTTTTGATTCTGAAAAATTATAAAAAAAAACAAGTTAAATTTTTTTAAAAATGTTTATCTTTTCAATCTGAAAATTTAAAAAAAAAAATTTAACAAGTTAAGAAGTTTAAAAAAGTGATAAGAAAGGATAAAAAAAATTAAAAAATCTATCTATCTATACTTTATGTACTATAATTCACATCCTTCACCATTCTAATTTTATTTATTAGATATTTTTCCTAATTAGTTGAGATCTCAAGTCTCAGGGATTTAAGGAGAAAACGGTATTTCGGTATTTTTTTTTTGGCAATTTATCATTTTAACCCTGTAAAAATTTTTATTTGTTTTTTCAGCTCCAAGTGAAAAGTATTGGTCAAAATAACCCTGGGCTACCCAGTCAGCAGCTTACTGGGATAAAATAATATTAAAAAAATATTTAAGGGGTTAAATGAAAAATGTTTTTTAAGGTTCGATTAAAGATAAACGTTCTCACTCATCAATGGCAGTGGGCAGGTCAACCACGAGGCGGCGAACAATGCCAACACGGCGCTCTACATGACCTTCGCCTTCTTTAGCGTGCTCGGCGACGGCATCTAAAACGTGCTCGGCCCATGGCTGACGCTCCTCTCTCTGGCTGCTCTACCTACGTCCTCTTCACCGGCTCCTTCCTCTACTACAACCACTACCAGCACCAGCTGTTCGTGATCATCGCCGGCTCCAGCCTCAATGTGGGAGCTGGGCTGCTCTGGGCCGGGCAGGGGGCCATCATGCGTTGTACCCTCCGGCGGGGTACAAAGGCACCTACATCTCGATATTCTGGAGCATCTTCAACATTTCGGCGTCATTGGCGTGCTAATCCCCTTCTCCCTGAACTACAACCGCACCACCGTCGCCTCAGTGAATGATGGCATGTACATCGGCTTCATGGTCTTCATGTCAATCGGCATTGTCCTCTACCTTGCCATCCTCCCCCTGAGGCAAGTGATATGCAACGACGGGTTGCGAGCCACCAACGTTAGATACTCAAGCGTGGGCACGGAATCCATGGAAATCCTGAAGCTCTTCACGAATTGGAAGATGCTCCTCATGGTTCCGGCCTCGTGGGCGAGCAACTTCTTCTACAGGAGAACAAGAATGGTGCTGGTTTTGACCGTATAGGCTTTGAGAGCATTGAGAATTCTCCGTTCCTTAATAGAACCAAGGTTTTGAGGCATCTTGAGATTTTTACTCAGGTGGGAGCTCAGTCAAGCGAAGAGGATGATCTGGAGGAAGGTAGCATTGATGAGTTTGGGTGGAAATGCAAAGATTTCAAATTTAACCCATGAAAAAATAATTTTTACATTTTAACTCAAAAATATCTTTTTAATATTATTTTATCCCAGCCAGATAATGACTAGATAGTCCTAGGGCCATTTTGGCCAATACTATTCACTTGGGGCTGAAAAAGTAAATAAATTTTTTAACCCTTGACAAATTGCCCTATTTTTTTGTTAAATAAAATAAAAAAATCACCGTTTTTATTATTTCTCCACGTGGCAACGTTGGTTTGCCATGTATCACGTGCATAGCTCTTCATATTCCCGAGAAGCTTCGAGTTCGATCGAGGTTTCCTAAAAATTACAAAAAGAAACTTCCTTCGCGCTTGGACAGCCCGCTGGCTGCGCACCAACATGGGCCCGCACCCGGTCATGCCCTAGACATGGCCCGGTGCTATAATATCCTAGCCCATGTTTAGCACGGCCCAACCTATTTGACACCTAGAGCAAAGAATGACATCAAGAGAGTCAAATCTGTCCCTCACACTCCACAACTAAATGGTATCATCGAAAGAATGAATAGAACCATTGTGAATAGGGTATGTGCCGGTTAACCGGGCCAGACGGGCCCAACCCGCAGGTTCCGGGCTGGCCAAACCCTGAATCAGAACCAGCCCGGGCCACAAGGTTGAACCGTCGGGCCGGGTTGACCCGCCGGAACCGATGGGTCACGGGTCACCTTCGGGTGACCCGTAACCGGCCCGGGCCACCTTATAGAACAGGCGGGCCGGGCCCAACCCGCCGGTTTTTTAATTTTTTTATTTTTTTTAAAAAAATATATAAATGTATATTAAAAAATATCAAAAATGTATAAAAAATTAAAAAAATATATAAAAATGGAATGAGAAAATTATTTAAAAATTGAAAACTATAAAATTCATTATCCTACACTCATTATTCAAATATCAGGAAAACCATTAAAAAAATTATAAAATTTAAAAAAAAACATATAAATAGCAAGCTACTTAAAAAAAATAAGGAAATAATCATAAGAAACCTTCATTATTGACAACTAAAGAATGCAAAAATCTCTCTAGAAAGAAAAAAAAAATCAATCTATAAAATTCATTATCCTCCTACACTAATTATTCAAACATTAAAAAAATAAAAAAAAATAAAACATAAAATCACAAAAGAGCATGTAAATGACAAGCTACTTAAAATTGACAAAATAACCATAAAAAGCCTTCATTATTGCAATCAAAGAATGCAAAAATCTCTCGGGAATGGAAAAAAAAAATCAATTTATAAAATTTACTATCCTACATTAATTATATAAACATTTAGAAAACCAAAAAAATTATAAAATCATAAAAGAGTATATAAATGGCAAGCTATTTAAAAATAAGAAAATAAGTCAATAACCATAAAAAGTCTTCATTATTGACAATCAAGAAATGCAAAAATCTCTCTTAAAGGAAAAAAAACTCAATATATAAATTCATTATCCTACACTAATTATTCAAACATTATAAAAACCAAAAAATTATAAACTCATAAAATATATAAATGACAAGCTATTTAAAATAAGAAAATAACATTGAAAAACCTTAATTATTAGTAATCAGAGAATGCAAAAATCTCTTTTCAAGGAAAAAAACTCAAATATATAAAATTTATTATCCTTCCTAATTATTCAAACATTAAAAAAAATCAATATATATTTACATGAGTTTAAAAACTTGAAAAAATTTGAAAAAATTGAAAAAAATTTTTAAAAAAACCCAACCTTATGGGTTGACCAGGGTCAACCCGGCGGGTCAACCTGGCCTGGCTCGACGGGTAAACTTGCCGGGTCACGGGTTGGGTTTTACCCGACCCATAACCGGCCCGCTACAATAGCGAGCCGATTACGGTTTTCCAACCCGACGGTTTTTGCCGGGCCGGGTTAAAACCCCACCCTTGCCCCCCTCTAATCACTAGTGCTTCATTGGATGGTGATATTCCTAAAATGTTATGGAATGCTAAGAAAATCTCTTATAATCATTTAAAAGTTTTTTGTTGTAAAGCTTATGTGCAGATGTCATATGAGAAGAGAAGTAAGCTTAATTTGAAATCAAGGAGATGTGCTCTCCTTGTTTATTGTGGTGATGATAGAGGCTACAGGTTGTGGGATCCAATTGAGAGAAAGGCAATTAGAAGTCATGATGTCATATTCGTTAGGATGTAATACTCAAAGAAAGCAATCAAGAAGAGCAAAATTATGAAAAACTTGTTGTTCATATGCAAGTAGGGTCATGTGTTCCTCCTCGGCAAATGCAAGAAATTCATTCTCAAGATCATGGTGATGGAGATGGGCATGGTGATGTTGATGGTCATGATATGATAGCATGGAGATAATTGAGCAAAGAGATGCTCATATTGATGAGGAAGAACAAGAATTTCGTCTCCACAAATCTTAAGGAGATTTACAAGGACTCCTAAACCCATCCAAAGGTATTCGATCCATCTTTGTGTTATGCTTTGTTTATTAATGATGGTGAGTCTGAGTCTTTTCAGGAAGCGCAAAGTTGTCTTGCGAAAGCTAGGTGGCAAAAGGCTATGGAAGAAGAGATGGACTCTTTGCATCGAAACCAAACTTGGGACTTGGTGAAGCTTCCAAGTGGAAAGAAAACATTAAAGAATAGATGGGTATATGTGATAAAGCATGAAGCCGAAGAATCAAGAAGATACAAAGCAAGACTAGCTAGTGGAGAAGGGCTATGGTTAAAAGTATGGTATTGATTTCAATGAGAAATTTATTCCAATAGTGAAACATAGCTCCATAAGAGTTATCCTATTTTTGGTGGTTAATCTTGATTTGGAGTTTGAACAACTTGACATCAAGACTGCTTTCTTGCATGGTGATCTTGAGGAGGAGATTTATATGTCTCAACTGGAAGGCTTTGCTAATAAGTCTAATCCTAACTTGGTGTGCAAGTTGAAGAAGGGATTGTATGGTTTGAAACAAGCTTCTCAACAATGGTACAAGAAGTTTGACATTTTTATGCAAGATGAAGGCTATTCTAGATGTGATTTTGATCATTGTGTCTACTTCAAAGGTTCCACATGTGGCATGTTATTGTTTGTTACTTTATGTGGATGATATGTTGATGGATAGCAATGATCGGAAGGAGATTAAATCCTTGAAGCTCCATATGTCAAGAAAGTTTGCTACTAAAGACCTTGGTGCCACAAAGAAGATTTTAGGCATACACATTCACCGAGATAGAGAGCGTGGGAAGTTGGGAAGTTGTGGTTAACTCAATCTGAATACATTGGCAAAGTCCTTGAAAGGTTTGAAATGGTTAATTGCAAGCCGGTTTCTACACCTCTTGCGGGACATTTTAAATCTATCCAAGAAGAGTTCTTTAAAGGATGATAAATTTGAAAATGTTCCATATACCTTTGCGGTTGGTAGCTTGATGTATGTTATGATATGCACAAGGTCGGACATTGCTTATGCAATGGGGGTTGCTTATGCAATGGGGGTTGTTTCAAGATACATGTCTAGTACCGGTTAGAATATTGGCAAGCCGTCAAGTGGATTCTTCGTTACTTGAAGGGTACACAAAATTTATGTTTGTGCTTTGGAGATTTTTCATTGGTGGTTAATTGTTATGTTGATGCTGATTATGCCGGTTGTAGAGAGACAAGAAAGTCCACTACAGGGTATATTTTCACATTTGGTGGTGGTGCAGTGAGTTGGATGTCTAAACTTCAGGACATTGTTGCCTTGTCTACTATGGAAGCGGAATATATTGCCTTGACCGAAGGAGCAAAGGAAATGATTTGGCTGAAAGATGTGCTTAATTAATTTAAAGTGGTACAAGAAAAGTATGTGTTGCATTGTGCTAGTCAATGTGCGATACATCTTGCCAAGACATTGATGTGAGTTATCGCTTTATTTGGTTTACTTTGGAGCGTGGATATTTGCATATTGAGAAGATCCATACAAATGACAACCTTGCGGATTTGTTGACAAAGGTTGTGTGAAATAAACCTCTCAATGTAGGAGACTTTCCGGGTTAGTGGAGACGTGACCTGGATGTTTGGAGGACAATGCTTAATACTTCATTGAAGCTTGATTGAAGATTTAGTTTCAATTGGGGGATTGTTAAATAGTGGCTTGATCATTGGGATGAAGCCAAATCTGCATCTCTTTAAATCCAACCGTCCATATTTATGTTGGAGTTTTAAAGGCTTTGTAGTAGGGTAAAGAAGAGATGTGTGTGAAGAGAGAAAGGAGAAGGTAAACAAGAGATGAAGAAACCCTAGAACTCATCTTGTTAAGGTGAATTCCTTGGTGTTTGGAGATGAGGGAAAAATGGTGACTCTTGTAAATCTATTGTAGCTTGGTTTAAGTTATTGTTTTCTTCTTGTTGCTCTTGCAATTCTTCAAGATATAGTGAAGCATTGTCCTCAAAAGGATGTAGGCTTTTCTTAGCCGAACCACATAAAATTTGGTGCATTCTTTTGTTTTCAAATGTATGCTTGTATATCTTCTTTGCATTGTCTATCCATTGTGCTATTGCTAGGTGTATGTAAAGTTGCACAGGAAGACTTTCTCTCATGCAACAATAAATATATTTGTAAATAATATAAGATGAAGGTATGATTGTGATAACAAATTCACTGAACATTGTATAGTGTTAGTGCTAAAATCGGTATCTCCTAGAGATTAACCCCGATCTAGACTAACATTTGAGATTTATATTTAGCGGACACCAAATTTACGTGAAAAACCTCATAAATCAGGGGAAAAAACTATGGGCTCTAACTACAAGAGCAAATCCACTATATAACGGTTGATTACAAGAATCTCTCGGTATGAAGGTGCTCAATTCAGCTCGGCCTTGAAGTTAGTCGGCCTCGGCCTTGAAGTAGCTCGGCCTCAGCTTTGGAGATGATGGAAGAGAGCTCTGTATGGGCTTAATGAAAAGCTACCTTGGAGCTTTGGAGAAGACTTGAAAGTCTTGTGGAAAATGATGGAAGAGAGCTCTGTATGGGCTTAATGAAAAACTACCTTGGAGCTTTGGAGAAGACTTGAAAGTCTTGTGGAAATCTTGAAGGCCTTGGAGAGAGTTGGCCAAAGAGTTTGCTTGGGCCCTCATTTTCCTCATCCTTGGAACTCACTTGAAGCTATTTGGGGATGAGCATGTAATTGGTTATGGTTGACACCATGAGAAAGGCTTTGAAGTAACTCATGAAGATGGAGAAGCTCTCATCAAGTTGGAGAGTCTTTCTCTTCCTTTTTCTTGAGATCCCGCCTCCCCTACTTGCTTGACCTCTCCCCCTTATATAAGGGAGGGCATGGCTTCATGGTTAAGAGCCCTCGGGCCCCACTTCGTGTCAGAACATCCCCCTTCTCCTCTTATCCCCTTATCTCCTCGGGTCTTGTGCCCCTCTTATCTCCTTATCTCCTTGGGTTTCATTCTCCTCTTATCTTCTTATCTCATTGAGTTCTGTTCCCCTCTTATCTTCTTATCTCTTTAGGTTTTGTTCCCCTCCCTTAGAGGGAGCTCAGCTCGACCTTTGAGCATACGATTGGGTCGGGTCGGGTCGGCCTTAAAACATACAATTGGGTCGGGTCGGCCTTAGAGCACACCATTCGGCCGGATCGGCCTTAGAGCACACCATTGGGTCGGGTCGGCCTTGGATGTGCCACATGTCAGGCATCTAGGTGTTTGACCATTTTTACCCATATCATACAGTTATACAGTGAATTTATTTACTCCAATAATTTAGCTGTATATGCATACATATGGTGTTCAAAGCACCGAAATATTCATGCCGTGTATCCAGGATGAATCTATTTAAATTTAAATATTATAATTATATTTATTAACAAATAATAGTAATTTCAAATTTATATTTGCAGGGAAAAAAGTATATTTAAAATAGGGATAAGTTATTTTAAATCATGCATTTCGTTTTCAATAAGAGATCTTCAATCCCAGATATTTTAGGTTTTCATGCTGACTCATGCTGCCATACCTTTCAACACAATCCGGAGATGAAAATGAAATCAGCACCAACTAAAAGCTTTCAAAATTCTAGAGACCAACAAGAAAGGAAAATATGGCATCGAATCAAGAGACTCTCAAGACATGAAACAACAGCACATGCAGGTAAATGTCATACAAGCCATACACAAACATTAGGAGTACAAATATGGTGATGTCTCTCACAGATAACAAGATGATACCAAGCCCCCTCTCACAACCACCCAAAATACATGAAAATTACCAGCCAGCGCACATCAAGCTCCGGTCTCCTCTTCCTCCTCTTCCTCTTCGTACTCTTCATCTGCTGTTGCATCCTGGTACTGCTGGTACTCCGCCACAAGGTCATTCATGTTGCTCTCAGCCTCGGTGAATTCCATTTCATCCATACCTTCACCAGTGTACCAGTGCAAGAAAGCCTTCCTCCTGAACATGGCTGTGAACTGCTCACTGACCCTGCGGAACATCTCCTGGATGGAGGTTGAGTTGCCAATGAATGTGGATGCCATCTTGATGCCCTTGGGTGGGATATCACACACACTGGACTTGACATTGTTGGGGATCCATTCCACAAAGTAGGAAGAGTTCTTGTTCTGAACATTTATCATCTGTTCGTCAACTTCTTTGGTGCTCATCTTTCCACGGAACATGGCTGAGGCAGTGAGGTAGCGGCCATGTCGGGGGTCTGCAGCACACATCATGTTCTTTGAGTCCCACATCTGTTGGGTGAGCTCAGGCACAGTAAGGGCCCGATACTGCTGGGAGCCCCTCGAGGTGAGAGGTGCAAACCCAACCATGAAGAAGTGGAGACGTGGGAATGGGATCAGGTTCACAGCGAGCTTGCGGAGGTCAGAGTTGAGTTGCCCAGGAAAACGGAGGCAGCATGTGATGCCACTCATGGTGGCGGAGATCAGATGATTCAGATCACCAACTGCAAAAGATGGCAAACATTAGAGCATAAAAAATAACAATAATCCTTAAGAACTGCATTAAAACAGAATACAGATAAATTTGAAATCTTAAGACAATAGAAAGCCTACTGAAAGAGGAACTTATTTGATAATTCCTATCACTTTAGAGTAGTTTAGGAGGTCATCAAATTAATTAAAAAAATTAAGTTAATTCAGTAACTTAAAAAAACCAACAATGCCAACTCATACAAACCGCCAAAACATATATGGAATTGCTGCAAAGCAGAATCCATATCAAAGTCCTAGTTGACACCAAAAGATTAGCACTACATACTTTTGCTTGGGCAAGAATAAACCTCAGATAGAAATGTTGGGCCTCAATAAGAAAATAACTTTGTATGTCTAGAGATTGGCAAAATAATTTCCAAAAAAAAAATCCAATAATAAAAAAAAATAAAAAATAAAAAATAAAAAATCCAACACTGTTGGATGAGAAAAGTAGCTTCTATACTACAGGTCAGATAACAGCATGAAGAAAGATTTTCAGTGACATCTTTAGAGAAACTATACACAAAGAAATAAATCGAACAGATAACAATTCAAAGAAAGTTAACCAATAAAAGAGAGCTATACTCATCCAAATAAACTTAATTATACCATGGTCAAAGAAAAAAAAGAGAAAAGAAACCATAAGACAACATATGGACAGATAATTTTGCTTACAAGTAGGTGTAGCAAGCTTGAGAGTTCGGAAGCAGATGTCATACAGAGCTTCATTATCCAAGACCATACACTCATCAGCATTTTCAACAAGTTGATGAACTGAAAGGGTGGCATTGTATGGCTCCACAACAGTGTCAGACACCTTTGGTGATGGGAAGACGGAGAATGTGAGCATCATTCGGTCAGGGTACTCCTCTCTTATCTTAGAGATGAGAAGGGTACCCATGCCAGATCCGGTGCCTCCTCCCAAAGAATGGCATACTTGGAATCCTGTAAAGGGAGAAAATAATATTAGTGGTGTACACTAAAAAATGGGTATTTACACTCTGGTAGAATATAAAACTACTACAGCCAGAAACATGAGGCCATCAAGAGAAAAAAAGAAAACCAAAAGCAAACCACTGCATCCACACCTGCCTTGTGAGTGAATAAAGGAATTTAACATGATAAGACAAATAATAAGCAGAATTTTCAAGAAGAGATGCTACAGCTCATCTTCTATTTCAGTAACAATAAAATGCATCTTTGTTTAAACCACGAATTCCTCAAGAACCAAACCAATTACATAGCAGCATAAAAACAATTCTCATACTCCAACTTTGTTAACATATAATATTTATCAAGTCCAAAAATGTCATGCTCTATAAAGTAGCACACCAATCATTTCATGGTTTTACTAAAAACCATTGGAAAACATGTCTCATATTATTTTATTTCTGACCTATAATGCAAGAGACCAAAAACACATCTTAGAATGAATTCTCCCTCCTCCAATAAATCCTCACTTTAATCAAAACTCCAAGAAGTTCGACCTAATTTGCACATTTCTAACAACCTACATCCTAGACAGATCTGATAAACCTGCACTTTCTGCCACTCAAAAACCAATAATCAGCAATGAGTACATACCAAAACATATATTGTTGTTCTAGCAGAGTTTAAAGGTAAGGAAGATGATTACTTCCAAATCAAAGAAAAGAACCACAAAAGAGGGCCTCAACAATGCCACCAATTCTCCATCCATTAGCCACCCTTTCAGATCCAAGCCAGTTCCTTCTGCCCTTTAGGCCAAGGGGCATTTATTGAACATTTTAGATCTATACTAACAGACATATCTTCATCCACCATGTGAGACCTCTCCTGTAAATGCACTTTTGTAGATCTACTCAGATTTACTAGAGATCAAACTCAAACATCCTCAATCTTTCCACAATTTCAGAATAGACACAAAAGCATGTGATTTTGTCTAAAATAAATCGAAACAACAACAAAAATCAGTAACTGGTAAAACTTGAAGAAAAACCAACTTTTACCAGGAAATGGTGTTTAAGAAATAAAACGTGCGTGCAATTCAGCAAATGGTACAATTCGGATGAAATAGAAAACAATTTCCCGTACGAACGAAAGAAAAAGAAACTGGACGATCAACAAAGCACGTATATGAAAATCATCGACTAAATTACCAACCACCAGGCATTGAAAACAAAACCTAAACTAGACTCCTAGATCTAGAATCATATGGCCCGAAAACCATATAAATAGCCAGATCTCTTCAATCCTAACAGACCCCAGAGGCCAGAGCCCAGAATAAACAACAAAATCAGAAAAATGAAAGAAAAACTAAATTTATACCTTGCAGGCAGTCGCAATTCTCGGCCTCCTTACGGACAACATCAAGCACTGAATCAATGAGCTCAGCACCCTCGGTGTAGTGTCCCTTGGCCCAGTTGTTGCCGGCGCCGGACTGGCCGAAGACAAAGTTATCAGGCCTGAAGATCTGGCCAAAAGGACCAGATCGGACGGAGTCCATAGTGCCCGGCTCAAGGTCCATGAGAACGGCACGGGGGACGTAGCGGCCGCCGGTGGCCTCATTGTAGTAGACATTGATGCGCTCGAGCTGAAGTTCGGAGTCGCCGTTGTACTTACCTGTGTGATCTATACCGTGCTCATCGCAAATCACCTCCCAGAACTTGGCCCCGATCTGGTTGCCACACTGCCCTCCTTGGATGTGCAGGATCTCTCTCATTGTTTCACCGGCGAGATCTGGCGGCGATCCGACGAGGATTAGGGTTTCGACCGAAGAGGCGGAGAGATCGGAGGGCAATGTGGGCGACCACACGATTTGAGAGCTTTTGTAGCGGGGACTGGGGTTGTGAAGACCGTAGGTGACGTTACTTCAAAACAACAATCTTCTGAAGATTTGAAATGCGAGTGGTGGTTGGACAGCAATGCGGTCATTTTTGGTAATTGGACAACTGGGCGGTGAGCGTAATCAGGTCTCTGGGGATTGGAGGGAAGCGCGGGGTGAGAATGCTTTTAATGGTGGTCACGAGACCATAAATGATGTGATGCATCTCCGTTTATTTGCCTCGAGATGGGAGATTATATCCATCTTGAGGTAAATTAACGGCCGATCTAAGCTAATATGTATAAAGGCTCGCGTTTATAAGAACGAGAAGACGCTTTGTTTAGCTGTCGCTATCCTGTGCGGCTGGGAGGAAAACGCTGTTTTAATTTTCTATTTTTTAAGAATATGAGGTTTTTCCGGGGATGAGACTAACTAACACAGGACGCGTACGTGGCAGACAACATTTGGCCAAGGACAGTGGAAGTGGTAGACAACTATTTTCTTCTTTATATTTTTATTTCATTAAATAGCTGTTTTTTTAAAAAAAGTCACTTTTTTGAATTATTATTGAAAATAATGTTATAATTCCTCTCAACCTATTTGGAGTTGGACATGATTTTTTTTTTCTTTCTCAAACCTATTATTAGAATAATGAGTAATTCTTAAATAAATTATTTGAAATAATATAGGATTATAGTAGACATGACCGTGGTTTGGTTCCGGTTCGGTTTCAGTTCCGAACCAACTGTTCCGATTTTATAAAACTTAGAACCGGAACCAAACCATAACTTCCACAATTCGGTTCCGGTTCCTGAACCGGTGATTCCGATTTTGGTTCCGATTTCAAAATAATTTTAAAACACTAATCAAATGGAGACAAAATTTGTCATGTTGCAGTATTATTATGTGATTGATTGAAAAACTGTTATATCTTAAATAGTTTTGGTTGTGAACCGTGATTGATTGAAAATTATTATATTTCAAATGTGTGGTTTCAGGACAATTTAGTTATATTTTTTAAATTATTATATTTTATCATGATTCTGTGAATTTGATTGATTGAATGAAGTTATGAAAATTTGAATGCATTCTTTTTTTTTTTTTAATCTTTCAAATCACTCATGTGAGATGTGATAATATTTTTTAAAAAAATTGTTATATCTTATCATGTTTGATTATGTGAATTTGTGTTTTTGGATACTTTTTTAAAAAAACAATAATGTTTATTCTGATGAATTTTTTAAGATAAATCATATAATATAAAAATATTAGATATTTTTTATTTAAAAATTAAAAATAGAATGTTCGGTTCCGGTTCGGTTTTTAATTCGTAAGAATCTAAACCGAACCTTAATATTCTGGTTTAAGATTTCGGTTCGGCTCAAACAGTGACGAGCCCAGTTTGATTCACCGGTTCGAACCGAACCGCAGTCAGGTCTAGATTATAGTTTCTTTATTACATCTTTTATAAATAAAAAAAATTATTATTTATTTTTGCAAATCATAATTCAAAATTCTCAAGTTTAAAGTGAAATATACTGTATAGCGATGAATATTTTGGTTGTTTTAGAGTTTTAGCTGGAAAAGCAAAATGCACCACTCCATTTGTCGCTTTAGTTTTAGCATCCAAATAAACCCGGTGTTGTTACACCCTATCGTGGCGGAAAGATCCGCCACTATAGTGGTCAGTTGTCAACCCTACACCGGTGGTGGCAGAAATAATATTCCACCACTATTTTTGTAAAAAAAACTATCTGCCGCTAATTTCCGTCAAAGAAAAATTAATTAGCAGAGGATTATTCAATTTATAATTAAAAAAGGGCAGCTTGATGCTACAAAACTCTTGCATACCACTTGTGTCTATTGTACATAGCTTTATCTTTTTTAAGCAAACGGCTATTTATAGTACTTGAACCCGTGATCTCAAGGTCATAAAACAACAACTTTATCATTGCACCAAAACTCCCCTTCATTATCCGACCTGTAGTTAATTTACATAAAAAAACATTAATTAGCGATGATGGATTGCTTAATCCCTACCTAATTTCCATCTCAATTTTTTTAAGAAATTTTTTTGAGTATACATATATAGACACACAAATTCTTCACTAATTCATGTCCCACATTGATCTGGACTTACAAAAATCCAGCAAAGAAAGGATCAAATTGCCCCACATTGATGCATACAGTCAAATAAATATAAACAAGGGACCCCCCCAAACCAGAATATCAAACCCTTATAATATCCTTGCCTTCCTCTGAACTACTTAATTCCTCACTGTCTTATTCTCACAAGAAAAAAAAAAAAACATTCAAGTCTAAGACCCAAATCATGATCATACCCATCACCAACCATCTTTGGATTAAGCTTAACAAGAGCTCTCTTCCACTTCTAACATCTATACCAATTAAGTGTCATGCTTGTGTTTTACTCCAAAAGCTCTCAAAAGTTGTCAATCCCACCTAAAACCCCCATAACATCTCCTTTCATGATTCTCCACTCAGTGGATCCTTGTAGTGTAATCAAATAATTAAAAACTATATATCTTCTTTAATTATTCTATAAGGTACCACAAATTAAGAAACATAAGCAAAGAATATATATTTATATCTTTATAAAGTTCTTAGGACTAGTACAACTAGTACAACATGCAAACAAACATGTTTGCTTATTTGGAAACCAAAAGTACATATATATCATCTGTACTGAAGAAGTGAACTAGAACTTAGATTGGAGATAGTCAATGATATGCTTGTCCAATTGGAAGGCCTTGGCAAGAATAGAATCAGAGATGGGAGGATTAGAACCAAAGACTGCATTAGGGATGAGCACCACACCAGGGTCCTGGCTACCTAACCCTGAAATAGCCACTGCTGGGACATCACCATAGTTGAATTGGAAGTGAATCATGCCTTTGGGGAAGACAAACACATCCCCTTTCTTCACTACCTGAGTGAAAAGCTGGAAGTTTGGCGCCGAAGTGACGAAGCCGACATGAAGCGCGCCTTCGATCACAGTCATGATTTCAGTGGCCCGGGGATGATAATGAGGAACAATGAGACCATAAGGAGCAAAATCTAGTCTTGCCAGTGAGACTCCAAGAGTGTTCAGCCCTGCAAGTTGTTGTACAAACACTGGTGTTACTGCTGAGCCTTGAGGGTTTGATGTGTTCCCCGGCATGTCGAGACCATGACCTGTGAAATCATCGGCCGTAACAATCTTCGGATCCTTGCAAACAAAACCATTCACAAACACTGCAACAAGAAGCTAGCATGAATTAATCAGGATAATATATAGTGTAGATAAGGAGTTGCATTCATGCATGCATGCATATGTATATAGTAATTATACCATTGGAGTTGAGGTCTGCAACACAGAAGTCCTGGAGAGGACTAGGATCTGAAGCAAGTGAATGAGAGAAAGCCAGAGCTAAGAGAGTAAGAAGAAGAACACGGGAAGCCATATCGATCTCTTCTTTGATTCCTCTAATTAAAAAGCTTGGGTTCTTGAGTTATGACCTCTGGTGGTGGAGGATGTATATAAAGGACTAGTTTGAGAGTAGGATGCAAGACTAGGCTTTGAATCAGTCAGTCATGCACGCACTTACGAGAAGATGGAAATGTCTTCAAGGGTTGGTGGTGTCTGCTGCTGCTTCTTAATTTCCATTGTCACTTAACAGTAATATCCTAAGAGACTCAATAGAGAAGTTAAAGCCTGAGAGAAATTGGGAACACTTAGATGACAACTCTAAAGACTCATTCCCAGTTCAATGAAGTTGGTGTTGAAATTTGTCACTCTTATCTTCAAAACCCTAATGCTTTATATATATATATATGTTGTATATTTTTATTTTATGAAGCTTTCAGTGATAGGTTCAGGTAGTTTTATTAGACTTATTCAAATGAGTCATATGACATATTTAATCCTCATTAAACCAAAAATATTAGAATTTTTGGCAATCCTACCCATGATATTGCCTCAAAATCAGACTATGTATATATAACATTAGGTAAAGCATAAAAGTCCTGAATGTCACGAGCTTTTGCCAAGTCTTGAACTGCTTCTAGATAAAGAACAGCACCTCAGTTTTCTTGTGTATGAGTGTGTAGGTTTTCTTGTATTGTTTGCTATTGACTAGTTCCTCTATCTTATGCCAGGCCAGATATATTAAATTGATATTTTCGGTGTGAACTAGAGGGTCTTTTTAGAATAAGATTGCGTTATTTATAATCTTATCACAAGGATTTCATATAAATATTAACTTAATTTCTTACTGTTCCACCTGGATGCTTATTTCCTTATATGACCAAAAATCCATTTTAAGCCTTCAATGCACTGAGCTTTTTTGGAGATGGTGAAATATATGTGATGAAATATTATTCGGAAAATCACCAAAAAAAATTTGAAAAAGGTGAATAAATCACATTTATTTATGATATATAATAGTTCTCATAAAGTATCACAATCAACCTGTTGCTAATAAAGGTTTACAAGGAATGTAGTAGCACACTTGACTCATTGTTTGTCTCCCATTTGCTCGCTCCTCTGTCCCTAACCTCTCTCCTCAGCCTCGTCGCCGTTGGATCCCGCCCTGAGGGTAGTTCATCGAGAAGTGCAAGCTTCTTTTGACTATATTTTGTGTCTCCTGGAGCATCGACTTCTTTGCTTGCGGGGTTGCATCAAACCAGGACAACAAGAGAAAGTTCGTATCTCTAAGGTTGCTAGAAAACGCAATGTTTATCTTGGAAATATCAAAGATTTCTTTAATTTCCCCCCAAAGTATCCAGATGACCATCATCGCGTCAGCAACTCCCATCCCTTTTTAAGTTCGTTGGGGACCTAGGCTGAGGAGCACACAAGATCACTGAGTCATACAGTATTGCTAGTGGTTATGTGGATATTGAAGAGTCTCCCATAATGTTCCCATATATATATTCCTTACTAAGGGGCATTGGCAGAAGATGTAATCTATCGTCTCGTCTTCTGTGTCACATATATAGCAAGCAACTCGAGTACTCCTCAAGTTCCTTTTGTGTAGGTTATCAAGAGTGAATGCAGCCCTCTCGGGCCAACCATGCAAAACACTTTATCTTTAGGGGGCAGGGGCGCTTCCAGAAGCTCATCCTTAGGTCCGTTCGGAGTCCTCCTAAAGAGGTATAGAGATTTGACAGTGAAAGTGGCCGATGTGGTAAGTCTCCAAGTTCTTCTGTCTTGGCCAGTTCCCGGGATATAGTTCAAGTGTTGGAAGAGTGTGAGGTACTCTTCAGCTTCTCTTTGAGATAATGGCCCTGGTCTTAACAGTGAATGTTCCCTTCTTATTCTTTCCCGGACTCTGTTGATGATGATATTATGTCACCCAATTAGCGGTTGTAGTGTTGTGAAGCGAGCCCAAGGTGAGTGCCCCTGAATCCACTTATCCATCTACATATTCATGGAGCATCCATCCCCCAGTAGGTTATGATGTTGTGCATGGCAGCGGATCGTTCTTGACATATGCCTTTCAAGAAGAAGGATGCATGTGTTGGGGCCTTCCTATGGGCATCAATGCAACCCCTTCTAAAGTATGCCTGTTTTTTTTTTTTAAAAAAAAAAATCTTGTGGTTTCACCGATTTGCAGAACAAGGACAAAACTTTTTTTATTTCATTTTTATGACATGTGGTTTTCCCCGCTAACAAAAAAAGAAAAACCGTCAACGGCGTCAAGTCCATCTTACATGGCGAGGGTAAATGCGTTATTTCATCTGACGTGGCTCCAACGTGGCAAAAAAAACCCATATCATCTTTGAACCCTAATTTCCTCTCATTTTTTTCTTCTTCTTTCTCTCAAACCCTAGCACGGAGATCAAAACTTTCAGAAAACAAATTAAAAGCTATTTGGATCACATCTTATAAACTCAATAAAAAACACATGAAACTTGCAATCCCGAGAAGTAGATAGAGATTAGATTATAAAAATAAATTCAAGGTCCACGGAACACTAAGCATTGGGCAAGAAAAAGATAATGAATAATAAAAAATAAAAAAAGTCCTCAGCTCTTCTCCCCAACTGCTCTGAGAATCAAGAAATTCCCACCAATAAAACTCAAGAAAAGGATCGAAATTCGTCGCAGAAAAGGTTCAAGGTTCAAATTTCCAAGAAGGAAAGTGAAACAAGATCCCAAATTTCCAAAAAAAACGAGCATGAATCCAAACCAAAACACCCAAAATGAAGATAAAATTCTCAATCCTCACCCACCTGATCAAACCTCCTCTTCAAGGACAACGCAAACAGGAAGAAGAAATGGAATATCCGCACTAGGGTTCCAGAGAAAGAAGAAGAGATAGGAAGAAGAAGGGGCCGGAAATCTAAAGAAATTAGTCAAAAAAAGGGGGGAAATTTTCGCCATGTTGGGAAGAAGAGGGAGTTTTCTCCATGTTGGACGCAAGGTGTACTTGAAATACTGCATTTACCCTCTCCACGTAAGATGGACTTGACGTCGTTAACGGTTTTTCTCTTTTTTGTTAGTGGGGGAAACCACATGTCATAAAAATGAAATAAAAAAAATTGTCCCCGTTCTGCAAATCGATCAACCCACAAGTTTTTTTTTTGTAATTTTTCCAATATTATTTTATGTGGGTTTGGTTGGTGGGATAAGTGGTGACGGATAAAGATTGATAGGTGTTACCAACGGCCTCTTGGTCTATTGGTATCGAGTCCCTTGTGTAGGGCTTTGTTGGTTGGGACAATCCCAGGTTCGAAACCCAACAACCACAAGGTGAGGGCACGCGTGCACGGGTGCTGCGTTGTCCGCCCCTGACTGGGAGGTGCTTGTCGCCTTTGTCAAAAAAAAAAAAAAAAGATTGATAGGTAGTGTTTGTTTGGAAGGATAAGAATATGTAAAATTTTAGATATACACAAGTGTTTGATTGGAGGGATGTGGAAGTGGTATGGTAAGCCTATCCGTGGGATATAGTTATCCTGTTTCATTTGTTTATTTTACTTAAAATATTCTAAAATTGATTTATTTAGCTTAATTAATTAATAGATGATTTTATTTAATTTAGTTAATTTAAAATATTTTAAGATGGTATTTAACTTAATTAATGGATAATTAAAATATTTTAAGATGGTATTTAGCTCAATTATAAGATCAGAAGAGTATAATCTCAATTTTCATACCAACTTTTGACTAAACATTAACCGATAAGGAAGATAAATGCATGAATAGATTTCAACTATTTTACACTATCCTTGACATGTAACATAGTTCATCAACCAACGAATCCAAGCCTATTGGTATCTGGGTACCTTGTTAATGTGTGGGGTTCTTCTGTGGAAGAACCCGAGATCGAATCCCCACTCTTGCAAGGTGAGGGTCAGGTTGATGATGTTCTCCTGTAGACTAACACAGGATCGAGCTACTACGAGGGTGTTCTCCTGTGAACTAACACAAGATCGAGTTGCCCCGCTTGTACACGTCCTTGACTTCCCAATCGAGGCCGCTTGTCGCCTTTGTCAAAAAAAGAAAAAAAAACATAGTTCATCAATGATATAGTCACACAAAATACCAAATTTATCCTCAAAATCACCATCCAAGTACAAAATGAAGGAGAGTAGCAGAAAAGAGCCTTGAAAATACAATAACAAAAACAAAGTTTCAACATCAACCAGTTTTATGCCATTCTTATCTTTTTCTAAATAAAGCCTAATTGATTGCCATCTCTAATAAACTTCTATTCAATATCATCCACAAGGACCACAATAATTATTGTGTTCTATTGAAGCTCTTGTAGGGTTAAGTGACAAGCTACATTGTGTTTTTATTATCATCAAAATACTTGTGTGCATTGTTAGATCTGTAATCTATGTATTAAAGCTAGATATGCATGCATGAGTTTTACTGCAAACCTAGTAAATCATGGTATCACTTGTTTCACTTACAGCTAATAGCACTATTGCGAAGAATAACAAAGTTTCAAGTACTAGTGGACTTTCCAACAGAAGCTTCAGATAATAAAGCAAGACATGCAACTTCACATGCAACTTCACATATATATAAGCAGCCACAAGTGGAGATGAAGTTTTGCCAAAGAGATGTTAACTTCTTGGCAGATGCACTTGCCAAGCATGCAAAGTCCAATCCTGGACTCTCACTTTTTCACAGAGGGGCTGATAGGCCTAGATGGATTGAAGAGCTGCTTGGGTTAAATGGACTGTTTTTTGAGTCTTAAGCATTAGAACCATTATGTATTTTGTTTTTTCCTTTCTTTTACATAGCTTGTAGAAGCTCTACCTGTCAAAAAAAAAAACTTCACATATATATAAGAGTAATTTTCATTTCTTCTTCAAACTACAGACTTTCTTATTGAATAATATGACAAAAGATGGACATTATGCTCATAGGTGCACAAAAGATGAACATTATCCAGTATTTTGTATCTAACCTGTTGGGGTAGAACCTACGATTCACCCTTCCACGCAAGCACAGTCACGCACACAGTCTTGTCCAAGCAACTTGTCAAACACTTTCTCAGCATATGCACAAACTAGGGCAAGAAAAAGGAGAGAACTCACAAACCACAACACAAGAGATTTACGTGGAGTTCGTCAACAATGCCTACGTCTCCACGAGGGCGGGGAACAGGACATCCACTGATATAAGCAACTCTGACGGCTTGAAAAAACCTCAAGCTCATCTCCAAGAAAAAACCTTTTACAAAGAGTATAACCACAAAGAGAGAAAAAAAAAGAGAACAATACTCACTCCTCACTACACTCATTTGAAAAATCAAACCTGATTCATGGAAATTCCAAGCATATCTCTAGCCTCTCTCCTTCAGTAGTTAATAGCCCTCTTAAAGTGTTTCTCATCTTGTATATAACAATTGACTAGATTGAGCCCTATTTATAGCCCTCTAACTCTTATTCTGATATGAGTAGGTTTTAAACATGGAGTAGGATTTGAACCTTATCTCTACAACCGACCTTATCTCTAATCTTAATTAGAGTAGGATTTGAACTCTAGTTTGAACAGTAGTCATTATCCACTTTTGAGTCAAACATAATCCTATGTTGACTCCCAACTAATTTGAGATAACTTTTACTCAAAATAGGCCCTCACTCACATAACCAACATAATAACCTATAGAATCTAAAAGCCAACAACCCATCCAAGATCATATTGAGAACCCACAGAGAGATTCATACCTTCAACACAGAGGCTAACATTTGGCAATGGAGAGACAAATCAAAGATGTTGACTTTATTGGGAGAGAGGGACAAAGAAAGGATGGGACTATGGATAAAGAGAGGAATGGGGAGATGGACGAACGGTGTCCCTCCAAATTGGAGGGGCGTCGCTCATCCACTTTCAAGGGACGGGCCGCATCCTTGTCTCACCTCATTCGGGTTAAATCATTGCCTCCAATTAACTAATTCTTCAAGTATCGAGGGTTTAAATCATATACTTTGGACGGTGGAAATAGACTATTACATGTCATAATTTTTTTTAATTATATAAAAGTGAATAGACCAAGAGTTTATTTATACCGAAAATGTTACTGCGGAATACATAAAATGTTTACATATTGCATAAAGCTTCCTGAGGTCATTCACCCAAGGTACAAATTTCTATATATTTTGCGCTATCTATTCTGATAGGTCAACCTTGAAGGCGTTGCCTCTTGATGGTACACCTAGTGGCTATCTGGTGAAGATCAGACTTCTCTTAACTAGGGACTCCACCGCTTTTAGCTTTGGCAGCTTGGAGATGTGAGCTACATCAAACAATGACAATGTGGAAAATCAATGTCATTATTTAGTTTTAAGAAAATACATTGTTTGTCCTGAAAACATCTCCTCTTTCTTTCCATCCATATGCAACATATGATTTTTATAGTGAGCAAAAACCATCCTAACCTGAGCACTTGTGTACTATTTATCACACAAAGGTCTTGTACTCTTTTGGTGGGTCATATATCCTTGAAGGCGCCACCTCCTGATGGTGCACATGGTAGCTCTATGGTGAAGGCCAAATTTCTCTTGACTAGGGACAACGCTGCTTTGAGTTTTGGCAGCTTGGAGATGTGAGTTGCATCAAACCATGACAAAGTGAGAAAATCAATGTCATTATTTAATTTTAAGAAAAACACGTTGTTTGTCTTGAAAATATCTTTTGTTTCTTTCCATCCATATGCAACATATGATTTTCATGATGAGCAAAGACCATCCTAACCTGAGCACTTATATTCACCCATTCCCACAAAGATCTTTGTATCCTTTGTTGCTTATCAGATACTCCAAAGAGATTATAGAAGTGATCCCAAATTTGTGTCATAAATGGATATTGGAGTAGCAGGTGTGCTACAGTCTCAGTGTCTTCGTTACATAAGTAGCATGTTATGTGTCTTCCTATTGTCTTTTAGCCAGGTAATCAAGTGTTAGGATTTTGATTTCTTTGGTCAACAATGTGACCACTTTAATTTTTCAGGGGGGAATTGACACTTCAAAAATGATCTTGGAATTTCACTTCTTATTTCTCTATCCACCAGGAACATATATAGGGAGTTCACTATAAAAAAATAGGACTTTGTCAGCTTCCAGTATCTAGTGTCATGTTCTGAGTCATTATTATTCTTCAATCCTTGACAAAGGCTCTCACATTCTTCATTTTCTAAGCTTGTTAGGGGACCCTGCTTGAGTAGCAACTTCTGGAGGGTGATTATTGTTTTTGAATCCCTTACTAAGATGTCCAGCTTTCTAACCATGTGAAATAGTGAAGGGCATCAGTTCCTCAGAGCTTGCCCATCGAGCCAATTGTCCTTCTACATATTAGTTGTCATTTCGTTCTCTTCTTTTTTTTTCATATTAAAGAGTATTGCTACTCGTTCTTTATGGATACCCTTCAAGAAGTAAGACATGCACCTTGGTGCTAGTTTTGAGAGATTGATGTAGCTTTTTTTGAAATATGCGTCCTTTATAATCTTGCAGCACACCCCTACTTTCTCTGTCAAGATCCTCCACCACCATTTACCTAGCAATGCCCCATTAAATTGTCTTATGTTGGTAATCCTCTAACACTCTTGCTCCTTTGGTTTATAGAGTTGAGACTAGTTGACAAGTCTGTAAGAGTCTACTTCCAGATATGGTCCCTTCTAGACAAAATATCTGCGAATTGCATCAATACTTTTGACTACCCATTTGTGGGAGTCTGTATATGGACACCCGATATGTTAGTATTACTGAGAGCACCACATTGGTAAATGTTATTCTTCCTCCTAGTGAGAACAACTTGCTTTTCTATGGTGTCATTTTGTTTTTTATCCTTTTTATGAGGAACATCCAATCTTCTTTTCTGGGTTTCCTTCCTGAAACTGAAATTCGTAAATATTTGATCGAAAGTGAGCTTAGTGGGCAGTTTATGATTCTAGCTAATTCATCCCTTTTTTTGGTTTTCATTGTTCATTGTGATTAGGGTGCTTTTGTTGTAGTTGATAGAAAATCAGTTCGTGGGTTTTGAAGTGGTTTGACCCCCTATGCAGAAGAATATCAAGTTGTCAGCGTATTGTAGCTACATGATTGTATCATTGCGATTGGCTCCCATCTTTACTCCTTAGAAGATCCTTGCTCTAGTTACTTGCATGAGCATTGATGAAAAAACACTTATCGTAATAATAAATAGCACTGGTGATAATGGGTCTCCTTGTCTGAGGCCTTTTTGTGTCTGTGTATCACATTGCTTCTCCATTAAGAAGGAATTTTGCTTTGGAGGAATACACAATTGTTTTCACTGAAGAAATCCATTTGGGCCCAAATCCCCTGGTTGTAACATTTCTAGTAGGAAATCTTAGTCTACCATGTGAAAGGCTTTTTCAAAATCTATCTTTATCAATGCGCCCATAATTCAGAAGAAAGAACAAGAGAAAAAAAGATGAAATACTTATTTAGACTATCCTTGTATGTATATATATAAACAAAAACAAAGAGAAGTTTTGCACATCCTGCTAACCACAATGGTGAAGATATATATATATACTTCAGGGATCATTGAGCTTTCCTTAATATTAATATGCCATTATCGTTAATATGCATGTAGTGTTGATCAGGGCCTTACACCCTTTATTGTAATTTTTCTTCCTTACCTTTCATGCATCTCTCTCTTGGTAATTAATAAAACATATGTTTATCCATATTTGTTTAAGAACAAAGTGGTTCATCTCACAAATAGTTGTTAGGGAATAGCGGGAGCGTCAATCACCACGACCTGTATAGTGATTCCCAAGCACAACAAAAAGGATCGTTGGAGATGGGAAACAACAAAGCATAACACTAGATCAAGTAGAGAGAGTACATAAAGATTTACGTTGTTCGACAACGTGCCTACACCCACGACCCAAACCCAGTCCACTATATTCAGAGAATTCAATGAAGAAGAAGAGGTTACAAGGAATCACACTATATCGAGAAAAAGAAAACATTAACTTCTACCTCTCCTTTCTCTCAAGTACAACACACCTTTTTAGGTTCCCAGTAACTCTCTCTCTTGGCCTCCTCCAAAAGCTTCTAGAATCCATCAACTCAGCATGTCAATATCACAAAAGAACTATTAATTTAAAGCTTCTCTTTCCTGTATTCATTTATGAGCTCTTAGCATGGGAAAGAAGGAGCTCATCCTATGCTATGTCTATTTAAGCTTCTGGGTCCTCGTCCATGCTCTCCAAGATATCATCTAGACTCATCTCGGCAGCTTGGAGCTTGGCACCTCAGCAAGCTCGGCACCTCGGCACTTCTCAGAACTCGGCAACTCGACTTGACACCTCATCTAGGCGCCTCAGAGCTCGACACTTCAGAACTCGGCAACTCATCACCCCGGCAGCACATTGGCGAGGTCAGCTAGAGGTCAACCAAACCCTTAGCGAGGTTAGCCAACTCGACAGGTCATCTCAGGGCTCGACTCGGAAGCTCGACAGGCTTCATTCCTCACAATCTCCCACTTGGAGACTAATGGGCTTCATCTTCTTCTTTTGTATTCTCTCACTTGAGGTTGTCAATCTTCAAGCCTTTAAGACTCAATATGAATTAAGGATGTGGGTTGGTTAGTCCTTTAGTGTAGAAGACCAACAAAAGTTGAGCATGACCTCAACTTCTCCTTGGTGACAACCTACGTCAACATGTCCGTCAGGTTGTCTTTGGTATGGATCTTTTCCAAGTTCACTTTCCTCTCATCTACGAGTTCTCGAATGAGGTGATACTTTGATACGTGCATAATCATACATATTTTTATATCATATTTACATGCAATTTGTGCATCTTCTCATGACTTTCTCTATTTTTGTGCTTTGTTGGGTATTTCGTTGTCAATGGACAGGTAAACAGGGTATTGGATCAAAAGAAGCAAAAATTGAGCCAGTTTAGAGAGAAAATAACAGAAAAAGCATATTTCGGAAAAGAACACGACCTCATCACGACCTTGTTCAAGGCATGTGTTTATATCAAAATAAATAAATAAATAAAATAAATAAAATAAAATACAAATATCGAGATGCTCAAAAAATATATACCGAGGTAAATCCAAAACAAAAAATATATATATAAATAATAATAATGATAATAATAAAATTATTATTATTATTATTTAACCAGTCTATGCGCATGATTTTCCCATGATCGAGAAGATGATCCGGGGTTTATAAAAAAGAGGACCCGATGGTAAAAGGGAGTGAGGAAGAGGAAATAGGGAGGAGCGAAAGAAAGAGACCAGGCAGGAGGCAGGGAGAAGAATGAGAAGCCATTTTCCAGCACTACTGTCGTCGAGTCTCGCCGAGCCACCGCTGGCATGCTGATCACCGCTAAGCCGTAGAAGTCTCATTGGTGGATTATTATTATTATTATTATTATTATTATTATTATATATATATATATATATATATATATATATATATATATATATTCAAAAAGAAGAGAGAAGAAGGATGAAGCCCCGCCTGCACTCCTGCGTTGTTGAGCCACCGACAAGATGTCGATCGGCGCTTAGCTGCCGATATCGCCGAGATCAGGTCAAGCATCACTGCCTCACTAGAGAATATTATATTAATAATATATATATATATATATATATATATATATATATATATATTAGGACGAAGAAGCCTGCCGGCTCCGCTGCCGAAGCCCGCCACTACTAAGAAGATGATATGTGAAGATGGAGGCTCCACGATGCCCCATGCCGTCGTCGTCGAATCGCCGCCTGATCCCACCACCGGAGAAAGTGAAGCCAAGGAAACCATACTTTGTTCTACGCCGAGCCTCTGATTTTTGCCGTCCGCTCATTGTTAACGCCATGTCACCGGATGAGAAAACGAAAGCCGTTGGGGATGAGAGTTTCTCGCCTGAGGATTATACTATATATATATATTATATAAAGATTCTCCGCTTGTCGATGATCCGTTTATCCTGCTCCACCGTGCGCCCTATTATTGCCTCGTCTCTGAAACCCGATGATCATTGCTACTGAAGGCCTAATATTTTATATACATACATATATAGACAGAGTTCCCCGTGCTGCTGAAGGTGCTGCACCTCGTCGCCGCGCTGACGCTGGCTGGCCTGGGTGGTGGGGAGGTGCAAGCTTCTCCGCAAAATCTACATCGATGATGGAAGACGGGAAGAAGTTCCGATGGTTGTGGTGTGGCAAGGCCCCAATTACAAGAGCTGATTTTGATCGGTGTTGGTCCAGCCGTGATGAGCGCCGGGTACCTCCTCGATTTGCTGAAGATGAAGTAAGAACACTACCACCTCGCCGCATCCAAAGAGTAGCAAGAGCATCATGAAAGCGGTCCTTCTCAAGAGAAAAGGTGTTTGATTATGGAAATGGTCCAAGGAAATTCTATGAATAAGGTTTCCAGGAGAGAATGAAAGCTCCGCTCTGCCTTGACATCTCCTCACCGCTGCCAGATTTCCAGTATATATATATATATATATATATATTAGATATTCTAATGAGGTTGAAGGATGGATGTCCTGCACCTTTTCATCGCATGAAGCTTGGATACCAATGCAGCTTGAGCCAGCAGATAAATAACAGGTTGATTGAAGGAGCTCGCCAAGACATCAAGATGGTATTGTTAATAAGCTTCAAAATTATGAGAGATGAACCGTTGCAGTTAGAGAATGAAGATGGATGAAAGCTTAAACAAGCATAGTCTAAGATTAAAGAACTCCTTTGGTAATGGGTCCATCTTCTAAAATTCTTTCATGAATGGTTGTATGTTTTCTTGATAGAACACCCAAAAGATGTTTCAGATATTTGGTTATATGAGATGCCTGTGAGGTGTTTGATGTTATGCTCAAATAAAGTATTGGTGAATGTATGCAAGTTTTGTATTGAAAATCGATGGTCGTTGACTTGCAAAGAGATCTGAGAAGCTAGAAAGTATGGATGATGAGAATATTTTGGATTAGAATCATATTGATTTCATGAACCTTTTGCTCTGATTTGGAGGAAGGAACAAGAAAGTTACTTCTGCAGCAATTAAGAGTAGGATGAAGAGGAAAGAAAAGAGAAAAAAAGAGAAGAATAGAATTATTAGAAAAGCAGTAATATTAATGTTAGTGAATTAATTTGCTTAAAAACTAATGAAGGCCTGGGGGTTGGATCTTCTAAGCTGAGGAGTTGTAGAATGCTTGGAACACTACTGTTCAAGATGTCGGTCATGACGAATTGCCAGAGATTGCAAATATTGTAAAAGAACTGATGTTTTTTCTTCTTCTGTCTACCCATGTGGAATGCGTAAATTCATACAAATTCATTTGGGATGTTTGTCCTCTATTGTAATAATTAGAAGCAATAATTATTATGATATATGTGTTAGAAATGGATTGTATGGATTGTTCCATCTAAAGATTTTCTGATGATGATTAAAGTGCACATGACTTGTTGGATGAAATGGTTGAAAGAATTAAAAAAAAAAAAAGAAACTGCAATGATGAATATTCAAGCCTTGAAAGCTCATGTATATGAATTTTTACTTTGGAGCTTCAAAATGTATGTCAAAGATTTTCTTAAAGATCATTCGCATGGAGATGTTTGCTGATCTGGAATAGTACCCAAAACAATATCATGTATGTTTGAGGTCCAGGAGGGTCAAGAGTTTCTTCACATTATACATGTTGATATGGACATGTTTGGAAATGGAATAATCAAGCATATACCATAACCAATATCCTAAATGCAAGGCCCACAAGCTGAGCTATTACTTCCCATATTTCCTCCTAAAAATTTGGAGTTTAATCAATAAAAAGCTGGGCAAAGACCTGATGGGAAGTACTGCAACAAATTTGTAGAAGATGAGTTAAAGCTAGGATCAAAATAATGGATAGACTTGATAACTTAGATAAAGATTGAGATTCATGATTGACTGGAATTTATTTTAAGAAGTAATCCAGAACGGAACAATGTTGCTGGCCTATTCTAGAAGCATGCATTAACATGACTAAAGTTGCAGCCCACACGAGTCAAAACTCATTTATTTTTTTTTTTACAAAAACGAATGGATGATGAGCTGGTAATAAAAAGAAGGAGATGGGCCTCTTTGAAGGGAAGAATTGGGCCCACAATTTTTTTAAAAAAAATGAAGCTTTGAATAAAAGAGGGGAAAGGGCTCTTGGCCGGGCCCATCTAAAAAAAAAGAAAGGAGAGATAAGGCTGGGCCCTACATTTTCTAAAAAAAAAAGAGATAATAATAAGAAAAATGATGATAAATAAAAAAGGAAGAAAGGTGGGCTGATTACATTATAAAAAAAATGGATTTAAATTATTTTGGGTGGAAATGCGATGGAATACACATTCTTGAAGCAACTGATGATATCCAAATCCCAAAACAACACGTATCTAGATGCGATGATGATGGAGCATATATCTTGAAGCGGGCGATGAAATATTCATCTTGGGGTGGTCTATAAAACAAAAATTTTAAGGTGGTGTCATCTCGAGGAAGCTCATACGATTCTTGAGGTGGTGATGAGACATTCTTCTCAAGGCAATTGATAAGACATAAATATTAAAGGGCACAAATCCTTTAGTGGTGAAAGTACATCTCTCAAGACGGAAGGCGACATTATTTATATAAATAAATAAATAAAATACATATTCATATGTATATAATGATATTTATATATGTAATAAATAAATCATTTTTCATTGCCTCTACTTGTACTCTTTTGCCCTTAATCGGAGGTTCCTAAGCATTGTCTGGGGTAATTAATAATAGAGGTTTGCCTCTATTAGGAATGGAAGAACCCAGAAAACAAAATAAATATGACATTTGTGATTCGATGTATCGCCTGGTGTCTCTTCACAAACACGATGCCAGGCGGGTATTTTCGATCTCACAGCATGTTGACTCCAGAATTAGGGTTTCAGACGAACACGGTTCATCTGCTCTGAACACGGGCATGTTTCCAAAGAACATAGGCGTGTTCCGCGTGTTCCGCTTGTGTTCAGGTCATGTTGATCCCAAGATCATCTAAAAATAGTTCGAATCAACTTCAAAAGATTCCAGAGAGTTACACGAGCTCAACACACCTGTGTTTCATAAAATTAAAGTCTCTAAAAGACCGTCAGATGCAACTTATCAAGGAATTTTTGGTGATTCTTCCGCTGAGAGCTAGGGTTTCGGCGGAGACTAAAGGCAAAGGAGACATTGATTTGGGGAGTAAATTAGATTCTTTTATCATGTCTTCCTATTTAGATCTTGTGTTAGGTTTTCTTAGTATGAGAGGTTAAACCTTCTATGGTGCCTCGGGCTCTAAAACCTTAGGATAAACTTGTGACTATTTCCTTTCTTTATTGATATTGGTTTCTTTTGATTTATTCTTGTGAACCATCTATATACACATAATGCTTGCAAAATGCTAGTGCGAGAACCCCAATTTACATATCAGAATCACATGATTAGGTAGAAAGATCTCGGTCATACTAGATCAAGGCTTAGATGGTAGGGGGTAATTGCATGCCGAGAGATCAGGTGTCTGGTGTCACACTTTCTGGATTAGGGTAAAACCTAAAAGTGAGAATCATAGAACCTAATAATGCACAAGAGAATCGAGTCAAACTAATTTAGGATTTTTTACGGTCCAAGAATAGATCAATTAGATAGCCAGTATTAGGAAATATGTCGAGTAAGGGATAGTTAGGGGGGACAGAGATCCAGGGTGCCATGTTCTTTTTAGATTTACCCTAGATTTGCCAATTGTTTACCGTAGTCTTTCTTTAGATTTCTTAGTTAGGATTAGATTACCACCTATATTTTTAGGCTAGTTAATAGAGGGCGAATTAGTACTTGTAGAGCCGGTCCCTCTGGATTCGACTACTCTACCTTTGGGTACTATACTACTTGTGCAACTCCGTGCACTTGCGGGAGTAACACATCATACTTGATGTCAATATGCTTAGATATTGAATGAAACGCCTAGTTCTTAGCAAGATAAATAGTACTTTGACTTTCTAAATGCATCCAACATTCATCTTGCTTCTTACCCAGTTCCTTCAGGAATGTCTTTAGCCAAATCAACACCTTGCAAGCCTCTAATTAAGGCTACAACATACTGTGCCTCCATAGAAGATCATAAAGTAAAGATCTTTTGAAGCTGTGACTGTCATGCTACTGCTCCACTCCCAAAGGTAAACACGTAGCCTGTGGTGCTCCTTCTAGAGTCCAAATTACCAGCCAAATCAGAATCCACATAGCCTACAAGTCTTATGCTTGAACCACCAATGCAGACTCATTTGTGTTGTTTCTTTCGAAAACTTGAGAATCCCCTTTACTACCTCCTACTCCTAGTGTTCCTTTCTTGGATTACTATGTACCTTGCCACTACTCCCACCGAATGGGAGATATCAGGTCTGGTGTAAGTCATAACATACATGAGATAACCCACTGCTGAAGCATAAGGAATACTCTTTATTTTATTTATGCCCTCTTGTGTGGTTGGGGTTTGAACCTGAGAAAGTTTGAAATGTGCTGCAAGAGAGGTACCGATAGTTTTAGCATCCTACATGTTGTACCTTTGTAATACCTTCTCAATGTATTCTGTCTGAAATAATTTCAACACTATCTTCTTTCTATCTCTGATAATCCGCATTCCAAGGATCTATCTTGATGGACCCAAATCCTTCATTGCGAAATCTTGAGACATTTTCCTCTTGAGATTCACAATCTCAATCATGTATGATCCTACAATAAGCATATCATCGACATATAACAGTAGTATGATATAGGAGGTACCAAGGTTTTTAATGTAACAACAATGGTCTGAGTGACACCTGTAGAACCCAATTACCTGAATGAACCCATCAAACTTTCTATACCATTGTCTTGGAGCTCGTTTTAAACCATACAAGCTCTTCTTCAACTTACAAACCAAATTCTTTTTGCCTTTTTCAAAGTACCACTTAGGTTGATACATGTAGATCTCTTCCTCCAAATCACTATGAAGGAATGTAGTCTTTATATCTAACTGCTCAGGGTGGAAGTCCTCCACTACTACTATACTCAAGACTGTCCAGATGGTAATAATTTTTACTACTTGAGCAAATATCTCTGTGAAATCCACCCCATGCTTCTGTTAAAAGCCCTTGGCTACAAGTCTAGCTTTGTAACACTTACTTCCATCAGCCTCTTCTTTCAACCTGTAGATCTATTATTTGTTATGTGGAGCCTTTTTCTATTTGGGCAGTTGAGTCAACTCCCAAGTTTTGTTTGAGGATAGTGAGTCCATCTCATCATCCATGGTACGCTCCCACTTAAGAGATGAATCTTTGCGGCATGCCTTCTCAAAACTTGCAGGCTCCTCACTATCTGTCAATAACAAATAGTTAAGGCTAAGTCATACTTTGGATTTGGTTTGTGTGCTCTGTTACTCTTCCATCCAACATATCACGCCCCGAACCAGGTCTAGGGCCCCTCGAGCAAGTGACAGATCGGTCGTACCTGGACCAAGGACAAGCCCTGGCCCGAATGCAAGGCCTAAAAGTTAAATCAACCTGATTACAATTATCACAGTATAACAATAATACTAAAAACCAATCACATAATGAGCGGAAGCATAAAAGGGTTCTACATAACCCTGCAACAAACCATAATACATATCGTGTCTCAAATACAAGCTCCAAATACAAGATACCCTATAAGGTTCATAATCTCATACACATAGGAAAGACACAACAACCCCCGCAGGCATTACCAACCACGTCGGGGTACCAACAAGGATCCAAGACCACACGTGACTCCCTCCTAGTCCGTGCCTAGCTCTTCTCTACTCCTCGTAATCTGTGGCGAGAAATCAGAACACAAAGGGGCACTAAGCACACCAACTAGGCTCAGTGGGCACCACATATAAAACATGTGCATACAAGAATTATAAATGCAGTAAGTAAACCGCAAATATGAACATGGGGCCCACGACCCAAATCATCATCAATATATAAGATATACATTTATGGGCCCGCGGCCCAAATTATAAAACACTGCCGATCTCAGAGTGGTAACTCGGTTCACGGCCCTTTCCGGCCCCCACGAAGCCTGCTCAAGCCCCCGGGGGCTCCCGATCAATCAACCCGTCGGGTGGAGCATTCAGGCCCGTACCGTCACACGTCCGAACTCAGATCCCGTAGGAGGCCTAGTCTATCCGACTAACTGCTCTCACTACAAATCTAGTCAATTCTCGAATCTCGATCCCGGGTGGAATGAGTCTATACAACTACAGATCCACTCGTTGTATTGAGTCGAGTCTCAAACACGAAAATGCACATAAAACCCGTAAAATAAAAATACATTTCCATACAGGCACACATGAAAATATTCATACCTTCACTATGAAAGAGTTTTCATGCAAAGTTTATAAAAGCACATATCGTGCATTTTTCCGTATGATTACAAACTTGTTATTAAAGTCCTACACTAGTCCTTGAAGCTCCTCAATGCTCCATGCCAGGATCTAGATAACATAGTACATAATCATCACTACCCGTATATTCATAACATTGAAATACATTACTTGTATTAATTTAAATCCCAAACACAAATCAGAATTTTTGTCAGTTATGCACAGTCGAAAAGAACTGCCCATAACTTCTAATCTGCACATCGGATTTCATTGATCTAGGATTCGTTAGAAAGTTAGTCTCATAAACTTTCTAGCGACATATTATAAGTCTCGATCAGGTTAATGATGATTAACTAAATTACCCCACGAAAGTGGCAGCCTGGAAATCTATAACTCTTGCAACACATTATGCGCAGTCCGAAAGAACTGCTCATATTTCTCAATCCGTACGTCAGATTTTGTTGATCTAGGATTCGTTGGAAACATATTTTCATAGCTTTTCTAACATTCTACTAAATGTCCAGATCAAAGGTGTATAAATGACTAAAATGACTTCATAAACGGGCAGCCTCGAGAAGACAGCAGCAACTGTTGTTGGCAGCATCTAGTTGTTGTTGCCTGTGCAGCAGCCTGACAAAAGGCTTGCATGCCTTTATCCACATCTATGATTGTAATCCCTCATCAATTAATCATAACTATCAACATTCTTGTGAATTGAAATTACTAATTGTCTTCTCTTATGGCTAGTTCTGTGGGTTTGGTTCACTTAACTACTCCACTAGTTCTATGAGACATTCTTTCAAACACTTCATAGGCATGATTAAAATTAAGCAATTTCTGTAATAATTCAGCCCTCCAATCTTAGGAAATACAAGCATTCTAGCATGAATTCTTGTTAACAACTCATCAACATGTATTTTAGTTCTAATACTTCATTTCTAAACATCCTCAATTCGAGAACGCATTCATTCACAGCCAGCTAGACTAGATCTGAAATTTGATTAATTGGTGAAAAACTTCCAATTAACCAAGTAGGGAACCAACCTGGGTTGTCGAATTTTAGAAGTCCCAAGGGCAGCCGGTTTGAAGTTGAGGAGTACTAAGAGAGTAGCAGGTACTGGAGTCCAGAAATTCCCAAAGGAAGACAACAGGTTCTGTCTTGTTGCTGCGACTCCTCCACTGCCTTAGGTGTGCTACCGGTGTGGTTCTGACTTGGTTAATCCTTTCCTTAATTCTTCACAGATCTGGTTGTCCGCGAGGGAGGATGACTCTTGGTGTTCCTCTATGGCTCCAGTAAGCTTCTAGGCAGAGATTATAGGGTACTAAAGGAGAAGAGGAGAAGGTTGTGAGGCTAGCTCTTAAGAAAAAGGCTCCTGGCTACTGTTGATTCACGGATGAAGTCATCCGCCGGTCATGTAGCTTCACGGGGTGAGCATCTCTCTCCTTTTCCCAACCGAGATCCACCATTCCCGGAGAGTCACGAGAAAGCCAAGACACCGCCAGCCTTTTACCTATTCTGTGCAGATGATTAAGAGCTTAATTGTACTAATTAAGTTTAATCACATTTTACTCAATCCTCTTACCTCTTAATCAGAAAACCTTAGCAATTACGCAAATCAATTCCTCTGGACTTTACTTATGGTATTATAGGTCTTTGTTATCATATGCAAATAAACCAAGGGTTTATTTCCATATCTCATTAGTTGATGAAATATGCTATGAAACCCTCCTCTTATTCTTAATGGATACTTAGCACTCCAATCCCTGATTGTTTCCAATTCTCAAGACTGGATGAGGTTTTACACTTAAGCCCTATGCTTAAACAGTTATTCTGGATAAGCCCGTCCTTCGCGTCACCTGAGCTGACCGCATTTTATTTAAACATAAAAAAAATCCAAACATGTACAGTACATTAGAAGGGGCAGCTTTTACACAACATGTGCCTGCAAGGGAACTAAAGAGGATTATGGGACATCATATGTCTCATTATCAACCTCTTGACTATTAGCTTCATAACTGTCTTCCAATTAAAATGCTTCTTAACTAAAGTTGGATTCGTTTTCAATGTCTTCATTTTCATTTCTTGCCTGTGCACTTGAGGATTTGTCCACCTCAAATTCTACAAACTGAGATATTTTCTTCCCCTTTTGTAGATTTTTCCTATCTATATACAAATCTAACTCATTGAAGACAACATCTATACTCCAAACCACTTCCTTTTGCTCTGCATCCCACAACTTATATCCATAACTGTCAGTTCCATAACCAATAAAATAGCACTTGCTCGATTTAGAATCAAGCTTTACTCTATTTTCTGGCTCAACATGCACATAGCCTGTACATCCAAATATATACCTGTAAGAAGCCAAGTTTTACCTCCTTTCTTGTCCATGCCTTCTCAGGTAATCTACCATCTAGGGTGTAAGATGGGGATAGATTGATTAAATATGTCGTTGTGCCTACGGCATAGGTCCAAAATGTTGTTGGTAGCCCCGCATGAAGTCTCATACTCCTAGTCTTCTCTAAGAGTGCCCTGTTCATTCGCTCTGCCACACCATTTTGCCTTCGCAGTCTTAGGTGAGTCTCCTAATCCCATGTTTGTCACTGTAAGATTGAAACTCCTTGCTACAATATTCTCCTCCATTATCGGATTTCAGACACTTTAACTGTAGTCATGTCTCATTCTCGACAAGTGTTTTCCATTTGACAAATAAGTCGAGCACATTGATTTATTACGACATTAATAAAACCAAAGCTTGCGAGATGCATCATCAATCAAAGTAACAAAGTAAAAAAAAACGCAACTTAAAGATTTTACCTGAGCTGGACCCTAGACATCCATGTGTACTATCTCCAAGCATTGTCTTCCTTTCCTTAATGGCCATTGTGAAGCTAACCTTTTTTTCTGCTTTCCCATAACACAATCTTCACATAAATCTAGATTCAGCTCCATCAAGTCAGGAAGCTTGCCTCTGTTCATCAGATATTGCATCCCCTTCTCACTCATGAAGCCCAAACTTTTGTGCCATGTTGAGGCGTCAACAACCGACGATGCCACCGATATAGAGTACTTGTCTTTATATGAGAATAAATACAATGCCCACTTTCTTTCCCTTGGCTATTGTAAGGGAGCCCCTACTCATGCTCCATGTGTCACCTACAATTTGTAGCCACTCTAGTCACAACCAATTGACCAATAGATATCAAATTCTTCGTTAAATGAAGCACAAGTCTAACATCTTTTAACACAAATACTATGTGATCCTCTTGCAGCTACTCGACATTTCCCTTAGCAATCACATCACATGTATTGTTATTGCAAGATAAACTTTTCCAAGATTTGTAGGAACATAATCATCAAACAACTCGTTGTAAGTTGCATGTAAACATGCACCGGAATCAATAATCCATGTATCACAGTTATCTTCCATCGACAGTAACATGCAATCAGAATTGCTAGTAAGGTTCACATCATTTTTACCTCCCTTGTCATTTTTAGGTGAGGCTTTACAATCACATTTCATATGGCCCACTTGGCAATAATTCCAGCAGGTTTCCATCTTCCTTGCTATTGTGAGACTTAGAACGACATCGCCGGAATTTTCCTCGATTACCATTCTTTTCCCTCAGTGATCCAATCCTAGCAGGAAAAGGAGGGAAACAGACGTCTACCATGATCATCCATGGATAAGACAGAGCTAGCTGAAGCATCACCATCCTTTCATCGAATCTCCTCCGCTAGCATCTGTAGAGCCACACCACTCAATGTCAGATCTACATTACCCTTGGAGTTGAACACCGCTGTCTTGAAGACGCTCCAACTCTTTGGCAAAGATTTTATAAGGAAGATGGCTTGTACATCCTTTGAGAATTTTACACCTACTGCATCCAGCTGATTATTGAGTTTGTGAAACTCATTGAGATGATTTGCTACACTATCATCTTCAGACATCTTTAGATCCATGAAGCTAGTCACTAGGTGTGCCTTGTGTGCCGAAGAACAATTCCTTTGTCGTTTTCGCCTTCAAGATGTTCGAAGCAATAGTCACAGAAATTGTAAGACGAACGACCCCTAGAGCTTTCCGATCTAGTAGTCACCATTCCTACTCAGTTGTATCTTTGGCCTTCTTACCGGTCATCGGACGCCATAGATCCTTCTGATACAGGTAATCTTTGATTTGCATTCTCCAGAATGCATAATTCTCACTATTAAACTTCTCAATTTTGTAATGGTTGTTGTGGGCCATCTCTACCCCAATCGAACTAGAGCTCTGATACCAGTTGTTAGGGAACATCGGGAGAGTCGATCACCACGACATGCACAGTGATTCCCAAGCAAAACGGAAAGGATTGTTGGAGGCGGCGGACAACAAAACACGACACAAGATCAAGTAGAGAAAGAACACAAAGATTTACGTGGTTCGACAATGTGTCTACATCCGCAACCCACACCAAATCCACTATATCCAGAGAGTTCAATGAAGAAGAAGACGTTACAAGGAATCACACTCTACCGATAAGAAGAAGACATAACTTCTGTCTCTCGTTTCTCTCAAGTACAACACACCTTTTTAGGTTCTCACTAACTCTCTCTCTTGACCTCCTCCAAAAGCATCTAGAATTAATCAACTTAGAATGTCAACATCACAAAAGAACCATTAATTTAAAGCTTCTCTTTCTTGCATTCATTTATAATCTCTTAGCATGAGAAAGAAGGAGCTTGTCCTATACCTTGTCTCTTCAAGCTTCTAGGTCCTTGTCCATGCTCTCAAAGATTTCACATGGTGAAGGCTCTTATTCTGAGTATTCGAACAGTTAGTGTGGTGGGGCCTAGCCATTGAGCGTTTAAAAACCCCCCCGCTACTGATCGAATCGATGATCTGAGCAAGCCCATGACTTACTAGCTGCTGGCCTAGCCAGTTGGCTCTTCTCGTAAAAAAAAAAGAGTTTGGCTAGACTCATCTCACCAGCTTGGAGCTCGGAGCTCGGCACCTTGGCACTTCTCGGAGCTTGGCAACTCTGCTCGGCAGCTCGTCTTGGCACCTCGCAGCTCGGTTGGGCACCTCGTCTCGGCACCTCGGAGCTTGGCAACTCATCACCTCGGTAGCACCTCAGCAAGGTCGACTAGAGGTCATCCAAACCCTGGCGAGGTCAGCCAGCTCGGCAGGTCGTCTCGGGGCTCAGCTCGGAAGCTCGGCAAGCTCCATTCCTCACAATAATTACTGACTTCCTTTTGTTATGTGAAAAGGAGATTTTTTTTTTAATATTCCATATTCTCCCTGGAGAAATATGTTCTTAATGCCTAAATGTTCTTGTTCACCTTTGGAGCTCAACTGTTAATACTTCAGTAATCTCTTGAAATATATGTACTCATGCACCCATAGATGATGAAAAGGTATATCTCAACTAGATTCAGCTCTGACATCACATGTAATAAAGAATTTTAAGTGATTGTATTATCTATTATCAAGGAATTACAAGTCACTTGATCAAACAAACAAAAGCAAAGGATTAAAAAGCTTGTATTAGGATTACAACAATGGAAAAAAACACGTTTGGTTATTACAAAACCACACACACACACACACACACACACACACACACAGATATATATATATATATATATATATATATATATATATATAAAGCACAAGAATTTGAATCTAACAGGAAGAATGATCATCTGTGAGGCAGAATATTGACAGTGCACTAGAATTTAGACTGAAGATAATCAATGATCTTTTTGTCCAATTGGAAGGCCTTGGCAAGAATACCATCATGAATGGGTGCATTAGAGCCAAAGACAGCATTAGGTATGAGCACCACACCAGGGTCCTGGTCCCTAACCCTGAAATGGCCAATGCTTTCTTGGTCCCAAGATTGAATTGGAAGTTAACAAGGCCTTCGGGAAAGACAAACACATCCCCTTTCTTCACAATTTTAGCAAACAACTTGAAGTCGGGAGCAGATGTGATGAAGCCGACATAGAGCTTGCCTTCAAGAACGGTCATGATTTCGGTGGCCCTGGGATGATAGTGAGGGACTATGAGACCATAAGGAGCAAAATCTAGTCTTGCTAGTGAGACTCCAAGAGTGTTCAGCCCTGCAAGTTGTTCTACAAACACTGGTGTTACTGCTGACCCTTGAGGGTTTGATGTGTTCCCTGGTATGTTGAGGCCATGACCTGTGAAATCATCCTCCGTAACAATCTTCGGATCCTTGCAAACAAAGCCATTCACCAACACTGCAACGAGAAGCATAAATCAGGACAATATATAGTGTAGAAAAGCTATGCGTAAGGAGTTGCATTCATGCATTCATGCAGATATATATAGTAATTTGTACCATTGGATTTGAGGTCTTCAACACAGAAGTCCTGGAGAGGACTAGGATCTGAAGCAAGTGAATTATGGGACAAAGCCAGAGCTAAAAGAGCAAGAAGAAGAACATGGGAAGCCATCTTAGTTTCTAATAATTAAAGAGTTTGAATTGAGGTGATCTTGTGATATGAATGTGTTAGAATTGAAAAATAAAGGAACCATGTATTAGGGCATTTAGCCACATATATATACAAAGCTTACAATGTGAGTCCTATACATGAGAGTACAATATATGTATGGTTAACACGCCCTCTCAAACTCACGGGGGATCATACACCGAGAGTTTGCCAATCAAGAACTGAAAACGAGAAAGAGTGTGAGCCTTAGTGAAGAGATCCGTAATCTGGTATGCAGAGGCAATATAGGGAAGAGCGAGAGTGCCAGCAAGATAGTGATGGCGAACAAAGTGGAGAGCAACCTCAAGATGCTTTGTCCGCTCGTGAAATACGGGATTCCCGGCAATCTTGATGGCACTTTGGTTGTCACCATAAATAGGTGTGGGAGTGGTAATAGGAACACCAAAGTCCATCAGAAGTCGACGAAGCCAAAGAACTTCCTTGGCGGTAGAAGACATAGCACCATACTCAGCTTCAGCAGTAGAAAGAGCAACGGTCTGTTGTTTCTTGCTTTTCCATGAAATAAGGGAATCACCAAGGAAGACGCAGAAACCAGTGGTAGACCGCCGATCAGTAGAGTCACCGGCCCAGTCAGCATCAGAGTAGGCTCGAAGCTCCAAAGAAGAGGAAGCAGAGAAAAGCAGGGAACGTGTGATGGTGCCACGTAAATAGCGAAGAACTCGTAAAAGTGCGGCATAATGAGGAGAGCGGGGAGCACTAACAAACTGGCTGAGAACACGAACGACATAAGCAAGATCTAGGCGGCTGATAGTCAAATAAACAAGAGCACCCACAATCTCTCGATATCGAGTGGGATCCGGAAGAAGCTCACCATCGGAAGTGGATAATTTTTGATGAAGCTCCATAGGAGTAGCTGCTATACGAAGGTCAGTAAGACATGCTCGACTAATAATATCCGAGATGTATTTCTGCTGAGACACTAAGTAGCCCCGACGAGCATAAGCCACCTCAAGGCCTAGAAAGTAGCGAAGATGACCAAGATCTTTCATCTGAAACTCATGTTGTAGTCGCTGCTTCAGAGAAAGAATAGTGTCAGCATCATCACTAGAGATGACCATATCATCCACATATAGAAGAAGAAGAGTAAGACCGCGGGAGGTCTGGTGAGTGAAGAGAGCATAATCAGATGAGCTCTCAGTAAAGCCAAAAGCAAGAACTACACTGCGAAAACGCTCAAACCATGCGCGAGGAGCCTGTTTGAGACCATAAATAGCTCGCCAGAGCCGACAAACATACTGAGGGGGATGAGAAAGACCAGGAGGAGGAGTCATGTAAACCTCCTCAGAGAGATCCCCATGTAAGAAGGCATTGGTTACATCCATCTAATAAAGGGGCCACTGACGAGCTGCTGCAACGGCTAAAAGAAGACGAACAATAGTCATCTTCGCCACAGGGGCAAAAGTCTCCTCATAATCTACCCCATACTCCTGAGTAAAACCACGAGCAACAAGACGCGCCTTATAGCGCTTGATACTGCCATCAATATGGGTCTTGATCTTGTAAACCCACCGACAACCAACAGGAGTAACACCAACAGGTAGTGGAACAAGATCCCAAGTATGCATCCGTTGTAGAGCGTCGAGCTCCTCGGCCATAGCCTGTTTCCAGTGGATATGCGGGAGTGCCTCACAATAGGATCTGGGCTCGAAATGAGAATGAACAGCTGCAAGAAAGGAGGCAAAACTAGCGGAGTAGGTGTGAGTAGTGGAAAAGGGCAAACCTAGCTGGAGTCTCCAAAGAATCAGACTGACGCCAAAGAGACCGCAGCTCAGTAACATACTCCCGGACTGTGCGCTCACGCTGCTGAATGTTAGCAATATCCTGCATAACAAATTGCATTCCACGAAAGGTAGCCGACGGCTCAAACATGTGACGCAAGTGCTCCCACATTTCACGAGCAGTAGCAAGGTGTCCAATTTCCATCCGAACATCAAGTTCACATGACTGACATATGAGGGCCATAGCGCGATGGTCAGCAATGTACCAAGCACGGTGGTCAGAAGAAACAGAAACATCAGAGACAGAGCCATCAGAAATATCAGAAGACACAAAAGGCGCCGGAGAGGTGCCATCAACATGCCCAAACAGATCAAGTCCGAGAAGAATGATTCGAACGGTAGTAAACCACTCCTTATAGTTGGTGCCATTCAACTTAACATTTATCGGGGCGAGAAAACTAGGAGGCTGAGACGACGAAGATGTCATGATAGATGGCAAGCAACTAACACCACCAAGCACTATCCAACTCAAATACAAAAAGGTACTGCCAACTTAATGGGATGGATGTGATTGATGTGACAACTCTTATCAATTTTAACAGCACAACTTTATAGCTGAAATTTGAAATTTTTAGTACAACAGTCACTTGGATGTAACTGAAGCACCACCCCAGTGAGCTTTAGTAGCTCAGATCACCGTCTTCAGCAACGCCTTCACCGGAGCTCTGCACACTAAGGCACCAAACACAAGAGCTCAAACAACAGCCACCAAACACAAGATCACAACCACAAAACCCAGCCAAACACTAGCTCAAGCTCCAGCAACAAGCAGCCAAATCAAGCTCAAGCAACGTCTTCAGTCACCAGCCAGCTTTGTCTTCAGCCAAACCGCCAGCTCTTCAAGCTCAACAGCCAACACAGCAAGCCACCAACACACTCAAGCTCACAAATAAGGAAAACAGGCCAGATCTCAAGCACACAAAGGAGAAAAACAGGCCAGATCCACCCGCCTGCAACCACAGGGGCCCTGTTGTCGACACCACCACCGCAGCCCACAAATGTCAGTCACGGACCTTCACCATACAAATAACCAAGATGTACCCACCAAATTTGAAGGGAAGCAACCAACACCAAAGAGCTCCAACAGATGAGCTCTCACCAGCACCAGCACCAGCAAGCAGACCAGCTCAAGCAACACACAACACACACAACACAGAGCTCAAACAGCTCAAACAACACACAGCCAAAACAGAGCTAAACACCCAGCCCAAACAGCAAGCGATAACTAAAAAAAAAAAACAAAAAAAACACCAAAGGAGGCAGGCCCATCTCCAGCTCAGAAGAGCTCCAGCTGAAATCAGATTTCAGGATCGCCGCCTCTCTGATACCATGTTAGAATTGAAAAATAGAGGAACCATGTATTAGGGCATTTAGCCACATATATATACAAAGCTTACAATGTGAGTCCTATACATGAGAGTACAATATATGTATGGTTAACAGAATGAAATTCATCAGGTGATTAAGGAGTATTTATAAAGGAGACAAGTGTGATATCTGAGAAGATGAAACAGTCTACAAGGTTTGGTATTTTACTTGTTTGCTTCCATTGATCTCTTCTTTTTTTATCATATTCAGATGTTTAGTATTAATAGTTTTATATGAATTTTAAGAAATGTTGAAAAAAGGATCACACAAATTAAAGACTTTTCTTTTGTACCGGGTCAAATAACTTATATTATTTTAGGTCAATGGATTCCTGATTTGTTAGTAGTCTATGGTTAATCAATTTCACTTTTAATAATCTATGAGAAATCTATAATTCTTGTAGCTTTCGAAGTTTACTACTTCTATATATATAATTTCCATGTTTAATGAACTAACCTTTCTCCATTAATCAATATCAACATCGTTTAGTTTTTGACCTTTCTCTTTTGTATTTGTTTTTATGCGCACAAGACCAAATCTCTATCAAAGTACGCTCGATGCACCTAAGTTTCAACTTTTGTAAGATATGGGTGATGTGGGAGGCTCGAGTCAAATGTTGGTGCCGCGTTGGCGGGTCAACGTAAATACGGAAAGTTATCGAGTCAATTCCAAGATTGGCTCGGTTTTGGGTGTGGTTGGTTATTTTGACCATAACTTTGGCTACTGATATCAGAATCACGCGTTCGACCCCAATTCGGAAAGCTCTTTGAGGCGCACACGACATGGGGATGTCATATTAGAGATAATTTTAGTTATTTTTTTTCTATTTTTAGAAGTATTTAATCTGTCGAATTAGGGTTTTTGGTTTTTTTTTTCTATTTTGGTAATATTTCATATGCCAAATTATGATAGGATTTGAATCCGATTTGATCTCGGATTTTTATGAGTCATCTGATTTGTTTAGAGTTTTGAATTTAGATAAGTTTAGTTTTAAATAATAATTTGTCAATTTTAGCAAATTTAGATTAGATGCTAAGGTTTCTAGGTTAATCTTTGAGGCTATTTAACCTGGCTTGTGGGTTAGTTTTTTATTATTTAATTATGAATAATAATTTTAGTTTGGATTTTCAGAGATTTCTCTCTGTTTATCTTTCTCTTGTCGTCTTCCTTGTGATCCCCCTTTGGATCCGGCTAGCCCGCGGTTTAATCGCTACCCCGCCCGACGTCAGTTGGTATCAGAGCTCATTATCTTCCTGGGAAGCATCATCATCGACATCAATGACTGGTGGTCGTAGTCGTCGGGTTGGACAGGTTCCGGCTGAGTAAGTCCAGTACCGTGAACTGAGTACCTTAGAGGCGATGAACAAGGATCTACAAAGGCAAGTCGCGGAATTAACCAAACGCTTGATGATCAAGGATTTGCAAAGACAAGTCAAGAAATTATCAAGGCGTTTGGCAGCGATCGATTTTGATCGTGGTTATCGTGGGCAGTTTCCGGTTCAGGAAGTCCAGCACCATAATCATAGCCATCAGAGGTTTGGCCAACCCATCTACGATGATGATGAAGAGGAGGAGATCTCGCCCATCTTCAACGATGATGCATATTAGGAGATCTTGCCCATCTTCAACGATGATTCGGACGAGGAGATCTCGCCCATCTATGACGACTACGAGGAGGAAATTAGTGGGCCCGAGGAGGAGATTGGTGAGCCATCTATGATGATGATGAGGCTAGCATTATGTTGGCATCCCGATGGGAGGAAAACCCTCTTGGCCCGGTAACCAACACTACTAACCTACTTTCTGTCTCTAGGGTTTTGATCGAGATCAAGCACGGAGATCCAGACCTACCAACAGAGGGGCAACCGAACTCGAGGTCGAGTTCTTTCCAACCCGGGGTGACTGATGCAGGAGGCTCGAGTCAAATGTTGATGCCGTGTTGGCAGGTCAACGTAAAGACGGGAAGTTATCGAGTCAATTCCAAGATTGAGTCGGTTTTGGGTGTGGTTCGGTATTTTGACCATAACTTTGGCTATCGATATCAGAAAAGCACGTTCGACCCCAATTCGGAAAGCTCTTTGCGGTGCGCACGACATAGGGATGTCATATTAGAGATAATTTTAGTTATTTTTTTATATTTTTAGAAGTATTTAATCCGCCAAATTAGGGTTTTTGGTTTTTTCTATTTTTGGTAATATTTCATATGCCAAATTATGATAGGATTTGAATCCGATTTGATCTCGTATTTTTATGAGTCATCTAATTTGTTTAGAGTTTTGAATTTAGATAAGTTTAGTTTTAAATAATAATTTGTCAATTTTAGCAAATTTAGATTAGATGATCAGGTTTCTAGGTTAATCTTTGAGGCTATTTAACCCGTCTTGTGGGTTAGTTTTTTATTATTGAATTCTGAATAATAATTTTACTTTGGATTTTCAGAGATTTCTCTTTGTTTATCTTTCTCTTGTCGTCTTCTTTGTGATCCTCCTTTGGATCGGGCTAGCCCGCGAGTTAATCGCTATCCCGCCCGACGTTAATGGGGCTCGATCCTAAATTCTTTTCAGAAGAGCAGAACCTCTTAGCAAAGTAATCCGATACCAATAGGCCCCTTATGCCATTGATCTTTTCAGTTCTGTTTAATTTGTTTCTTTGAGAGAATTGAACATGCATGCAAAAACTAGCTAGGCCGGCCAGTTGGTCTTCTCAGAGTTAGCATTGGAAAGTCAAGTTCTAATTCCTTATTAACTATCCAAATTAGTTATTTGCATGTTTAAAGGTCTTGTCATTGTGAAAAATTTGACTTTGTCAAAGAAGAACCTCTCATTGAGAAATGTGAATAATTACCGGGCCGGATGAATAAAAAGATATGACAAATATAGCCTGCAAACCAAAGGACTCTAACCGTATCTCAGATTTCGTATATTGGGTAATTTATTTGATTGAGCATGCTCTCAGTTTTGAGTCCCTGCCCTGTATATATAGCCTGCAAAAAACTATAATAAAATAAGATAAATAGAGCATATGCTTCATCCGTTCGTATCAACACATTATCTATCATTCTCCTTAAAAAATAGACATTTCCAAGTACTAATGCCATGCATCACAGAAACCTAATTAATTACATGTAAGTCTAACTTTTTTTATTTTCTTGATTAATTAATCTTTACCTAATATCAACGACCGTGTCAACTGCATTATTTAATTCCATGTCTTCTAATTCCCATGCATGCAATCTTATTAATGTTGATCATTTCTATCTCTAGAATATTGTTAGACCTTTAATTTCATGCACTTCTAAACCTGCAGGACACTACGTAATTTGTTTTCTTCTCGATATATATTTCTTATGTTATAAGATGATATAAAAAGGAAACAAAAGCAAAAGGTTCATACAAAGGACTTGATCCATTCTCATATGATGATGTTGATGATAATCACAGTGGACTCCATCAATCTTATTCTGGAAAACACGATCAGTTACTTGACTAATTCTGTTCTTAATTAAGCATTGATTAATATCTCATTCTCTATATAAACAAACAGTTATCAACAACATTAACTTCAAGTAGTGCAAACAAATCAAGTAGCTCTACATGGCTGCTCATCATCTCCTCCTTCTAATCCTTCTCACAATGTCTACCTCTAATTCCATGGCTTATGACTCAAGCCCTCTCCAAGACTTCTGTGTTGCAGACAAGAACTCTCAATGTAATTAGATATATGTATATATATTTCCTAGTCAGCGCTAATCAGTTAAACATATTTGTATTTCATGTTTACATTGTGCCTTATTCATGCAGTGTTCATCAATGGCCTTGTATGCAAAAACCCGAAGCTTGTCTCGGCAGATGATTTCTCCTTCTCCGGCCTCGACATCGCAGGAGACACAACAAACAGACTTGGCTCAAAGGTGACCTTACTGAATGCTGCTCAAATACCAGGTCTTAACACTATGGGTGTATCAATGGCTAGAGTGGACTTAGCACCATATGGTCTCAACCCTCCTCACACTCACCCAAGGGCTAGTGAGATCTTCACTTTGTTAGAAGGGAAGGTGTATGCTGGTTTTGTAACATCAAGCCCTGAGAACAAGCTCTTCTCTAAAGTTCTGAATGAAGGTGACTCCTTTGTTTTCCCTCAGGGACTCATTCACTTTGAGTTGAACATTGGAGAGACAATGGCAGTGGGGATTGCAGCTCTTGGAAGTCAGAATCCAGGGTTTAATTCTGTGGCTGATGCTGTTTTTGGGTCTAATCCTGAGATTTTGGATGATGTTCTTGCTAAGGCTTTCCAGTTGGACAAGCAGGTTGTTGACTGGCTCCAGTCCCAGTTCTAGTTGCATGCATGGAGGATTAATTAATACTATGTAAATAAATAACTGAAGGTGTAATACCCAATTTAACCATTTGTTATACCGATTTGTGACTTTAGGTCACTCTATTATAATTTGAGCTCTAGGGGTCACTCTACTTTCATGATTGAGAAATGTCAGTCCCTCCTTTTATCAATTTTAGGGACTAAACAGATGTTTAAATATACCTATATAGGGACTAGTATTTCTAAATCATGAAAATATAGTGACAAAAAAACTCAAATTATACTAAAGGAATCTAAATTAACAAATCGATATAATAAAGAGACTAAATTGGATATTACATCATAACTGAATAAGAGGTGGGTAACCCAATTTAAATTCAAAAAGTGAGAAGTCTTTTGTTTATTTTTTCTTGTACTTTTTTAATAATAAAAATCATGATTAACACGATCTTCATAATTGGCTAGTCCATTTTTTCTTATAAAGAATGGCTTGGGAGTTCACTATGTCCAAGCACTCTTGAAGGAATGGCTTGGAACATATATATATACATGCATGATAAGGTAAGGTCGGCCAGATTACTGTTTATTTGCGGTCACCTCCCATTTGGCTCACTTGCACAGTGTTTTGAGGAAATCCAACCGTATGGATGGAAAGAACATCGAAAAATAAGCTAGCATGTCAATTTTCATACAATTTGGGAACTTGTAGGGTCTTCATCTTAACAGGTGAAATTTTGAACTGATAGGATTTCTATAAATTTTCACCCGTTAAGATGAAGACCCTACAAGTTCCCAAATTGTATGAAAATTGACATGCTAGCTTATTTTTCGATGTTCTTTCCATCCATACGGTTGGATTTCCTCAAAATACTGTGCAAGTGGGCCAAATGGGAGGCGACCGCAAATGAACAGTAATCCGGCCGACCGCATAGTATCAGGCCCGTATATATATATATATATATATATATATATATATATATATATATATATATATCGGATTTCTATAAATTTTCACCCGTCAAGGTGAAGACCCTACAGGTTCCCAAATTGTATGAAAATTGACATGCTAGCTTATTTTTCGATGTTCTTTCCATCTATAAAGTTGGAAACCTTAAAACATTCTCCAAGGGCCAAAATGGGAGGCAACCTTACCAGAACAGTGTTCCGACCGGCCTTAATTATATCATCCCCGTATATATATATATATATATATATATATATATATATATATATATATATATATATATATACACATATATACACGGGCTTGATACTATACGCCTCATTATCGCATTTGTGTTTATTTACTTGATGTTTTGAGAAAATCAACCATATGGATGGAAATAATATCAAAAAATAAGCTAGCATGTCAATTTTCATACAATTTGGGAACTTGTAGGGTCTTTATCTTAACGAGTGAAAATTTATAGAAATCCTATCGGTTCAAAATTTCACCCGTTAAGATGAAGGCCCTATAAATTCCCAAATTGTATGAAAATTGACATGCTAGCTTATTTTTCGATATTCTTTCCATCCATACGGTTGGATTTCCTCAAAACACTGTGCAAGTGGGCCAAATGGGAGGCAACCGCAAATGAACAATAATCCGGCCGACCTTATCTTATCATGCTCGTATATATATATATTGACAAAGGCGACAATCGCCCCCATGTGGAAGTCAAGGTGGACAGCATGACTCCTTATACGCGCGCCCTCATCTTGTGGTCGAGGGGTTCCATCCTGGGTTTTTCCCAACTATCTATTCCCCACACAAAAGACCCGGTACCAATAGGCTAAGAGGCCATTGGTTAAATAATATTTTTTTAAAAAATTTTTAACAGAGAAGTGACATCAATGATAAAATTTTTATTACATGTTAATAAAAAATAATTTTCACATGGAGTTCAAAGAAGCAGCTAAGTGTTAATTCGACTTATTTATAATCTAAATATTTGGCAACTATTGCATGTGTTTGTCATGTACTTTAGTTAAAATGATTAATTAAGGACTTTAACATATAAAAGGTCGAGGCATAAAAATGAATGCCGAAGAAAAGTCTATATGCCAAAATAAATAAATAAATAAATCTGCACTTGATTTCACTCCATCCAAAAAGATATGAGATTGATTACTCACCCCGTTGAGATAAATACAGTAAAGTACAATATTCCACAAACATGTTACCGATATTCTTGCCAAATCCCACGAATATGATCAGTTCTAAAAAGAGCTTTATTAGGATGTGTTTTATAAGATATGTTATCCGGTAATCTAGTTATGCTATATGGACACCTCAGATGTCCAGTTAATTGATGGTATTTCAGGATGAAAGACCTTGTAGTAAATGCGCTCGCTTCGAGTTCACTTGTAAAGGGAGCAGTGAAGAGGAAATGTGAGAGAGGGTAGAGCTCTGTTGCCCGTACCCGCTCTGATGGTCAAGTTAGCAAACTGATTGGAGAAGGAGGAGAAGGAGGAGAAAGAGGAGAAAGGGGGGAGGCTTTGGTTGGATTGTTTCTCGCTTACCTTTTTCCCTGGTGTTCTCTTTCCTTATATCTTTCTCCTTTTCTTTCTTGGGATCTGTGTTGTCTTTAGCTGGTCATGATGAGATCCTGGGCGTGCCTTTTCTTACCCCTAGGGTAGCTTTGCCTTCTCCTAGGAGGGTATGGCGGCGCCTTGTAAGCCCATATAGATTGTAGAGTGGGCATGATGGCGATAGGTGGTTAGGCAAATCCTCTGTATATCAAGATATATTTGAGTAATTGATTGCTAAAATTGAATTCCAAAATTCTCAAAAAGAAGTCACACAAAAAGAGATGAGCTGACGGCTGGTGTGATTCTCGACAAGCGGCGGTGGGAGGCAGAAGATGGCGTGTGTCTGGCTAAGAAAGGCCACTAACACCAGAACAAGGGCAGCACCGGAGAAGTGGGAGAACAAGGAACGCAAAGAGAAGGACACAACAAACAAAGGGAAAGCATCAGTGATAGGAAGCCCCCGGCGTGAAGGAGTTTCTTACGCCATGGTGGTCTCTCATGAGAGTGTAGAGGGGGAAAACGCTTGTTCATGGAAGTTGCGCCCCAAGAAGAAGACACGTTACACACCCCGCCTGCGGGGGATTTGGTGGAGGGCAATTCAGATAACAGAGGAGGGTGGACTGAGGTCCACTTCAAGAGACGACGGCGGTTGTCCCCGAACTCCGGTATGAGACTAGCGACGGGACTGGGGGGGACGCCGTGTAAGAAGATTCCCACCGACAAGAAGAACCTCGCGAGACCTTGAGGAGGTATGTGGGAACTGCTTCCAACCCGACTACTAGGCACGGGACTACAGGAATCGTGAGGTCTGTCGGTACTACGGAGTGGAAGACAACCGACAGTGGGACTGCGGACGCTAGTCGCCGAAAAGGGTAGGGGGTACGAAAGCTCAAGACCTAGAGCAGTGACAAGTGCGCCGAAACCACGGCGAGCGACAAGTGGCAGCAGAGGGATGAACTGCAAAGATGGAGTTCTCCGGAAAGACCCTCCGGTGACCTTGAAGCGGGGGTCAACTAGCAAAACCGGAACCCAAGAAGGGGAGAGAGGAGACCCAGCACATCAGAAGGACTTGGAAGCTGAAGGATTGGTGACTGATAAGAACAGATGCCAACAACAGGGAAGGGAAAGCCTGGGGGTGTTGGAAAATAAAAATGGAATAATGGAGAATAGAAGAAGGTGAATCAAACAAGCTTCAAGGCACAAAGGTGACAACGCTTTCTTTTAGACGAATTTCTCCCCCTTTGATTAGAATCACGATTGCAATGGAGTAAGTGAGAGACACCTTCAGGATACAATGAAGACCTTTGATTGTTGTTGAAAGGTGAACTTATACTATTCATTTCAACCCAAAAACACTCTTGTATTTGTCTTTGATAATGTAGAGAAAAACAATGAGAACTAAAGAAAGACTGAGAGAATAAGGAATATGAATTTGGTGTACTTACCATCACATAGGACTAGGCTATATATAGTCTCAAAAGGTTTCATCACAAGGTTACAACCCTTGGTAACATCCTTTCATAAAAGGGAACACACTTTGCCAAATGGTCATACATGAAGGGGAACATCCCTTCATGTGTAGTAGTGCCCCTTCAATACCAATGAAAGGGAACACCCTTTCATATACAAAGTATCTTTTAATTCATCAATTAATGCCATATGCATTTATTCTCTCAATTCAAAGAAAAAAAACCAAAAAACCATATAAATATTGAAAATATCCAATAGGGGGTCTGATGACCACCACCGGAGCCGGAAACACATCACATCACCCTCTCTATTGATTCAAGCATTCTGGCAGGGAGGAGACAGCTTTGTTCCCACTTAGTCGCAAGGTTGGTAGAAATGAAGAAGGGATAGCCGACCATCGTGCGGTCGAGGCAACCTTAGCAGCAAGCTTCTCGCCTTCGTCAACCTCGTCAGTGAAGCCCTTGGAAGACGGACATATGTTAGTGGGTTGCCCATTGGAAAAGGAGGAGATATGGCTCCCACGCTCTACCCTGAGCTTCAACTCGGATATACTAGAGGTGGGTTCACTAGAGCAGGTGGACGGAGCCGTTAGATGGATCACTGCCCGTGGTTTCCCTCTCGACTGCTGGGAGAGAGATACCATAGCCAAGATATTAAAGTCAGCTGGCTAGCTCATTCACCTAAAGTTGGAGAGAAGATACTAACGAAGTCGTCGCGATGGTGAGAATATGGTGGGGACGGGTTTATCCCTGTCGCATGAGATGCACCCTCGCGTACTGGATACGGTCAGGGTAGTGCTCTATGATGGCGAGCCGAGGCTTCCGTGGGAAGAAGAGCGAGATGATCCCATCCCGGAGAGGTTTGCAGGTGAAACGAAAATGGGAGGGGTGGCCCGATGAGGAAGGGGTGCCTCCCGGCGAGAGCTCCTCTGGGATACATGACGAACCACCAGATAATACTCGGAGATACATCGATAATGGGAAGACCTCTGCCGAATTCAGAGACGGGGCTCGAAGGGCTTCTGTCGTACTGATGGGAAACGGGTCACAACGCCTCGGGAAAACTAGAAGAAAAATCAGAACGGGACATGTGCCTCGCCTGGATGAGATTGTGAAGCTGGAATCTCCTGGGAGTTACATGTGTCCTTAGGCATATATGGAGATATGAGGAGCGGATCAAGGGGAGAAATCGGGGGATCATGCGAAGGGACATGTGTCGACCATAGGTGCGGGGGTAGCTGCACACGTGTCGACTACAGACGCTCCAAACTTCTCCGCACCGGTCGCATAAAAAAAATTAGGAATTTTAAATACACAGAAGGGAGCAAACACATGGGATCCGTGTCGCCACCAGAAGCAACCACGAGGTCTGAAGATTTTACGGACGCTGAGGTTTTGACAACGCCGCCTCTCATAGATAGAGCAATGGGATGCAGCCATGTGGCACACCAAATTCCTACTAATAAAGCAATTCTAGATCTCACTAGGAAGAGAACCAATAGTGAGAGACTTCCATGCAACTTTGGAAATGGACCTCCATAGTAGGAGAATCTAGATGATGTAGAGGCAAAACTTGACGCCATGTGGCGTGAGGAAATTGATTGGGATGAAAATGAAGATGTTGGGGAAATTGATGTTTAATTGTTGGAAGATGCTTGGATACCTCGGGGAGAGACTGAGCAAAGATGCTTCGAAGGCAAAGAAATATTAGAACAGGAGAAGCATGCTAATGAAAGATTGGTAGCAAGAGAACAAATAGAGAAAGTCAAGGAGACCAAGGGGCGAGATGGCTCCCAGGTGAAACAAGAGGAAGCTGATAAACAAGAGGAGCTTAAGGGAGAAAATTCGGGCAAGGATCCTTGACAGTTCAGACTCATTCCTAGCTTAGATGGATAATCCCTAGATATGGGAAATGGGGTTATCCTAGACCTCACCAAGATGACCCCAAAATACATAAATGGAACATGGCATTTAATCCCAAATGAGCCCAATGAGACCTAGGGAGAGGAAGCAGCTCAAGAAAGACAACCTGACACTTAAGTCAATCTAGCACCACAGGTAGACCTAGCAAGTAGAGACAAAGGCAAAGAGAAGATCCCCATGCAATCAGAAGGGAAGGACCTGATAAGAAGAAGTGAACGAGTGAAGAAGTCATATGCCTCAAGGGTGGAAATGGAAGGTTTCATTACACAGCCAACCACAACAAGGAAGCGTCGCCCTGCACCTAGGCCATTGCCACAAGGTATGGACACTATCCCTACTAATAATACTCCTCTCACTTTATCTGATTGGCCCGACAAAGAGTTACTCTCGACTGCGCTACTACTAGGAATTGACCTGTGGAACAATGGGACAGACAAAGTCAAATACCTAGCACACATCCTCTCCCTCGAGCAGGAGCTACAAAAGCAAGAGGACGGTTACAACTAAGCACCCTCGGGAAGGGAATGGGGGACCCATAGTTTTTGATATGTTGAAAATTATTTCATGGAATGTAAGGGGGCTTGGAAAGCAAAAGAAGGGGGTCCTAGTAAAAGATTTCCTCAAACTCGACAAGGCATACATTTTTTGCCAACAAGAAACCAAACTACACACCATTGACAACAAATTATGGCGATCAATTGTAGGCAAGGTTTACGACAAATGGATAGTTCTCTTGGCCATGGATACAAGGGACGGATTTGGTATTGGATGGAGCAGCTCGTACTACGAACAGGGGGGCACTTCGTCGACCAATAATCCAGCTTAGCACTACCATGGGATACTCGTTGGGGATCGCAGTACACTACTATTCTCCGGCTAATCTCTATGTGAGCTTCAATGTTATAGGTACTCCAAAATGTGCATGATGATAGTGCTTCTAATGATAATGGAGGTATAGCGGCAAGTATGATCGAAAAAATGAAAAATTATTAGTTTGTGTTTGTAATGTACTTGATGAGACGTTTGTTGGGGATAACAAATGAATTATTACTTTCCTTACAACAAAAGGATCAGACTATTGTTTAAGCCATGCATGGTTTGATTGAAGCTGTGAGAGATCTGCTTCAAGACTTTAGGGAGAAAGGATGGGATGAATTTGTGGAGGAGGTTAGCTCTTTTTGTGAGGAGAACTCGATCCCTATGCCTAATATGGAGGATAATATGAGAATTTGTGGTCATTCTATGCGAGAGGGGCAAGTCATTACTCATGTTCACCATTATTGTATTGAGATTTTCTCTGAGGTTATTATTTTTTATATTTATTATGTTTTTATAAATCCCTATGATTTATTCTTCTAATAATATTTGTGATTTTTTTATTATTACAATATTAGGTTATTGATTTGATCGCACAAGAAATACAAAACCATTTCCCAGAAGCTAGTACAAAGTTACATCTTCTCTTGGCATGCCTTCATCAAAGGGACTCATTCTCCAAATTGAACATCCATAAGCTACTTCATCTTGCAGAGCTTTATCCTGAAGATTCTCAACGACTAAATGTATGAGGCTTGAGGATCAACTTCCCACTTTCATTTACTATGTGAGGCGTCATGAAGATTTTGCAAATATTGGGGACTTGTGAGGTTTTGCTAGGAAGATGGTTGAGACAGACAAATGCGCTATTTTTCCACTCGTTTATCGCCTTATTGAGTTGGCATTGGTTTTGCCAGTTGCGACAGCTAGTGCTGAGAGGGTGTTTTCAGCAATGAATGTTGTGGAAACTGACTTGCACAACAACGTGGGAGACGAGTGGATGAACGATAATCTGATTGTCTATATCAAGCGTGAAATTTTTGCAACTATTGACAATAAAGCGATTCTACAGTGTTTTCGGAAATCAAACTCATCGAATGCAGTTACCTCCTCTTAATCGCATGCCTCGCATGTCCGGCACCGGCGTCGGTTCTAGTTCAAGTGTGCATAGATAGTCGTTTTATACTTTTTTTTTCCGGTGTATGTATTCAAATTATAGTTGTTTTAATCAAAAGTTATATTATCACACTTTTTTACATTTAAGAAAATTATTTTGTTGAATGGTGTTTTTTTTTTTAATTTTTACATTTCGTCTTAGCCCTCCTACCAGTGAATCCTGGTTACGCCACTGCTTACTTTGGTTATGGCAGCCAATGATTCACGAATATTCATCACATGGGCACGAGATGGTGTAGTATACATCACTTGAAGCTGGGTCCAAATGTCATAAGAACTTTTGGCTGCGATTAAGAACGGTACAATCTCAGAAGAGATGGAGGCTATGAGTGCACTTTGAATTAATCGATCTTGTCTTTTTCAATAGGAGCCCATGGTGGGATTAGCGGGTGATGGAATTTCAATAAACTAAGTAAAGTCATAGCCTTCTAGCAAAAAAGACTATTGGGTAGTAAGCCAAGAAAAATAGTTGGTGGATGTGAGTTTAAGGGGAGCTTGTGCTGCAACATTAAAGAAGATAAATTGATTGGTGGAGTATGGATTGGGAAACATAGGAATGACAATGGAAGATATTGGTGTGGTAGCATTGGAAGTAATGGGCGAATGCTTAGTTAATTGGAGGAAAAATGTCGTCATTCTCCTTCTACCATGGTTACTGGTTGCAGCTAGGGTAAAAATAAGAATGATGAAAAATTATGTCATTTGGTGTAGTGACCCTAATACCATAGAATAGGACCAATAAAATTGTAATGTTGTATTTTATTGCTTACAAAGGAGTATATTTATACACTATCTCTTAGAGAAATTAGAAAACTAAATTAAAAAATTTGATTACAATTATTAAAGTACGAAAAATATCCTAGAGAAATTAGGAAACTAAATCAAGAATATGGATTACAATCATTTAAATATAGAAAACAGTTTTCTATTTTAAGAAATAGATAGTTGCCGTAATATACCCGAGCTTCACATTAATGTAATCAACTAGTCATCTCCATCTAAATTTTACATGCTTTATGTACCAGATGTTTTCTCTAAGTACAACAAGACAATATATATGAAAGATCATCAATCAATCTATCTATCTGATCATGCTGCTCATGATCTGCCTGAAATAATGAGGGTCACAAGGGATCCTCAAAACACCTTGTTGATGATATCCAAACTCCTTAGCAGCCATCTCAAGCAATTCCACCATTCTTGGATCTCTCAAGAGCTGTATTCTCACCAAGCTCCTCTCACTGCACCCTTTCCCATCTCCGACGATCACCGGAACAAACCCTTTCCGTGGTTTTCCGACATCCATAGCATTAAGTAGAGTTGATGATCAGGTGCTTTCTTGCGGCTTTTAATTTGGAGAGAAGGCTCAGGTTAGACACTAATATATATATATATACATGAATAAAGGAAAGTGGAAAGAGGAAAGAGCACGAGGATGGACGAATTATATGAATGCAGGACCATGGTTCATTATTGCCAATTGACTGTATACTTTGTATTTGTTCATGGTCTACCAACTTACGTGTATCAACTGCTCTTCAATGGATGAGAGATCGACCAAATTGTATTTATTTTATTTTTATTTTATTTTAACTCATGTCCAAGGACTTTGAAGTGTCTTTTTTGTCTTGACTGGTTAACCATAAACTCCATCCATGTGTTTTCATGAAGCTGTCCATCTGATCTGTATGGTCCTCAAAGAAAGTAAAAGACGACAAACTAATGCTTTCTCTTTCTTACTTGCTAGGTAGCAATCCCATTTATTTACTCTTTTTTTTAATTTTTTATATTTAGTAAAGTTAGAGAAGCCACTCATATATATATATATATATATATATATATATATATATATATATATATATATATTGATAAATCAAGGACAAACAAATTCGTGCGCGCATGTCCTTACATTATGGTCGTGGGGGTTCAAATATGAGATCATCGTAACCTACAAACTCCTATACAAGAGATTTGGTACCAATAAGCAAGAAATCGTTAATAAGCAAGAGATCGTTCGTTAGAGAAACCATTCATTAAAAAAGAAAAAAAAAAGATGAAAACAAGAAAAGAATAACCGTTGTGACTTGTGAGTACCTGTAACGGGTAGGTATGTACCTATTTTGTTTAAGGCAAAATGAGCAGGTTTTAAAAATATATTTTAATATATTTAAAAATTAAAAAATTATTTTAAAAATAAATTAATGGTAAGTTAGGTTTTTTTTTTCTTTACATATCTATGTAATAATAGATAACTTATAGGTAGATTAATGATTAAATTAAATTTTAAAAGAATTTTTTAAATATGTATCATCGCATCATCTAAAAATTATAATCTTCTAATAAATATATATGAATGAGCCCATAAAAAATCAAAGAGTTCTGTTAGTTCCGTTGAGGGGGTTGTGTGGCTTCAAAGATGACAATCTCTCATCAGAACAAGCATGTACACACACAACCACATAATAAAAAACATCAAGAGAGGAAACACACAAATTGGTAACCCAGTTTGACTTTCTCCATGCTTACGTCTAGGATGGGCCAAACTCGAAGATAACAATCTACTAAAGAGGGGAAAAGACATGAATACAAAGATTGTCACTCACACTCACAACAAATACAAGCACCCTCTCAAGATTGGCCGATGCCCACTCTCACCCACACACAAGGGTCTCTCTCTAGTGGCTCATCCTAAATCTTCAGAGCAAGGTCTTATGTAGACGTCTTCACGACCCAAAAATAGCACCTACTCTTTTAGAATCTCCGAGGAAACTAAATTTGGATGCCTTCCAAAATTAATTGTTGCAACTCCTATTGTAACCGAGCTTGCAACTTGACCCGACTACTGACGCTGACTAAGTTGTAGCTCCCATTGCAACACAACCTTAAGAAGCCTCCAATCCTCCCGATTGTGTCTGAGTCGAATATCGTCAAATCCTCCAGATCCCAATCTCAAGCAACTAGCTGAAGTCTCCACAGTCCCGTATGCAGTACCTCTATAAGATCCATGATTTTTAGGGTTTTATTTTATTTAGAGTTTTCTTTTGAGAATAAATATGCTTTTATTAGTCTTTAACTAGTTCACTTCTTTGTTTGGTTGGCAAATAAAAGTCCTTATGGATAGGATGTAATCGAATTTTTTTTATTTGAATAAAGGTTTATCTTTTAGTTGATCTCCTTAATTAATTTGAGGAGCTTATTGTTATTAGAAACTATATGGTTGCTTATGAAAAGAGAGAGTAAAATGATAAATACCCTAATTAGGGCTGATTGGGATCATTAAGGATCTAATAGTAATTTTCAAAAAAATAAGGACTGGAGGATAATATGTCTCTCTCTGGACCAGGGACCTAGTTGTAAGATCGGAAGAGTCAGGGACCTAACGAGAATTTCATATCTCTCTCTTAGCCGAGGGACTTGCACGAAAACTAAATAAAAAGAAAGGACCTAATTGCAAGATTACGTGAGAACCATGCAGAGAGAAAGAATTCAAAAGGAATGGGCAAGGATTAAATAATCAAGAGATCGTGAGTAAGCTCGAGGCATGGGTTTTAATCCTGGCCATCCATCTATTAAATGGTGGGAGATGATCCAGGACGTCCATCTCAGATCTAGTTTAAGTTCGAGGCAATTGGAGATAATCCAACATTCCATTACAAAACAATCCTGGCCCTTGATCTAAAGTAGAGCCAGATACGAGACACGACAATTATGTGAAGGCCGTCGAATCATCTGCGCCAGATCTAGGCCACCCGTCTGCGAGAACCTATCGCGAGGCAGTAGCGGCGGTCTTCTCCAACGCGTTGTCGCCGCGTACGCCACCGCCGTGAAGTTTATCCAACCTGCAAACCAAGATAGAATAGAATTTGAACTCGAGATAAACTTGGTTTTCAAGCTTTATTCGATCAGGAAATCGATTATCTAGAAGCTCTTCACGGTTCTATAAATAGAAGACCCCTGGAAACGCTGGAGATCATCTAAGAAAGGCGGCGGAGCTCCACTTCATTGGAGAGACAGAGGGATAGAAAGAGAGAAATGAGGCGCAATCATGGGAATCGGGCTTACCTCCAGAAAAGCAAGAAGTAGAGGGGCAGAACTTCAGTGCGTGGAACTCGTCAGACGATGATCACCGGTGAGTCCCTCTTCTCCGTTGATTGTTTATAATGGTTGTGCATGTATGTAGCGTAATTAACGATGTTGAGAGAGGGAGGATGAGAACTGGGGGGGGTTCATGGTGGCTCTTTGTCGCGGGACTGAACGCCAGAGAAGGGTGCTCTGGCGAAAGGAAGTAAAAACCGAGGGCTCACGGACGGCGAGGGAAGCCTCACGGCGTACCGGCCACCTTCAGACGGTGAGGACTTCGGGTCGAGAAGGTGGAATGCCCACCACTGGCTATCACCGCACCGGGGAGGGCACCATTTTTTCCTCCGAAGAGGGCCAGTCCAGAGGCTGAAGACGGGTTGGGTTTGATAGCTGGTCGGGTTTAAGTATATTAACGGGTTTGAATGGTTAACGGGTTTGAACGGTTAACGGGTTTGATTTTATTAAAGTGGTTAGGTTGAGTCAATTAAGATTTGGTTGATTAAATTAAGAATTTGGTTTGGATTGAGTTAAAAACTTTGTAATTGAATGGATTCTGAACAAAATAGGATTAGGTTCAACCAGGTTTGAAAGAAAGTTAAGAAAGGATAATGGGTTGAGTCAAGTTCAATCAATTGGTTAAATTAGGTTAGGCTCTAACCAATTTCTTTTTTTTTTTTTAAATCAGTTGGGTTCGATCGATTTAAGTTCTGTGAGTTGATTTGAGATGGGCCTAGTTTTCTATCAACCGATTTAGTCAATTAAGTCAAGTAAGTTAGTTTGGTTGAGTCAGGTCCAGTTAGTGGGTTTAACTGATTAAAGTAGGCTAGGTTTTAATCAAACAAGTTAGGTTAAATCAATTATAAGAGGCTAGGCTTAGCCAAGTTGGCTAGCTGGTTAGGTTTAGCCAAAGTTTGAATCATGTTAGAAAAATAAGAAACAAAAATATACAAAAAAAAAGAGTAGGAAAGGGGGTTTGAACCTGGGACCTCCCACTTGGGCTTGGTGGACCTTGACCACTATACTAGTTAGTTCTTTTGGACTGAATAGAGAAAATTCTATTAATATAGGGCCAAAAGCCCAGAAAATAAAAGGAAAATGACATAGAGTATAAGTGAAGGCCCATAAGTCAGACTTGGGCCAAATCAGGGCACTATGCATGTTTTACTAGAAATTTTAAAGACATTGCCGTTATTAAATTAAGACTTTACTGCCAGATACAGACGTGGAGACGTATTAGGAGTAGGAAGCCGGGGAGGATTTCAAATATCGTAAACATAAGTAAGTTACTCCAGCCTAGTTCCCTACCCAGTTTTGGGTTTTTCTTGGCTTTGAATCTTTGTTCATGTTTCTTGTTTGAAAGTGGTTGACATCGTTATTATTGATTTTCTTTGATTGGATCTGAAGGCACCATGTGTATTGTGTTGTTGCTTGATTGCATACATGTATTCGTTCCTTCCTGTTTTGTTGAACCCCTATGTTAGTGTATACTTGTTAATATGCTTGAGGATGCTGAAAATACCATTTTTGTTGATCGACACGTAGCCGAGGAAACACGTAAGCCGGTTTTCTGTCCGGGTTGGTGTTTTAGTACATCTTGTGTTGAAGATTCTCCAAAGGTATAGATAAGTTGTGGGTGTTCAGGGGGAGGACACTTTGAACGTCCTGAAGTCGTACTAGGGGGAGGAAACCTTGGATGTCCACCCGTCAGTGGGATGATACGCTGACCGTATACGTGCACGTTGGAGCGCTACCAGACTTAAGGGTCTGGATGTAAGATGAGCACTGGGAGATGACGTGAAAGAGTTCTTGACTATTGTTTTCCTTGATTACGAGACTGACATGATAGTGATCTTTGCTTTCTGTTCCTGAGTTCTGACATGTTGTGTTTTGTTTGATTATTCCCTTTTGGCTTCATTGTATTTCTCTGCGGAAGTGTTTATTGAGCTTTCCTTTCGAAAGGTCATTCCACTGGGTCTCTTTTTCTTTCTCAGGGCAAGAAATTAGTTGGATTGATTTCAAGAGCTGCGCGAGAGTTTGGACTAGCTTACCGAGGTTCGAGAACCTCATATGATTTTTGTGTGAGAAAATTTGTAGAACCACTGTATGGCCTAGTCTTGTATAGGGTGTCTGAACCCTCTGTTAATGATTCCACTGTAACTGCACCGAATATTTATGATATTTAAATTTTTATATTGCATGTTTTATGATACAATAGGCCTTGTATCCGAGTGGGGCTTGCCTCCACTTAGGTACGACTGGTCTGTGCATGTGCCCGAGGCCCTGGAAACCTGGTCGGGCGTAACAACCTCCTCAAAGGTTGGACCTCACCAAGGCACATAATCACCAAAATAGTCTTCAATCAATCTTCAATGATTTCCTTCCCAAATTGATCTTCAATCATGTAAGTTTGGGTCTTTACAGTCTTCCAAACTTGATCTCAATCAATCAAGTTTGGGTCTTCATGATATTCATCAAATCATATCAAGTCTTCACCAAAATTAGTTTTCAATCAAATCTTCAATCTTTGCTCTTTACTATATTTGGCTCAGTGGCGGATCTTGATATTAAGTCTTGTGGGGCCAAAGAATTCAATGATAAATAATAAAAATCTCATAAAATTATATATTAAATAAACAGACAAACAAAAAAAAATTACAAACTTAAAATTGTGAGCGGCGTTTTTTTAACATCACAAAATCCTCAAGATTAAATATGAACAAAATGTCTCTGCAATTTTCCTTTTGATGTTGACCACTAAATTATCTGCAAGAAAGTCATCTTCCATTTTATTTTGTAGCCTTGTTTTGACGATCTTCATGGCTGAAAATGCTCGCTCACCAGTTGTTGTAGAAACTGGAAGAGTTAAAATAAGTCGTATTAATCTGTCAAGAAGATAATATGTCTTTAATTTTCCTGTATCTCTCAAATAGTGCATAGCTGTGATATGGAAGATAGATTTTGCAGCTTCTCATCATTTTGCATAATTTATAATTTATAATTATATAAAATTGCATGTTTTGTTAGTACACCCATGTCATGTGTTTGTTACCTAGATATAAATAATTATTGTTTGTGAAATAGATTTTAAAAATATATCAAATACAAAAAAATTATAAATAGGATATGTTTTAATGGAAATTATTAGTATTAAATTAAATACTTTAAAAAATAGTATTATAGATGTAATCCTGCAAATCTGTGACAAGGAAATGAGAACAAAATTTAAAAAGGAAAAAAAGGAAAAAATTCCAAGTTATTGGATTCAAACCAGTGACCTAGGCTCGCTAAAGTCAGCTACTTACCAACTGAGCTAAAGTTTATTTTTGTAAAAGGGGGCCAATTTAAAGCTTTTAACTATAGCTATATACATAATATTAATAAAAAATAATTTTTTTTCAACATTTGGGGGAGCCAAGGCCCCCCAAATATGTACATAGGTCCGCTCCTGATTTGGCTTGCACTATATTTAGTTTTCAATGTTTACTAAATATAGTCTTCATAATATCTTCTTTATGTTGATTTTGTTGCCAAATAAGAGTAGTGTCTCCAAATAACCATTCTCCATATTAAGCTTCATCATGCTTGCTCCTCCAGCAAATATCTTTTTTTTTAAAGATAGCTCCAAAAATATCTTTTGCACTTGTGGAATCTTCAATGAATTATCATCAATAATGTCACGTCATCACATTGTCAAATAATACAAACTATGTGCCTTAACACTAACAAGTTCGTAACTGGTGCTAGTACTTATATTTGTCACTAACAAGAGATTTATATGCCTATAAAAATACATAAGTAAATTCTACCGATGCCAATCAACCCACAGGGGTTTGACAATCTTGGCCCATTTGTCACTTTTATCCACATGCTTGGCCATCCTTTTGAATGGTGAACTTTGAAAAGTGAAACTCCTTTTAAGTTTTAACTAATGATTTTGCATTCACCATAAAGTCTAAATATTAGCAATCCCAATAGTTTGAAATTTATCATGCTTACTTGTCGCACAACCTCTCCATTATTTAGCGTGCGTTGAAAAAGATAGCCCTTAATAATATCACATTAAATGAGAAAAAGATAATATATCATCTTAAATATTATGAATTGGACCAAAATCACGTGGGTTTATTCGATTTTGGTCATTGCTTTAAACCGGAAATAAAGATAGTAATACCGTATTGATAGGAAAATGTTTAATATTATTGATAATAAGTTGGGATATATATAATACCATTATAAGGATAAAATAAAAAATAAAAATATAAAAAAATAAATACAAGAAATTCTAATGTTAAATACATGAAATCCTAATAGGCCCCCTCAAGATGGTGTACGAGAAGCAACACCAATCTTGCCACAAATGTCAATTAGCCAAGGACAAGGCAGAGCTTTCGTCAGTGCATCAGTAAGTTGATCAGCAGCTGATACATGAACAACCAAAGAAGAGAAGACTGAACAAGATCACGGACAAAGTGATATTCAATGCCAAGATGTTTTATCCGAGAATGAAGCACAAGATTAGCACATAGATACGTGGTACCAAGATTGTCCGAGTAAATAGTGGGTGTTGAAGGAATAGGGACATGTAGTTCCTAAAGAAGTGTCTTGATATATTGAATTTCAGCAGCAACAGAAGCAATAACATGATACTCCGCCTCAGTGGATGATCGAGCAACAGTGCGTTGCTTGGTAGACCACCAGGAGATGGGATTGGGACCCAAGAACATGACATATGCACCCGTGGAGGTTCGATCATCCGGATTACACCCCCAACACACAACACACACACACACACACACACACAATCTGCATCGAAAAAGCTGTGAATGTAAATAAGAGAATTCGCCCGAAGCCGAATGCCAAGAGATTTGGTGCCATTCAAATATCGGAGTAAGGGCTTAACAACCCCCCAATGATTCTCAGTAGGTTGATGCATAAACTGAGAAAGTCTGTTGACTGCAAAAGAAATGTTAGGGCGAGTCAAGCGCAAGTGTTGAAGTGCATCATATTCGGCTTGCATGGCTTGAAACCAGTGCGGATGGCGAAGAGCCTGTACCACTGTAGTAGGTTCACTATCAGAAGAAACTGTAGAGAAAGTGTATCTTGGATTGGACTTGAAAATAGAGTTCTTGAACCAAGTAGTCATTGGGTGGACATTAGTAGCAGCACCGGGAGCACCGGAGGAAGATGCCGGAATTGAGGAAGGAGGCCGGCTAGGAACCGTGGTGGGGGAAGAGCTCGCACCAGCGGGGTGCGGGAGCAAAGCCGAGGCGGAGTCCTCGGTGAAGGCGGGGTGCGGAGCTGGACACATGGGGCCGGGGGTGGGACAGATCTCATCCGGGGCTGAGGACACACCCGAAGGCGGGGCCACGTGATCGGAGTGGGCGCCGGGATGGGCCTCGGGCAGTATAGGCCGCACAGAAGGAGGCGGCACAGGAGGTGCAGCCAGAGGTGCCGGGAGACCACTTGGGGGCAATGATGGTCACGGTAGCCAGGATGATGCTGTGAAGGTTGAATCAAAGGGGTCAGCAGGGGCTGAGACGGATGAGGACCGAGAGAAAGGAAAATCATCTTCAACAAAGCGAACATGACAGGAGATGACAAGCTTATGGGTGGAGAGATCATAGCAAATAAAGGCACTCTGAAACAATGAATATCCTAAAAAGACACAGGGATTGGACCGAGGGTCAAGTTTTGAGTAGTATAGGGACGAAGCCAAGGAAAACAAAGACAACTGAAGACATGAAGAGATGTGGGATTTTACTGTTTACGGAAGAGAAACTCAAAGGAAGAACGAAACTGCAAGTCTGCGAGTAATGAGATAAACAACAGTAGCAAAGAAGAAGGTGCAGAACTTAGAAGGAAGAGAGGCATGATGAAGCAAGGACAAGACGGTCTCGACAATGTGTCGATGCCGACATTCAGAATACCCATTCTGTTCTGGAGTGTGTGGAGGGGTTGTGAGGTGAGTAATACCATTGGTAATTAGAAATGAACGAAGAGCAATGTACTCTCCACAATTGTCAAAGTACAAGGTATGAATGAGAAGTTGGAAATTCTTTTCAACCAGGTTTTTGAAGGCAACAAAGGTCGCATGGACATCAAACTTCCGAACAAGAGGATAAAACCAAATATATTTGGTAAAGTGATCCACAAAATTAACATAATATTTGTAGCCATCAAGAGAAAGGATAGGGGACGTCCAAACATCAGAATATATTATCTTAAGAGGGGAAGAGGAAGAGACTGAGGATTGAGAGAAAGGAAGCTTGTGGCTTTTGTTAATATGACACCAATTGCAAGAAAATTTGAGTAATTGGGAATGCGAAAAGGAAATTCTGTGGGATAACAACTGTTATCGAAAGACTTTAACAGAAGGATGATAAAAACGACTGTGTCACAACGAAAGAAAAGACGAGGAGGAACGAAGTGAACTGAGGGCGGGGAAGCGAGTAGTGGTAGCCGGTGGATGTGGTGTAGTGGTCGGCCAAAGATAGGCACCATCCTTACGCCATCCCATGACCAGAATTGCTCCCGTGTGACGATCCCGTATATGAAAAGAATCATAAAAAAACAGAACCGTGACCGCATTAGTAGCACAAAGTGTCGAAACCGATATCAAATTTAAATACATGGACGGAACATGCAACACATCCATGAGAGAAAGAGAGCCACATAGCGTCGAAAGATACATTGATCCTGTATGCGTAATGGGAAGACAGGTACCATCACCAATGACAACAGTCTCAGACGCAGCCGAGGGAAGGACAGGGTGGACAAGTCGGTGGTAACATGATGAGAAGCACTAGAAACAACAACCCAAATAGAAGGAGCACCCGGAGCTAGGTAGTGTGTAGCGGTGTGCACATGAGGAAGGCCACGTAGCAACGCCGGAATGTGATCCCATGTATGTGGGGGAACAAGACAGCACTGATGTGCACAGTGACCGGTAGTACCACAGATCTGGCACTTTCCTTGATAGCATGGCGGGTTGGAGGTGTTGGACCAACGGCAGCCTGTTATGGCACATTAGCAGGAGCAGGGAGTAGCCTGGGCACGCCTGGGCACGCGGCTGGGCGCGCGTGCAGGGGCGCTAGTGCGCTGGCTCAAGGGCATAGGGGCTCTAGGTCGTCGCTCGGGCACAAGGTTGGGCATGCTAGGGCGCCTGGGCGCGCCAGTAGGCGCTTGTGAGGATCGCTGGCTCATGGGCCTTGAGGCTTGATTAGGCCTTCAGCCGGTTGGGCCAGGGCCCATTGGGCGTAAAGGCGTGTAAGGGGCTACGCTTGGAGCATGGTGGAGTCGAGGGTGCGTTGGCGCCAGCGCAGTGGAGTGCGGGCGCTGGCCTGGCCCGCTTGCGAAGGTACAGGTGGTAGCCTGCGTGGGGCTGGTTCGAGATGGCCTGCGCGCGGCAGACAACTTTTAGGGTTTCTAGATCTTGGCTTGTGAGGGGGGATGTTGGAATATAGCAAACAATAGTACCACATCGACTAATTGGAGAATAATGAAGTGGCATATATGTGGGAACACACTTCAAAGTAGCAAGGCCTTTTGGGTTAAGCCCAAGAACAAAACCGTGTGGGCTTCGGCCCAAAGCGGACAATATTGCTACTTGTGTGAAGTGTGGGGTGCCCTCAAATCCTACAAACCGTGTTGGAATTTTGATATCATGCATGAAATATTAGGGTAACCACCACTGATAAAACCCGAGAACTTAGGTATTTCATGGTGGGCCCCCTTTTTATTTAACCATGTTCACATTCTTTCAAACTCCCGATGTGGGACTAATTCATTTTCCAACACTCCCTCTCAAGTTTAACTGGTCTTCTACTGAGCCAGTTGTAACTTGCCTAACTCTTATTAGGTCAGAGGCCCGGCTTACGAGGTCAGAGGCTACTTTCGCTTGCCAAGTCAGAGGCCGTCTTCGGCTTGCCTGATGTTTTCATACTAGGTCATTGGCTAACGTCTACAGCGATAGCTTGCCTTTTGTTTTGTTTTTTTTTCTGGGGTTGTGTTGATCCCAGGATTATTTATACCCAATTAAGGGACTTACTGGCTTTGATACCATGATAGGAAAAGGCTTAATATTATTGATAATAAGTTGGGGTATATATAATACCACTACAAGGATAAAATACAAAATAAAAACATAAAAAGATAAATACAAGAAATTCTAATAATAAATACATGAATCCCTAATACGTATTACTTCAATCTCAAAGTCAACATGAACAAAAAGACCTATACATGTTTAAGGATCGTATCTTTGCTTTTTTTAAATAAAAAAAATCAGCTCATATAATTGTTGGATTAATATTTTCTACATAGTATATGATGCAATGAAATCTTGCCACATGTGTCAGCGCATCCATACCCATAAAGGCAATCTAGATCCCAAGAGCCACCATCCTCCCTCTGCAGCAAAGGCCGCTGTCACTTCAAGGACATAAGGGATGTCTGCACGGCAAAAGTGATGATATGTAAGGCGGGGAGTGGCGATGGGATAGGAGTCGAAACCCGAGGCACGCCAGGAGAACAAATAGGCGGAGACCTCGGAAAAGGAAGATAAGCTCGTTTTCAAACAGACTCTCAACTCCGGACTCCACCATCTTCTTCTCCAATGAACCCTCCACTAACGTGGCCGTCGGAGCGAGATCTAAGCACCAAAGCCCTCCCCCTCTTTACTGTTACGTTTGAGTCCTTTCTTTTCATGTGGGAGTTCCAAAAACCACCCCCAAAACCTCATCTGCGACATCTGAAGATTTATCAGTTAGCTCGGACCAGAGTTGATAAAGAGAGGAACCTATTTTTGCACTAACAGTATATATATATATATATATATATATATATATATATAGTCGTGTTACTATACGATCGGTCTTAACACTGTGCATTTACGATCGCCTCTCATTTGGCCATTTGGACAGTATTTTAAGGATTTTCAACCGTATGGATGGAAAGAACATCGAAAAATAAGCTAGCATGTTGATTTTTATATAATTTGGTGAGGTGATGATCATTCATTTTAATGGTTGAAATTCTGAACCATTAAGATTTTTATAAAATTTCAACCGTTAAGATGAATGATCACCTCGCCAATTTGTATGAAAATGGATATGCTAGCTTATTTTTCACCGATCTTTCCATTCGTACGGTTGGAAATCCTTCAAATATGCTAGCTTATTTTTTGATGATCTTCTTATCCGTACGGTTTAAAATTTCAATGTTCTTTCCATCCGTACGGTTGGAAATCCTTAAAACACTCCCCAAATGGCCAAATGGGAGGCGACCTTATTTGCACAGTATTCTAGTCGGCCTTACTGTATCATCCCCGTATACATAGGGAGCTGATAGGATCAGGCCGGCCACACTTGCGGCCGGCCTGATCCTATCAGCTCCCATATCTAATATATATATTAGAATATATATATTAGATTATATATATATATATATATATATATGTAATTATTATAGATATGTGTGGATATATAACTGAATTTTCATGATAAGATAATTTAAAAAGTAGATATATGTAATATATATATATACGGGTCTGATACTATGCGGCCGACCTTATCATTGTGCAAGTGCGGTCGCCTCCATTTCACCCACTTGTATAATGTTTTGAGGGAATCCAACCGTATGTATGGAAAGAACATCGAAAAATAAGCTAGCATGCCAATTTTCATATAATTTAGGAACTTGTACGGTCTTCATCTTAATGGGTGAAATTATGAACCGGTAGGATTTCTATAAATTTTCACTCGTTAAGATGAAGACTCTACAAGTTCCCAAATTGTATGAAAATTGACATGCTAGCTTATTTTTCGATGTTCTTTCCCTCCATACGGTTGAAAATTCTTAAAACATGCTCCAAGGTTCAAAATGAGAGGCGACCTTACCAGAACAGTGTTCCGGCCGGCCTGATTGTGTATATATATATATGGGTCATGTTACTATGAGGTCAGCCTTACTACTATTCAAGTTAGTTCGCCTCATTTTCAACCATTTTGAGAGTGTTTTTAGGGTTTTCAACCATACGGATGGAAAGAACATCGAAAAATAAGATAACATGTCGATTTTCATACAATTTGGTTACCGTATGATCATTCATCTTAACGGGTGAAAATTTATAGGAATCTTAACGGGTTAAATTTTCACCCTTTAAGATGAATGATCATACGGTCACCAAATTGTATGAAAATTGACTTGTTATCTTATTTTTCGATGTTCTTTCCATCCGTATGATTGGATTTGTAAACAACACTCTCAACATTGGTGAAAATGAGGCAACCTTACTTGAATAGTAGTAAGGCCGACCACATAGTAACATAACCCTATATATATATATATATATATATATATATATATATATATATATATAAGGACTGATACTATCAGGCCGTCCGCAAGTGCGGCCGCCTTATAGTAATAATGTATCTATTCTATATATATATATATATATATATATATATATATATATATATATATATATATATATATATATATATATATATATATATATAGGGTCGTGTTACTATGCGGCCGGTTGTAACACTCTCCAAGTGCGATCGCCCCATTTAAGCCTACATGCACAGTATTTTAAAGAAATCCAACCGTATGGATGAAAAGAACATCGAAAAATAAGCTAGTATGTTAATTTTCATACAATTTGGGAAGGTGTAGGGCCTTCATCTTAACGGGTGAAAATTTCTCTTTAAAGGTGAAATTTCCAACTTGTAAGATTTCTATAAATTTTCACCCGTGAAGATGAAGACCCTATACCTTCCCAAATTGCATGAAAATTGACTTTCTAGTTTATTTTTCGATGTTCTTTCTATCCATACGGTTGGAAATCCTTAAAATACTGTGCAAGTGGCCAAATGGCAAGCGACCTTAAATTAACAGTTTTCCGGCTAGCCTTATACTAACTCTCCCGTATATATATATATATATATATATATATATATATATATATATATATATATATATATATATATTATACCTAATAATATCAGGTCGCCGCAATTGCGTCCACCTGGTAGTATCAGGTCTGATATCACTCTCTCTCTCTCTCTCTCTCTCTCTATATATATATATATATATATATATATATATATATATAGACGTGATATTAAGCGGTCGGCCGGATCACTGTGCATTCCCGGTCGACTCCCATTTGGCCCCCTGGAGCATGTTTGTAGGATTTCCAACCGTACAGATCTAAAGATCATCGAAAATTAAGCTAGCATGTCCATTTTCATACAATTTGATAGCCGTTTGGTCCTCTCACTTAACGGTTCTTATTTTATAGAAATATGAAAGGTTCAAAATTTCAACCATTAAGTGGGATCACCAAACGATTACCAAATTGTATGAAAATGGACATGCTAGCTTATTTATCAATGATCCTCCCATCCATACGGTTGGAAATCCTTCAAACATGCTCCAGGGGGGCAAACGGGAGGAAACCGGGAATGCACAGTGCATCCGGTAAACCGCGTGATATTAGGACTGTATATATATATATATATATATATATATATATATATTAGGGGGGAAATGGTAGGACACGTGACGTTCATCTGAATAAGCCACGTGTCCACATCATAAGACCCCTTAACTGACCAAATTAAAATCGACCCGTTCCCCTCGAAATAGCAAGCCTATTTCATGACAGAACACAACTCATCCAATCATGGCATTAAACAGATCAATCCTTCATCGGTTTAATAGCTTTGAATATTCATCCCCTGATCTAAAGCATCACATCAGCTTATCGGTTTAGAGCCATTTTTCACCGCTTCGGCCTAAAATACATCATTTGTTCTTCAGCTCAAAGAGAGATATCCCCGTTCTTCGGTTCTAACCTTCTAGAAGAAATCCAACTGTTACCAGGTTGACCTTCTAGAAGAATTACAGCTGTCGACAGGTTAGGACCAGCTGGCTGCTTAGCTGACGCTTAGCTGGACGCTTAGCTGGCAAAACACGTGCTGGAATTCCCAACTTGCGCTCCAAGCTACCGGAGCCTATAAAAGGTGACGTCTACAGTTCATTTGGACATCTCGATCTCAAAAAGCGAAGCTCTGCCTCATTGGAGACTTAATATCTTCTTCTCCATTTTTTCCTCTAAGATTTCAGTTGATCCCTTCTTAATCTATAAGAATGTCCATAAATATCTTGGTGATAGTGGATTTGATCTCTTGATCCCGTGGTTTTTCCCTAGTTTAGGATTTTCCACGTAAATTTGGTCTTTCACTTCTTTTTGTTTTGATCTCTAATTGATTTTCTCCTGAAATGGCCACACAAATCATATAAATTCAATTGTTGTTAAGGAATTAAGGTTTCTTCCTTGATTTAGCTTTAACAGTTTGCCTCCGTCTATGGGGACTTTGAGCTAAAATTCCATGGCTGCTACTTTGAGGAAATCAAAAAGATTTTAGGTCCAAGAAGAGAAAGATGGAGCTCCAATCACTTCTCCAGTTGGAGACGCTCCTCTCCCCAGAGATGCTTCCATGGCTCCAGAAGGGGTCGAGATATCCCCGGTGAACGACGAAGTCATCAATGATGGCGATCGTATCCAGACCATGGCGCAAGAGATTGAGGAACTGAAATGTGGTATGCAAAATGTACAACGCCACGTCTCTCAGAATACTGTGCTACACGATGCCCAACCATTAAGGGAGAGTCGTGGAAGACCAGCAACCCACTCTCCCAGGCGTCGGACATTGAATCTTCTACTAATAGCTCCAATCCGCTCCGTCCACATCGGAATTCCGACTTTCGAGCTGGAGTGAGGAATGAGAGAGAAATGAGGATCTATTTATCCCAAGATCGATACATAGTGTCTCCACAACCGAGGAGAAGGACCCGTTCACCAGCGTACCGTTCACCAAGACATCGGTCATCTTCTAACCGGCGTTGATTGCCCCATGATCGATCTCCATATCGATATTCTCCCAGGCAACGTCATCATGATTCACCACAATGGTATATATCGGAAAGAGACATGGTCTTGCAGTTATTACCATAGCTCACTTCTCCCTATATAAGGGAAATTTGGGAGGCCTCATTCTCTGAACAGTTTAGACCCCCAAATGTTCGGCAATATGATGGTTCATCGGATCCTCTCGAGCACCTAGAACGATATTCTGATGAGATGATGATAAATAAAACTACAAAGGCAGTTATGTGTCAAGCGTTTCCTCGAACACTTACAGATATCGCCCATGACTGGTTCAGGAGCATACCCGCCGAAACTATATACAGTTTCCAACAGCTTTCTACTCTCTTTATTCATCGTTTTGCCAGCAACAAACTGCTGAAGAAAAATCCCATTATACTCCTGGGTTACAAACAAAAACTTGCGGAGAGCTTGGGCGACTACATTCTTCGCTTCAATAAAGATATCACTGGAATGGCATATCTCAACTCTGTTATGGTTGTGGGAACTGTGATTAAGGGACTGAATGATGGTCCTTTCAAAGATTCTCTTACCCGGGACCTCCCAAAGTGTCTATCGGAATTCCTTGCGATAGATAAAAAATATATCGCTTCAGAGGAAATGAAGGATAGATGGGAAGAAGAAGATTTTTTAAAGATGGAGGAGTTCCGTAGGAGAGAACCCCTACGAAGAGAATACAAAGACCCAAGGCTAGAAAATCCAAAAGAGGATAGGTCCCAAAGAGAAGACGCTCGAAACCAGAACAATCCGCTCCAACCCGATGAAAGGAGACCCCTTCATCAACAGGGTAATAATCCTGAAAGGATGGCGAGATACCACAATTACTCCATCCTCAACACCTCTCGAGAAGACATCTTACTGGAAATTAATGATCAAAAAATTTTGAAGCCATCTCAACCGATGAAAGACAATCCGAAGAGGAAGAAGAGCAAAAAATTTGTAAATTTCATCAAGACAAAGGACATTCCACCGATGAATGCGTACACTTGAAGGATGCAATAGAAGGTCTTGTCCGAGAAAGGAAGCTCAACCAATACCTACAGAAGGAACAAAAGCTGAGAGCCCTCCTCCCGCACCACCAATTCTTCCAAGTGACACTCACCTCTTTGTGATCGCAAGTGGTCCAGGATGTGGGGGAGAAAGTTCTATATTGAGGAAAACTATGTCAGGATGGTCGGAGTGGTGCAGAATATCACAACACTGCAAAGGCCCTGTTCCTCCATGCAGATTTGTTTTTCAGATAAGGACCTAAAATGAGTCTATCATCCTCATGATGATGCTCTGGTGATCACTGCAAAGCTTAAAATCTTCAGAGTTGAACGAGTTCTGGTTGATATTGGAAGTTCTGTGGACATCATCTTCTCAAGTACTTTTGATAGGATGAAAATACCAGCTGAAAACAAGAAACTAGTAAAGTCTCCATTGATCGGTTCAATGGTAGCCCTCTGCAGCTAGACGGTATGATCTCCCTACCATTGTCTCTTGGTACCCTTCCCTTTACAACCACTGTTATTTTCAATTTCCTAATTGTTCGTTGTCCGTCGAGCTACAATGTCATCATAGGGATACGATCCATCAACTTGATGGGAGCCATCCCGTCACATACCACATGATGATGAAGTTCCCAACTCCAAACGGATGCGAAATGTGAAAGGAAACCAACTTGCCTCTCGACAATGTTATACAACCATGCTCAAGAACCTGGGCGAAGGAAGTAGTCGAGCAACAAAAACACTCAATGTTGAAGGCATGCTGTCAGAAGATTAAGAAAGGGAGAAATGCCGACCAACCCCCGTCGAGGAATTGGTGGAGTTCCCCTTGAAAGAAGAACAGCCTGAGCGAACCATCCAAATAGGAGTGGAATTAGGTCCCAATCAGTGAGATGAAATTCTGAAGCTGCTAAGGGACAATTCTGATGTGTTCGCTTGAACGGCTGAGGAAATGCCTGGAGTCCCGTGAAAAATTATTGAACACGATCTCAACTTGGATCCAGAGCATAAGCTGGTGGTGCAGAAGCGCAGGAGCTTTACCCTAGACCGCTTGCAAGCTGCAGAGGAAGAAGTCGAAAAGTTGATGAAGGCAGATTTCATTCGAGAGGTATATTACCCAGACTGGTTATCAAATGTTGTGCTTGTGAAAAAGTCCATAGGAAAGTGGCGAATGTGTATTGACTTCACAAATCTTAATAAAGCTTGCCCTGAGGATTGCTACCCCTTGCCTCATATTGATAACTTAGTTGAGTCAACATCAGGCTATGAGATGCTCAGTTTCTTGGATGCTTTCTCGGGGTACAATCAAATCCGAATGCCTGAATCCGATGAGGAGAAAACTTCCTTCATTACCTGCAAAGGAACTTATTGCTACAAAGTTATGCCCTTTGCCCTAAAAAATGCAGGTGCTACATTCCAAAGACTAGTGAATAAGGTCTTTAAAAATCAAATTGGTAGAAATGTTGAAGCCTATGTCAATGATATTTTGGTAAAAAGTGACAAAATTGAACGGCATACAGCTGATCTGCAAGAGACCTTTGCTGCTCTCGGGCACACGGAATGAGCCTCAACCTGAATAAGTGTGCGTTCGGTGTCCGATCAGGGAAGTTCCTCGGTTTCATGCTCACTCAATGGTTGTTGAGGCAAATCCGGAGAAAATTTGAGTTGTCCTCGAGATGCGATCCCCGAAAACCATCAAAGAAATACAGAGACTCAACGGCCAATTGGCAGCTCTTGGAAGATTTATTTCAAAATCTGGAGAGAAGAACTTCCCCTTCTTCAGGGTATTGAGAAAGGCACCCAAGGTTGAATGGACCGAGGAATGTGAAAGAGCACTGGCTCAGTTGAAAGAATACTTGCAATCACCTGCTTTGCTGGCTAAGCCTCGACCCGGAGAAGAACTTTATATCTATCTATCTGCCACATATGCAGTTGTTAGTTTAGTACTGATGAAGGAAGAAGATGGCTTACAGAAAGCAATTTACTACACAAGAAAGGTCCTTACTGATACCTAATCCAGATACCTTCCCTTGGAACAGTTAGACTTTGCCCTGATAATCTTAACTCGATGACTTCGTCCATATTTCCAATCTCATAAAATAAGGGTGTTGACCGATCAACCGTTGAGGAAAATCCTTAATCGGCCTGATACATCTGGTCGATTAACCCGATGGGTAATTGAATTGGGGGACTATGATATCAGTTATGAGGCCAGAACAGCTATTAAGGCCTAGATACTTGTTGATTTCATTGTCGAACTTACTATAACGGATAATAGTGAAATCTCAGATACAAAATTGTCCGAAGAAAAGAAGGTTCCCTCCGCTTAATGGGTCCTGTATACCGATGGTTCCATGACCAATGACAATTCGGGTGCAGGACTGAGTCTACGGTCACCGTCAGGATGGAGCACATCCACAGTTTTAAAATTTGGCTTCAAAGCAACTAACAATAAAGCTGAATACGAAGCTGTAATAGCGGGACTACAATTGGCCCATAGCCTTGGAGTACAGGATTTGTTAGCAAACATCGATTCATAATTAGTAGTCGGACACTTGACTGAAGAATTTGAAGCAAGGGACAAGAATATGATGAAATATAAAGCTTTAGTACAGAAACTTACCACCAGCTTTCAGAATCTGGATTATGATTTCCTCTTAAAACTTGTGTCATCGAGAATCGACATTAAGCAACCGATCAACATTCAGAATCTAGTAGCAACAACTATTGAATGCCGACCAATTGAAGAGCTGATGGATGTTGATGATATGCCATGCTGGATTGATCCTATTTTGACTTATCTTAAGAACGGTACTCTTCCCAGTACAACGTAGTAGATGGGCAACTCTATAAAAGATCCTATACTCTCCCACTTTTGAAATATCTCCGCCCTTTTGAACCAAATTATGTTCTTCAATAGATCCACGAGGGAATCGCAAGAGATCATTTGGGAGGGAAAGCCCTTAGCCATAAAGTTCTTCGACAAGGATATTATTGGCCTACATTGGCCAAGGATGCAATAGATTTTGTCAAGAAATGTGATGCTTGTCAATGTCATTCAAATATTCAATGGCGTCCTACAGCTCCATTGACCGCTATTATGAGTACAAGACCTTTTGCTCTATGGGGAGTAGACATACTTGGTCCTTTCCTGGTGGTTGTTCAGCAAATGAAATTTCTAATCGTGGCAATTGATTACTTCACCAAATGGGTTGAAGCAGAACCACTAGCATCCATCATAGAAAGGCTTGTCAAAGCTTCTTATGGAAGTCTGTAGTCTGCCAGTTTGGCATCCCAGTGGCGTTCATTACTGATAATGGCCGCCAATTTGACAATACAACGTTCAGGAAGTTTTTCATTGATCTCGGCATAGAGTCAAGGCTCACTTTTGTTACTCACCCTCAAGCAAATGGGCAAGTTGAGGTAACTAACAGAACTATACTCTATAGCCTCAAAACTCGAGTTCTTTGGAACTAGTCTAGCTAGATCGAGGAAATACCGGGAGCCTTATGGGCTTACCGAACAACTGCTCGAACCCCCACTGGAGAAACACCCTTCGCACTAGCTTTTGGTGTTGAAGCTGTTCTACCTGCGGAGATATCAGTTCCTACTCCTCGGACACAGTCCTTCGATCCGATGAGCAATGAGGAACGACTCAGGGTGGAACTTGATCTCTTAGAGGAGAAGAGATACTGTGCCAACATCTGAGCAGCAGTATATCGCTAGAAGGTCAAAAAATTCTACAATGCCAAAGTGAAAGAGGTGACTTTCCAAGTCGGTGACCTGGTCCTTCGAGAAAACAATTTCCAAGGTAACAACAGCCGAACAGAGAAATTGAACACTAATTGGGAAGGACCTTATATTATCAAGGAAATTATACGACTAGCAACTTACTGGCTTACCAAAATGGATGGACGGAATCTCAAACATCCATACCATGCTGAACGCCTACGAAGGTATTATCAATAAAATTGATTACTTCTTTCTATTATTATTTTCTTCATTATCTTTTATAATTTTCTGACATATAATTCATTGGCATATATGGGGAATTCCTTTAAACGGGGATGAAACTCAGCTCTAAAAAGAAGCCGTCCTCCCACATGCGAGGGTGGACACCATCTGCTTCCTTAAAAAGTAGATGCAGGTTAGCAACTAGCCCATACCTGAGTAGAGTGCTATCTGTCTTTGAGTACAACTATAACGCTTCAAATACTCATTAGATAGATACAAGAAAAAAATCCCTTTTAAGGGTCGAATGCTAACATTTGCACAAAAAATCCCTCTTAAGGGTTGAAGAACCATATCAGTTCAAGAATCCTGAAGAACCATATCGGTTCAAGAATCCCAAAGAACCATATCGGTTCAAGAATTCTGAAGAACTATATCAATTCAAGAATCCCGAAGAACCATATCGGATCAAGAACTCTTAAGAACCATATCAGTTCAAGAATCTAGAGGAGTTTCATCTATACAAGAATCCCAAGGAATAATGATCAATCAAAAATCTCTTTCAAGGGCCGAACAACCATGTTCTTTAAAAGTCCCTTCTAAGGGCCAAATAACTATGTTTGTTAAAAGTCTTTCTTAAGGACTGAACAACCGTGGCCAAACAGCCAAATTCGTTCTAAGATCTGTTTAAAGGTCCCTATTAAAGGCAGAATCGCCATATTGATTGAAAAGTCCTTACTCAAGGATAAATAATTATATTCAGTTAAGAATCTGTTAGGAACGGCAAATTCCTTTGTTTATCCAAAGATTCCTATTGAGAACCGACCAATCATTTCAATCATCTCTGATGGGCAAATAGAGAGAACAACAAAACAAAGATAGAGAAGAGAAGACATAGAAGGAAAAGTTTCAAAGTTTCATTTCATTAATTACTGGAAGACACAGTACAATCACAATTCAAAAAGACTTAGAAGAAGCCTTGTCTTCATTATCACCGGGATGGGCACTGGAAGCAGACTCCTTCACGCTTCCATCCCGGTTATATATTTTCACCCTGAAAGTCATGACCAAAAGAAAGGAGAAGACCAAACGATCCCCAATAACAATACGATGATCCTCTAGGAAATCAGGCCGACCATCTTCCAAAAGGATATTCTTAGTGAAGACATCATAGAACAACATCACATTCCATTCCCTCCCACTCAGCCCCTTAACTTTGCCAACCTGCTCCGGATATGCCGGACATCTCGACAGAATCTCAGTGGGAATAGAAGTTGATTTGAGGAGATGCCTGCAGTGAAAGTAGTTGAGAAAGATAGAAGCCGCCCGTCGTCATCCATTATACTCAAGCGAGTAACTCACAAAATTCATCACCAATCGCTATTTATAAGCCCAACTCTCAATAAGAAACTATTCAAAGGAGGCGTTTCCCAATTTATGATGACGTTTCGTGATACAAAATAACGTTTCATGAATAGTAATGACATTTCGAATACCAACACTTCCAGAATTATCATATTGATGAGGAGTCTTGCGTTCCTTAATGATGTTTGGGGGAGCGTCCCCTAGCGATACTGAATTTGAAGATCTACGAATTATTGACATTTGGAACGAAAAAGGAAGTCGCATGATCCTATTTACAACCCGAAAAACAAATTCCTTACAAACAAATGCATGACAGATAACCAAATAACTTCAGTGTATTGAAGATCAATGACTATTGTTCGGAATGTGTATCCCAAAAATAACCAAGTATTCACCGAGCAAGAACTCCATGAATAATTACTGGAAGAATGAAAGGAAAAGGCATTCACAGGGTTACATATCAAAGGTTCAAATGGATGTTAAATTGCAAAGGTTTCTTGATTACATTGTCATGGTACAACATTCCAGTTTTCTTTCTTCGGAGATTCAACGGAAACAGTAAAAGCTTCTTCCCAAATCCCTTTAATAAGCGAAGCATAAGGCTCACTTTTGGGCCCCAAGGTCGGCATAGATCCCCAAACAACTCTTCGGCCTTTGGGTATCCTCTTTATCCACTTTATCAACTCAGCATTCAACACTTCAATCTCTTTACGAAGAACCTCTGCTTCAGCTCCGCCTACATCTTTGAAGAAAAAAAATTGGATCTTAGGTCTTTAAGAAAGAAATTGAAATATGAAGAAAATAGAACCAATTTCTTACCTCTACGAGGTAGTTTAGCCCTCAAGATCCGGAGGGAGGATTGGAATCCTACATCTCTAAAATTATCAGAAACTAGTTCAGCAATATCCACACTAGTGAGTAAACTACCTTCTCAACATCGGAAAAAACAATTCACAACAGTATGTTGGAAGTAAAAACAATACTAACCTTTCCCCGGCTCTAATTTTGGGATCCCTCTCTCTAACTCAACCTCAGACACACTCCCCTTGATCGAATCAGCAGATACTCCTTCAGCTGCCAAATCAATCGGTGCCTCTTTAACTAAATGCACAACAAACAAATGCTTGATAAGTATGAAAGTGGGACATGGTAGTATATACTAATGAGTGCATCAAAAAAGCACAAAAGTATGTGAAAAAGAGGACTTGACTTGCAACGATCTCTTCTTTATCCACAATGAGCATGGGATCAGCTTCTTCAAGAACAGCAAGAGTTTTCTGCTCTTTTACTACCGACGTCTGTTCTTCGACCATCATCGGATCGACAACGGCAGAAACTGGAATCAATTCATCGGTTGTAGTATATAATTGCTCATCGGTTACCGATAATATACCAGGATCTTCCACTACAGGAATAGGAGCCAATTCCTTGGTTACGATGCATAGTTGTTCCTCGGCAACTCTTGTTGGAATCAGTTCCTCAGCAACCGCTCCACTAACCTTTTCCTCAATAACCGACCCTTCTACAGTAGAAATAAGAACTTTTTGATAGGAGATCATAGCACTGGATTCTGATATGCATGGGATAACAAAACTCAACAAATCTCATACCAGAAATTAAAAATAAAGACCAGACAAAAAAAAGGGGAAGTGGACACTACCTCCTACGATCGCCTATTTTTCTTCCCCGGAATCTGAAGAACATGATTCTTTCACCCTAAAATACACTTCACAGCTTATGAATAACTTAAATAACCAAAATTGGTCGAGGAGTCCCTCAAATACAATTCACGGAAGACTTTATATATATCAGGTGCAGCCTTTTGGTAACTTTCCGCGAGCTCTTCATTTTTCTTCTTTAAAGCCCCCTTCAGAGCCTTGATCTGAGCTTTCAACCCTTCAACTTCCTCCGAGCACTGTACAAGCTCTACTTGACATGATTCCAGAGTCGCTAAGGTACTATCTCTTACAGTTTCGGCCTTGTCCCGATCAATCTTAGCACAGCGGAGAAGTTCATATTTCATCTCATTTTCAATAGAAAGAGTATTGCTCTTACTCTCATAGAGTTTCCCCTTTTGATCAGTTGTCTCGAAATTGGCCTTCAGATCATCATACGATTTCTTCACAGTTGAGATGCTCTTTTTAAGAGAAGCACATTCATTCAGATTCGCATTTCTCTCCTCCAAAACTATCTTTTTCTCTTCCTTAAGCTGTTCAAAAATCTGATTAAGTTCGATAAGGCTTCGCTCCAATTGTTGGTTGGCATTCCTGAGGCTCAGGCACTCCGCTGAAGTGGCCTTCTCCAATCCCTTGGCCTCTTTGTGCAATCTGAGAACACGGTCTCTTTCATCCTTCAACTCCTTCATCTCTGAGGCCCTTTTAGCTGAAGCCTCCTTCAATTGTTTGTTCTCCACCTCTAACCGATTTATCGATGCGGTCCGCAGATCACCTTTTTCGACAAGGCAGGCCACACGATCCGCCCACAAATAAGCTTGCCAGAAGAATATTCAATATAAAAGATACAAACAAATGACGAGTTGAAGACAAAAAAATATTTACCAAAGCCAAAGAAAAACACAAATGAGCAGCAGCCTCGTCTTTTGAAAACTGACGTATGTGAGAACAAACATCCTCGGAACGAAGGGTATTCAATGACGAGTCGATTGCCTGGCGATCAACATTCAGAGTTGTATCAACTCGACGTATAAAGCTTCATATCCCCGTTCCCTGGTTCTCAGATCTAGTCCATCGGTTATTCTTTCCTACTTCTGCAATGACTTTGTCAAGTACAAATAAATTGATAATGCTCATCTTCCTTGAAAACTCAACATACATTGACTCCACTTCATCGGAGAGAGATATACCTTGATCTCGGGAAACATTAGTAAACTTTCTTCCCCTTCTCGAGTCTTCTCTCCGACGACCTTCTTTCAGTTGACTGTTGCGAGACAGATGTTATTGGAACATTGGTTGTGATAGGAGGAATATCCAAAGCAATTGGTTATGATCTTTGGATGTCATGGATCTTTTTGGTACCATCAGCAACAATATCCGAAGGAGGAGTAGGGTCCTATATATTAGCAGTTCTTATTAATCTCCTTTTCTTGGTAACAGGAGGGAATTCATCGATCAACGAAGGAAGGACTGCAGCAATTGGGGCCTCCATGGCCGAATAAACAATGGTACCCTTCGAAGGAATTTCTCTATTTCCTTGATCAGAACAGTGCAACATACCGTATGCTTCCTGATCGGAATATTTCTTCCTCTCCGGAACCACTTGTTTTGTAACGCCCCGGAATTTTTACGATTAAATAAATTATTTTCTAGAGTAAATTACTGAGATTAATTAGTACATAAAAGAGATTAATTACTTTAACAACTCAATTAAGGAAAATCAGGAATCTAACTGATTAAAAGTTCAACCTTGCGACTATCGGGCCCAGTGAAGGCCATATTGGGCCGGGTCACTTTCATATATATAGTTGGAGGTGGACGGAAGAGAGAGAGAGATCCCGGATTATTAATTAGAAGAATTAGTATGAACTAGTTAATTTCAATTATCTAGTTGGAGAAACGGGACACAATGTAAGTCCCGATAAGGCACGACTGGCAGAGTCAAAAGCCAGGAAATAGGGATCTCGGTCGGGTGTGTAATTGCGACCCATGAAGTTACAGTAGTGTCCGTGACCACTGAAAAGAAGTAAAGAATGAATTAAATAATAAAATATTAAAATATTAAATTAATAATGTCGATATGTAAAAAACCGGATCTGGCCGGAGAGATTCTGATCGCCCATGCTCATACAATAATGGCATAATAGTGTATGAATTGAATAATAATACTTTTTTTAAAGAGGCTTTAGGTTATAAGAGAAAAGGGAGAGAGAAGGGAGAGGTTGTCATCTCCCTCTCCCTCACGAATTCTCCTCCTTTCCTCTTCTCTCCCTACCCGTACCCACGCTCGCCTACTGCACTGCCGCCGATCGCCGATCACGCCGCCTGGCCTCCACGCCCAGCGCCTCCCCTACTTTCTTTGCCGCTGGCTTGACGCGCCACGCTTAGCTTCGTGGCCGCGACCCTAACTGGTTTCCACCGTCGGCCGCCCGTGAAGCGGACGTCGCCCTTGCCACCCGCGTCTCAAGACTCAGCAAGGCTCCTCCGGCCAGTAGTCCGCCCCTTGCTCATCCAAAGAAGCCCTCGCGTCCGTTCCCCCTTTTTCGACGACCTGCACCATCACGAAAGGCGGCGAGACTCCGGTTAGTTGAGGGTGAGTAATTGAAAGACTTAGAATTGTGAGGATGCATGTTGTTGGGGGACTGTTAACTATGAGACAGTGGGCTAAGTAGTTTCAGATTTTGTTTGAATCCTTGAGAATTAAACATAATAGTGATTGTATGAATTATATAGTTTGTGGAGCATGCTTGTATAATTCTCGGGGCCTTCCAATTAGGGGAAGTGCTGCCGAAATTTTTATTGAAATCTAAGTAAATCATAGTCAATTATACGTTCATGATCATGCTTAGCCCTTATCGTATTTGATCCTATTTTAAAGAGCATGTAGGTGTTATTTAATGGTTACAAATAATTAGAGTTTTAACTCTCTAGAATTGGGGGTAAGATGCGTATTACCATTCTAAGGAAATATGAAGTTCATGCTAGGATAATCATGCTTTATTCAAATGGTGAATTTATCATACTCTAATGGAATTAGATTAGAGTATGCTTTAAGAATACAGTATTCGTATTCCTGAAAAGTTCATACTTTTATTTTAAGGACAAGGAAAAGGCAAGGGCAAGGCCGTTGTTGCTGAAGAACCTAGCCAGTCGTAAGAACAACACAGACCAAGGTGAGGGAACACAACTGTAAATTATCGTATTTCTTCTGTATTTTTATCGTATTGATTTCTGGAGAATTCATGTTATGAAATTATTACTTTCATGAAATGCTTCAAGCTTTCAAGCATGACTTGTTGATTTATTTCGGAGTTTGAAATTGTGTTTATGAAAAGCATGTGAAAACACATACATATTTTAGAAATTGAAATGATAGACATATTAGTACACTGCACCGTACTCACATACATGCCTGCGCCAGAGGTGGCTCTACGATAGAGCCAGAGATACGATACTAGGTAAGGAATGGGTGGTTTTCTGTAACTCTGTTTTTACTAGCCCAACTATCTGTTTTCAAACCCTCCTGATTTCAAGAAATAAAACCCCCTTTCCGTACCCGTCGGGTGCTTAGTATACGTATATAAACTTATAGCTCACGGTCGTTGAGTTGATCCGACCGGAGAGCTATCGAGTGTTGAGTTGGTCCACTCTGGTTCCGCTGTATGGAAGTAGAGGTGCAGATGACACTAATATGATAGACAACGAGGATTTGTTTCCATAGCTTATCACCTCCACGGTTGTTGAGTTGGTCCAACCGGGAAGGCTACTGGCTTTGATACGGTCAGCCAGAACATATGTGGAATTCATCTCCTGCAGAAAAGGATTTATTTCCATAGCTTGTCACCTCCACGGTTGTTGAGTTGGTCCAACCGTGAAGGCTACTGGCTTCGAGTTGATCAGCCAGGACATATGTGGAAATCATCTCCCGTTCTAATGATAAAAGATTAAAGAAATGCATATGAGCATATCATTTGATTTAATTGGATATTGCCATGATTTATATTTATGATCAGCATGTTGTTTTTCATGTTTTAAATATCGTTCAGTCTTTGTATTTCACATTTCAATATTTTATTATCTACAATTGAAGGCATACAGGTATGTTAAACCTAACAGTAGTGTTAGTACCTCACTGAGCTCCTGTAGCTCATCCTGTTATTGTATAATCTTTTGCAGGTAGTAAGCAGGGTCATGGTTCTGCTTAGAATGGAAGATAGGGTCTTGATTTCCTTAGTCGGCTTTGACCACCTGGCCCACGTCGTGTATTACATTTCGTGTTTATGATTTGAGGAGTATAGTCAACTCCTATCTAGACTTGTGTTGTATTTTAAGACATTATGGTTTGTATCAGTATTGTATTTGACTTTATGTTTTCCTAATATTAGCGTTGATTATGAGTAAATGTTTGTTCTATACAGCCTTAGGCTGGGGTTCATTCCCTGACCTGGCTGGTGTGACACCTGGGTCCGAAAAAGGATAAGGGTGTTACATGTTTCCTATTTGGCTCATTGTCTCTTATAGTTTTGTTCTCCTTCCGAGTAGCAGTATTAAAACAGTCTCAACCATAAATGGTGCTTCACTACCTTGCACTTCCCCGCAGATCGCTTCGATCCCTTGATAGGATGGGCCCTCAGTCTTAATTTTCCTCTTCCTACCCTTTGAGACCGCCTTCTCCATCCACTCAGCCGCCCGAACACTGGCCAATAATGTGTTGGCTATCTCATCGGCAGACATCGCTTTACCTATAAAACGGAAAGAAAGTAGGAGGTCAAAAAACAGTCAATTGAATATTAAATACAGAAGCAAGTTCTAAGAGTCCCTACCCTTGGCCAGATAAGGACCGTCGTTGATCGGTTAAATATTTATTAATCGACACACGATAGAATTCTTTAAATTTTTCCAACCATTTGTCCTCTTCAGGACTCAATTTTTCCTTGTTGGCTACATGAGTCCGAGGAATGCCCCATTCGATCGGGAATCCTCATTCCTTACTACTGGATACAAAGAAAAATTTACTCTTCCAACTTTTAATTGAATCAGGAGTTGGACCAAGGAACTATCTACTTTGTCTAGCACAAAAGTAATACCAATCTGTGCTCCTATCCTAATTTAGACTGAAAAGAAGATTGAAAAGATAAGCAATGGGCTCAACTTCAAAATGAGACAACACCATTACAAACGTTGTAATGACGGAAAATAATGATGAAGATTTGAGGAAATGGTAACCTAAGACCAGCTAACAGAGCATCATAATAGATAAATAAGTCTCCCTTCTGTGGGGGAGAACAAGCATATTTGCCAGAAGCGGGAATTCTATAGGAGAAAGGAAACAAGGAGAGTCCGTATTGTTCTGCTAACTTCTCAATCTTAGTTTTAGAAAGTATATTTTCGAAGGAATTAGAACAAGGTTTAGGGTTTTTAACATCCTTAGATTTAACCCTAGACGGTAAAGCCACAACAAATGGAGAAACAGCAACGAAGACAGGGGCTTCAAGCCCTAAAATAAGGGCAGTTTCCATACCTGAAGAAATGAACAGCGCTGAGATCAATAGTTCTGAGTGAGGAGAAGGAGGACCAAGCATACAAAGCAAAGAGATGAATTGAACAATGGCAGCGCGACAATTTTGCTTTCAAACGAGAGAAAAAACCCCAGGCACGGGTTTTAAACAGTCTCAAATTGCATTCAACGGTTCATATTACTTCCCAAAACGACGTTTGATTCTAAGACAACATGTGTATTTTGATCCCACGGCCAAAAAGGAAGAAGAGAACCTAATCAAGGAGATGGTAAACACTTGGCAACATGGGATAATGCGGTCATCATCAGTTACTTCCCCCGTGCCTTGTTTCGCTTTGACACCACTTTTTGAAAACCGTGCTCAAAGACGGAAAGACAGTGGATAATAAATGAACACATTTGAACGACCCTTTTACCTAGATATATCTTGCATCACAAGAATCCATCAAACCCTAGCAATCCGCAAAATTCTCTTCAGAAGATTCGTTACAAAACAATTTCGTCCAAATTACCAGAACAGCTACTATCTGCTTCATTCCAATGAACACAAAGTTATAAAAGCCAAGACAAAAATGCAACTGATCGGTGAATATCCGAAAAACATCATCAATGGATAAGCCTACAACCCCTAAGAAAGAATGGCAATGAGACAAAAATGACTTATCAAACCAATCATATGCTTAGCTTCATGAGTCCGAATAATGATCAAAGATCATTCCTCGAACTCATCGCAAGCATACTTAAGAGGGGAGGGGGAGGGGGGGCTTGTTATAGGGTGGGAAATGGTAGGACACGTGACGTTCATCCGAATAAGCCATGTGTCCACATCATAAGACCCCGTAACTGACCAAATCAGAATTGACCCATTCCCCTCGAAATAGCCCGCTTGTTTCATGGCAGAACACAACTCATCCGTTCATGGGCATTAAAAATCATTCATTGGTTTAATAGCTTTGAATATCCATCCCCCCATCTAAAGCATCACATCAACTTATCGGTTCAGAGCCATTTTTCACCTCTTCGGCTCAGAATACATCATTTGTTCTTCAGCTCAAAGAGAGACATCCCCGTTCTTCTGTTCTGACCTTCTAGAAGAAATACAGCTGTTGCCATGTTGGTCTTCTAGAAGAATTACAGCTGTCAACAGCTCAGGACCAGCTGGCTGCTTAGTTGAAGCTTAGCTGGCAAAACACGTGTTGGAATTCCCAACTTGCGCTCCAAGCTACCGGAGCCTATAAAAGGTGACGTCTACAGTTCATTTGGATATCTCGATCTCAGAAAGCGAAGCTCTGCCTCATTAGAGACTTAATATCTTCTTCTCCATTTTTTCCTCTAAGATTTCTGTTGATCCCTTCTCAATCTGTAAGAATGTCCATAAATATCTTGGTTATAGTGGATTTGATCTCTTGATCTCGTGGTTTTTCCCTGGTTTAGGTTTTTCCACGTAAATTTGGTCTTTCTCTTCTTTTTGTTTTGATCTCTGATTGATTTTCTCCTGAAATGGCCACACAAATCATATAAATTCAATTATTGTTAAGGAATTAGGGTTTCTTCCATGATTTAGCTTCAACTATATATATATATATATATATATATATATATATATATATATATATATATATATATATATATATATGTTATGAGAAAAAAATATTCATGAATTCCAAATGGACATATGGCATGATCCAAACCGCTAAGGCGGAGACTTGGATAATCAATCATCCAAGGCAGGCAGGGACGGATCTAGATTTTTATTTTGTGGGGGGTGGGTGGGTGGGCAAACTAATATTAAATATAAAAAAAATATAATGAAACACAAATTCATCAAAAATTTGTCATATGAGAGTAACATAGTACAATTGCTCTCGGCGTGTTTTCATAGTTTGAAAACGATGCATGATTTTTTCATTATCAATACTACAAAATATATCTTTTTCTATATAAGTAATCAAACAATTGTTCATCCAAAAATCTCTCATTTGGTTGCGCAAGAAAGAAAGCCTATGTAGGTGGAAAAACATGAAAAACGAAAATATTCTAGTAAGCTTTCATCATATAACCAACAAATGATGGGTAAAAACTAGAAAGCATACATTCAGAGAACTAATGCAAAGAAAACATGAAAATTTTCAAAAAAAAAATACATACTCGAGAGCTAGAGAAAATAAGAATTTGAGAAGGGGGTGAACTCACACTCGCAGTCGGCGAGTCGCAGGGTTAGAAAATAAGAATTGGGAAAGGTAATGGAATTAAACTTTTTAAAATCAATTTCTTCATATAAATTCTTAGATAATTTTTTAATTGATTTTGTATAGATTTCATTTCCTGATTTTAGTGGGGGCAAATTGAAATAGTCAAAAAAATTTAAATATTATTTCATTAAAACCAATTTCTTCATATAAGTCCTTAGATAATGTTTTAATTGCTTTTGTATAGATTTCATTTTCTGATTTTAATGGGGGCAAATTGAAAAAAGTCAAAAAATAAATAAATTTTATTTCATCATTTCTTAAAATTGAGTGGGGGCAGCTGCCCCCACTGCCCCCATTGCCCCCACTCTACATAAGTCCATGAAGGCAGGAAATGAATCTCTAAAAGCACCAAAATTTGACGAGGAGGTCTCGAGTATCCTGGTAAAAAGACGAAATGTCTCCTCTGAAATCTCTCTTGGAAAACTCTCTTCTATAAAACCTCTCTCTCCCTCTCTCTCTCTCTTCGAGTTCTGACTTGATTGTTTAAGGATCCCACTTCCCCAAGCACGAGCGCTTCGACTCATTTTCTCCCATGGTTCTCTCCACTTCCTAAACAGGGTTGGATACGTGAAGGCCAATCTTAGGAGTTATTGATCCAAGAGTCCTACGGGGAGAAGAAGGAAGGTCAACAACCGTAACTGACCTTATCCTCGTAAAGAATGAAGAATTCCCATCATTTTTCAACTCATCTCTCTCGTTGATCAAGATCCTTTCAAATCCCAAGAAAGAGCGGTTATTTGAATCAACAGTTTGGCGCCGTTCGTGGAGAATATTATCTTCTTTAACAAGAAGCCATGAAGCTCAACCATAGCAAGAGGCAAGAAGAGTCACATACCTAATCAAGTGGAGGATAAACCACAGAGCACAATGGTGTCTAAGAAGCTAAAGAATCTCATCAAGATCAACATATGATCCCTAGAGATGAAGTTTAAGATTCGAGATATCGAGTTCGAAATATGGAGCAACATGCATCGCAACTTCTCAAGCCTTGGAACCCAAAGACAAGATCCATTCTAGAAGGGAAGGAGAAATTGTCCCATCAACAAGCAGCATAAGGTTACCTGAGCTACTACCCGAAAATTCTCCAAGAGCTCAGTTCAAGGTCCTCTCACAGGAAAAGAAAGAACGACTTAGGTATGTTGCTCGGACGATTTCCCCTTTCATCTCAAAAATCCTTGATGCTCTGCTCCTAGTCGGATTTAAAATCCCATCGAAACATACAATGGAAACTTGGGGCCCATTGATCATTTGGAGTCCAGCCATGATGTTGCTCTATGGAGTTTGTGACGACATCATGTGCAGTGCGTTCCCAACCACCCTGCGAAGCGCAGTCTATATGTAGTTCTCTAGCCTATCGCCGAAATCTGTTTCTTTTTTGGAAAAGTTGAGCGAGCTCTTCGTTAACTACTTCATAAATAACAAAAATCAGAAGAAACCATCAGCAATGTTGATAACAATGAAGCAACATGAAGGGGAAATCCTTTGAAGCCACATCTGTTTTTGCAACATGGAAACTCTCGAAGTCCCTAGTCTCAATTAGACCTTCGTTGTAGTCGAACTGATGGAAGGATTACACTGATCTCCTTTCTAGTTCTCCCATTTCAAGAAACAACCCAAAGATTTGGTTGAACTCTTGGCTAACACAAAGAAGAATATCAATGTAGAGGAGATTCAGGCATCGAGGCAGGAAGAAACAAAATATGAGAAACCGAAGAAGGAACAGAATGAGAGCCAAGAGACTTAAAAGATTTTCAAGAAATCGATATTCCAACTACAATAAAGGAGTCAGAAGGAAGTAGTTACTCGTTTTAGTAACTGTGGCCTATTAAATGCTAGCTGAGGAGAGATCCTTATACAGATACAAAATTAGAGAATCATTAAGTGGCCTGCCAAAATGAAATTCATCACCGGCCAAAAGGATATGGGGAAATATTGACGATTCCATTGAGATCATTGTTATGATACTGAAGAATGCATATAGTTGAAAGATGAAATTGAAGACATGATCTGATAAGGACCTCTCCTTGCATCTTTGACGAGATCTACAGAAAGAAGGTCCATCTCCTAAAATATGAGGCCTACATCTTGCTAGAGTTATTAATTAAATTGTCGGAGGCCGGGCCTGTAGAGGCGAAAGTAGATAAGAGTGTAAAAATTATTCTCGGATGTCTACCCGAGCGGATTAATGGAGGAAGAAACCATGAGTTGTGCAACCTATTACTTTCTCTGATGATGACCTCGAGGGAATCTATCACCTCTACGATGACGCTCTGCTAGTCACTGTTACAGTCACCAATTTCGAGGTCAGACATGTCTTAATTGATAGCTGACGCCATATTCTGGAAAAAACCTATACTATTGAGAGGTTGTCCGACCTAGCTTATATAATATAATGGACTTAGGATGGGGGAAGGGAGGATGCGGGGGCAAATTTCTTAAAAGGTCATTCCATGCTTAGCACTTGAGGAAATATTATCGATGATTGGCTCAAGAGCCTCTGCTCATTTTAGAGCCGAACAAACAGATCGTCAGTGCCCACATGGACTCTTCACCCTTCTTAGGGCTCAACCATTTGACCCTTTTTAGGACAAAAATTCGATCTTGGGGGATCAGATCATCCTTGTCCCCTTTCAGGGCATACAAAGATTGATCACTAAACCCTCAAGACCCCGACACGGATTCTATCCTCTGGGATCAAATCAACCCAATCCCCTTTTAGGGCACATAGAAATTTATCACTAAAACACTTAGGACTTTGACATGGATGGACATTTTTAGAGCGCCCTTTTTAGTGCTTGACCATTTGATCATTTTCAAGGCGCCCTTTTCAAGGCACAACATTGATCCTTTTGGGTCAGATCATTTTCACCTTTTTCATGGTTTGATTAGATGAATCTTTAAAGCCCATAAGATTTGTTTGTTTCCGATCAGATGAATCTTTAAAGCCCAGAGGAAGAAGACTTGAAGGAGCTAATCGCCCCCATCCTCCACAAGATGCAACTTATCTCTATCTTGTTCAAGCTCAGGAAGATAAGTTTTCTACTCATATCTACCATAGTCTGGTTCAGTGATATGAGTCGTTAAGGCCTAAGAGATTACATTACTTCAAATCTGGTATGGTTTATGGGATTTAAGTCCCAAAGTCGATGACCAAAAAAGTTGAACACTTGGTGAAATTTCAAAAAGCAAGTTGGATCAGTTTTGGAAGATGAAGAAGAAAGCACTCACTCAAAGAGAGAAAAGTAGACAAAGTAAGTCAAATGCTATTTCTTTATTGATTGAATGAATCTTTTGTAAGTTTACAGTTAAAAAGAAGAAAAAAAAATATACAAAGCATGAAAAGCTTATTCTTGAAGAGCGGATTGAGGCACCTTAACCTCGGTTAAAGTCGAAACATCAGGCTTTGCTTCAATTTCAGCTTTAGCTGAACCAACATCATTGATAGGATTGAGGGGAAAATATTGGAGGGAACCCTCAAAGTTTAGTGAGGTAATGTCCAACTCTGAATATTCGAGGATGATCTCTTTGAAGATCTTGAAGCCCTCCTCAGCTTCTCTGGCAACACAATCGACGACTTCATCCTCGAACTCCTTTTAGTTCTTGAACTCTGCCACCCTCTACGCAACATAGGGTTTGAGTTCCTCCAAAAATTCCTAGGATCCCTTGAACTTCTCCACCATTTCTTTACCAAACGCGATGAGCTCATTCTCCTTGAAGTCAGTCATTGCCTTTTCCACTACATCCTCTATAACCCGACGCTTCGTAACTTCAAGCTCCTCTCTCAAATGACGAGAGTAGGCCTTAGAAGCTTGCAGAAGGTCAAAAATGCTCTTTATTTCATCAAGGGTTCGAAGTCTTTTGTTCTTATCGATCTCAACCTCTTTCTCTAGAGCTTTTGCTCTGGTTTTGAAGTCAGTTATTTGGAGTTTGAGGTTGGTGACCTCCTGCTTAGCTTGACACAACTTTGTCTTGGCCTTACTTAGCTCCTTTGCAGGGTCTCCAAGTGTGGCCTCCTCCCACAATCGTTTCACCAGGTGGATAAGGAGACCATATGACATTATAGAAGAACTTCACGTCAATGAAAAGCGAGGAGTGAAAGAGACTAAATAAGTTACAAACCTTCATCCTAGATAAAGTCAATCACCAAGACAGCTTCTCATTGGGGAGACCTTCCAAGGTGGCGAGGTTGGACTCCAAAAGGAGAACGCCTCGAAGGCCTCAGTTGTAGCTACCTCATCGATGAAGAGAGACTTCACCTCGACAACACTGGAAGTCAAGAGGTTACACTTAGGTGAGGAGGGATATCCTGACTCCAAAATTATGGGGATGTCGACAGCAGTAGGTACGTCAGGCTTCGTGTCGGAATCCTCGTGCAAGATCACCAGACGAAACCAACCCATAAGGACCAAGTCCTTAGAGGTTTCTAGCTCCTCAACTGTAGAAGCAATCAAGACTGCTACGGCCTCCAGTTGATCTCGGGAGTTCTTTAGAGGAGGAAAAAGCTCTTCAGATGGATGTTTGGTCCAACGTGGAGTTAACGAAGCGGATGAACCCACCCACCTCTTCTTCGAAATCCCCTACAGAAGCAATCGCCTATCCATCTCGTGTTCTACGAAGAGAAAGTGGAATTGGTCAGTCATTGTTAGATTGAAGAACTTCGTAAATAAAATATGTACACATTGGAGAGGCAAGCTAGGCCATGCAGAGGTTCTCTACCGTTACTAAGTAAGGGCAGGAAAGTCCTAGGCTTGAAAGAATATCACTTGATCCTTTTTCATAGGAGATCTATGCCCTAAAAGAGAAGTCTATGTTTGGGGGAACCCCAGAGGTATGGACTATCCAACTTGATTCAAAAGAAACAAAAAGGACCTTCACTTCCATTGATGGATTAAAGAAGGGGTTTTTCCTAATAAAGACCTATGGGGCCTAGTGGTAAAAATTAGTACCAGTCCCCAAAACGCAGATGTTTTTTTATTATGAAAAAGAAGACAAAACTAGTAAAGAGAAGGCTCGAATCCGACCAAAAGAAATTGGATGGCGACAACACCGAGAATCCTCCATGAATTCGGGATAAGTTAAGTAGGAACCAAATTACGGAAAGACGGGATTTTACAAAAAGGAGGGTGAGGAAGAAGCAAACCAACCCTAAACAATTTTACATAGAAGGCTAGTGTCACCCCCCGACCCAGATCCCGGGACCTCGGGCACGTCAACAGACCGGCCGTACCCAAGTGGAGACGGGCCCCACTCGAGTACAAGGCCTAAGTAATAAGAGCAGATAACATATAATAAATCAAAGTGTCTAAAATGTCATAAATAATAATGTCAGAGTCATACAGCAGAATTTAAAGTCATAAAGGGTTCAAGAAATCATATAACAATCTATACAGAATCAGGCCCTATAAGGGTCCTACAAATGAGACTCTCACACACAACCTGAGGTCCTCGGACCTCTCCATCCTATCCCAGTCCCACGTGCAGCTCCAAATCCTGAGGGCTATCTGTTCCTCTTAACCTGGAAGGGAAAAAGAAAGTGAAGTGAGCTTTCGAAAGGAAAGCTCAGTAAGTGCACTGCACAGAAATCACGAAAAGCACAGTCCAAATAGTCAAGATAGACAAATCAAGACAAACAGTCAAGACATGGATCATATCAGGGAAACAATCGGAACAGCACAAGAAACCAAACAAACGGGGCCCCCTAAACTCATCCAATCATACCTTTACGGTAAGCACAAGTGCCGCGTGCCTCAGTGGTCAAGTGCCGGACGACATGTGACTATGCTCCATAGGTACGCATACCCATCCAAACGCATACCGACCCAACCTAAACACAAGCACCACGAGTCCCACAGTAATGTCCCGGTCCACGGTGGCATGCTCAGTGAGCATCCAAAAAGACAACTTGTCCAAACAACCAATCACAGATGTGGAAAACATCAAACAAAACATGTATACCGGGAATCAACAACATATATCCAGATCAAAACCACAAGCACAATCATGATAACAATCGAGAATATACCAAACCAGGTAATAAGAGGGCCAGAGAAACCCATCTCAGGGTGGGAGCTAGGCAAAGACACTTACCTCTCCTGGAATACTACAGGACTCCCTCCTGACTTGTCTCTACGTCAAAATCAAAAACGGCGTCCCACGGCGCTCTCAAGCATCGCCTCCTTGACAAACAATATCTCCCCTGCATCTCTACGCGCCCTTGGCTTGCCCGACGTTGATCGTCCTTTCCTTTCCGCCCAGAGGGTGGACCGTCGCCTGTTACTCCTCTCCCGATCGCCCACCAAGAAAGAAGCCCCGCCGTCATTGGTATATATATATATATATATATATATTAAACCATATATATATATATATATATATATATATATGTAAAGTCTCAAATCAGATCCACAATTACCAATCCAATTTCACGCTTTTTGATTTGAAATCAAACTCAGCCATACACTTATACCAATATTTTATTATTATTTTCTTGAATTCAAAACAAGCCTTAGTCTCATCCATCTATTATATCTAAATCTTTGGCAGAGATGCCCTTTTCCATATTTGAATCATATACTTTATTTTATTTTATTTTATTTTATTTTTTTGAATTTCAAAACAACTCCTTAATCCTCTTATATATATATATATATATTCCAAATAAATGAACACCAATTAATTAAACCCCGATTTTATTCAATCAACTATTTCAAAAAAGTAATAAAATATTAAATAAAATCCCAATAAGTCCAATTATCCAAGTTTGGAGAATTCTTCCATCCATAAAAATAATTAACGAGAACTAAAAATCAATTATTCATAGAAATTCCTTAAAACAAATCGAAAATCCTAAATTATAATCCAACTTAGGAATCCTTCCTTTTTAACCACATAATTAAAGCAAATAGCTAAAAAAAAAAATTTAACCCCTAAAATCCTGGATTTTACAGCTAGCTCCCTAGACCAAGGAGAACTGGCTCATTCCCTAGAGTTTGGAAGCCTAACTCTAAAGGGAGACTGGATATCAAATCATCACCTATTTGAATGAGTGCAGGGAAACTAAGGGAACATGATACCGACTCAACACCGTCGGATGCCCTTACCCCACCTTCTGAGGTTGATCCCTAGTCATGAGAGGAGAAACGCCCATTACCTCGATATTGGAAGATGAAGGGTAGTCGCTGAGCGAGAAGTTAAAAAAATTTCAAACAGTGGCAAGGGGTCTCAAAAGTAAAAGCAAGGATGACGAAAATGCAACCCTAGCATTTTGTGGGCCTATTTACAAAAATTCCCATAGACATGGTTTCCCATAAGCAATTAACTGGAGCCCTGCAGCCCAAGCAACTTTCTAGGCAGGCACACCAATTGATGAGTAACACGTAGGTCAGTGTATATGTCATGCCTCGAGGAAATCTTGTGAGAGGTCGCACCCATTGTCTCCTCCGTCAACTTCTGTCATTACTTTTCAACCAAAAACGCTTCTAAAGTTGAAGTGCTTTGTCCATCAGGAATCACGATCTGTCTATGTGGCTACCCTATCAGTTCGGTTTCACCCAAAGACGACACTTTATATAAAACTAAGTGACTGAAGCGGCTTTTTTGATGCAATCATGCTCCTACCAAAGACCGACCTCCCCAGACCTTACCTGGCTAAAAGCAGGTCACCTTGGAGAGTTGGTGGAGATTTGGATAATCAATCATCCAAGGGTAAAAAATGAATCTCCAAGGGTGCCAAGATTTAGCTAGTAAGGTCAGTAAGCTATAAAAAGAGGTCTTCAGTAAGGGAACGAAATCTCTCCTCTAAAACCTCTCTTCTGAAAACTCTCTCTCTCTCTCTCTCTCTCTCTCTCTCTCTCTCTCTCTCTCTCTCTCTCTGAGTATTGATTTGATCGTTAGAGAGTCCCCCCATAGCACAAGTGCTTGGATTCTTTTTCTCCCACGATTCTGTCCTCTTCTAAAATAAGGTTGGATACATGAAGACTAATCGTAGGAGTTCTTAATCCAGGAGTCCGATGGAGAGAAGGAAGATAACCATGACCGACCTCTTCCTCGAAAAGGCAGAAGAATTCTTATCATTTTTCAACTCATTTCTTTTAATGATAAAGATCCATTCAGATCCCAAAAAGAATGAATATGTACATCAACATATTTAAATCTTAAAATATTATTTATGGTATTAAATTTTATACTCTTATAGGAGTATAGTAATTTGACACACGGAATGTTGCATGTGGTGGTAGTGCACCTTAGGCATGTACGCCCAATAACCCTCTTTATTGAATCTCCTCACGACCCAACTACCTTTTCGAGAGTACAATAAAATTATTTTTAAAAAAAATAGATAAATTATATTCATTAACTAAATAAGGTAGTTAGATGCATTAAAATGAGATTGTTACTACATTAGTTCAAAATATAAAACAATAGATATATAGATGGCATGTGTATGGTTATGTAGGTTGTGTTAAGTGTTTCTGCATCTGCTACTCTAACTCATTGTCCGAGGTTCTATGAGAGTTGGTGGGTTGTGTTGACTCCTCTTTGTGAATACAAGGCTCCTCTTGACAAAGCATGCTTGTTCATTATTATTGCATCACACTAAGAGATCAGCAAAAGGAAGTTAATATCATAAATTATTTTGAATAAACACGATACTTGTTATTAAAACATTTTCGATTCCTTTCTAATCAGAGGGACCATGGAATGGCCATTGTGACCGGTTCCAAACCCATACGCATACTTTGGTACACCTGACCAAGTTTGTAAAGGTCCTGAAAGGATTATGGGGTGTTCTATGTTTGCATGTGTAGGACCGTCCAGAGACACTCTATCTCCATATTAGTATGATATTGTCCACTTTGAACTTATGGGCCCAAATTCAAGTGATTTTGTCTTTGATTAATTAGTTTCATCCAAAAGACTTAACTTTAATGAAAATGAGTCCATCTCTTACTCTCACTTCTCCTCCACTGATAATGCGGGACTATTGTTTGACACCCAATAACATGAGACTGCAGAAATGATTCCATACATTTTGCACATATATGCAACGAAACAAAAGAAACAAATGATGCACCATGAATTCATCTTCATTTTCAGACAGGTAGCATTCTGTTTGTATCCGCTGCCACTATCGTTCACTGTGGATGTATTCCATGATGTGACATTCTCGTTAAACCCAAATTCCTAATGATTAATTTGTCCACACATTAACAAAGACACCATTTACGATGAGATTAATTTAGCATTTATTTAAAGCACGATCGACTTTGTGTACCGATGATTAATTAATATAAGATTCGGGTGTTCATTAATATTCTTGCCAACTAAATGGCTTCGCTGTTTCAGTTGACTTTTTTGTACATACGGACACGTCTCAAAGCATAAGTCATTATATATTTTCTTCGTGGATGCGCATATTTCACCATTAATGGCCGGTTCCGAGCTCGTTCAAACTGTATCGTCTTCATGGCTGCATGAACAGCGGCGAGATTGAAGTTCACAGGAATTGACTTCAACGTGCATGCATGCCTGCCTCAGAATTTCCTTTAACATAATTGTTGGATATATTATGATGATTTTATGATTTCATAAACATACAAGATTTTGTTGGGTCTTAGAAAAAAGGAAATTTTTTCAGATTTTTATTTCATTTTTTTATCAGTTTAATTTGTAAGTTTGTATATATTATACCTCTCATCTATGTTTTTTTCTAAATAGGAAATTGAACAAATTGAGAATATATATATAACTTTTCCCACCTTATTTATTTATTTATTTATTTATTTGACATAAGGGACATCAAGGGACATGGGCTTAAGTGACAAACACCCTTGACCCATTATCATCCGCGTACAGAGATATATGGGGACTTGAATATGTGGGGACTCGAACCTGAGAGTATGCCCAATCAAGTAAATTACCCAGCGCACAGAACTCGAGATACCGCTAGACCAATGGTCCTTTGGTTTCCACCTTATTTTTCATCTACCAAACATACATGATTTTGCTCTTCATTTTGTACTAGTGTTTTTTTTTTAATTATACTTATAAAGTCTATTAATTAAAGAAAATTGTCCTACATATATGAAATTAAAAAGATTACACTAGTGGACCCTACAATAATAAATACACTTGTTACACATTAAATTAGCTTTAAAAACAAGTTATTTAAGAAGGGACAAGTGGAAAAGAAAGAAAAAGGGAAGAGAGGAAGAGAGAAGAATGGGAGCAGTATACCAACAAGAAGCTCACAAAGAGTATTGCAAGCATGTTGGCAAGAAGCTCATACTTGGTGCAATCTATGCTCTTCTTCCCTTAGCTCTCCTCCACTCTTTGTTATTCAGATCAATCCCCTCACAACATGATGATGATCAAGATTACTCCATTCCCTCCTCTCAAGGTAATTAATAATCTTGAATCCTTTCTTTCAATACACTCTTGTTAATTACCAACTGCCTTCGGGTCATGTGGTACCAGGGTTAAGGGCATTTGCCTGTGAACCTTTGGGTGTTCCACGCCGCGTGAGCCTTCTGGTGCTCCGTGTTGCATGTAAGCCTTCGGGTGATCCGTGTATGGATTCATGTCCCTTGATGACATCCCTCGGGGGCCCTTGTCGCCTAACTAAAAAAAAATACACTCTTGTTAATTAATGTTAAAACAGGTGTAGCTAAGAAAATTGAAGAGAAAGGAGTAGGATTGCAGCACTGTGACTACTCTAATGGAGATTGGGTTGCAAGCACACAAGGCCCTAAATACAACAACACAAGCTGCAAGATGATCAGAACGGGCCAGAATTGCCTCGGCAACGGCCGGCCGGACACCGGTTATCTCTACTGGAGATGGCAGCCAAGAGAGTGCAAACTCAATGAGTTTGATCCTCACTTGTTTCTCAAGTTCATTGAAAAGAGACACATAGCTTTCATTGGTGACTCTTTAGCAAGGAACCAGCTTGAATCTCTACTTTGTCTCTTAACCACTGTATCAAGTCCAGTACTCAAGTACCAATATGGAGAGGATAACAAGTTCAGGAGATGGACTTTTGATCCTCCATACAATGCCACCATTTCCATCTACTGGTCTCCATTCCTAGTCAAGGCCATGGACACAACTCAAGGTCACAACAAGGTGTACATGGATTCCATTGATAAGAGATGGGCTTCAGAGATCAACACCATGGACATGATCATCTTCTCAATAGGACACTGGTTCAATAAACCAGCTATCTTCTATGAAAATGGTAGAGTTCTTGGTTGCCATAACTGTGGTACCGATAACTCAAACCACACCGAAGTCGGGATCTTCGACATGATGAGGAAGGTGACCAGGGCTGCCATTGATGAAGTTAGCGAGAGAGTTTATAAACATAGAGAGATCTTTGTCGCAACAACGACATTCTCTCCGGATCATTTCGAAGGGGCTTGGGACAAAGCTGGGGCTTGTCCTAAGGTAAAACCTTATGAAGATGGAGAGAAGGAGATTGGATATGTTGAGAGGGAGATGAGGAGGGTGGTGGTGGAGGAGGTGGAGGTGGCTGCAAAGGTGGTAGAGGAGAAGGGGAGGAGAATTAGGTTTGAGATTTTGGACGTGATGAAGTTGGCGAGCATGAGACCTGATGGGCATCCAGGGCATTATATACATCCTTATGTGATGGCTAAGGGATATAAAGGACCCTTCCATAATGATTGTTTGCATTGGTGTTTGCCTGGGCCTATTGATGCTTGGAATGAGATTTTGTTGGAGTTGATCAAGAGATGGGAACATGAAGAATCTCTTAATAAGGGATTGGTGAGGTGGCTTGATTAATTCTCTCTTGGGATGTTGAATTAATGAAAACACTTTGTTTTGTCATTTGATCAGCAGTAATTATTAGAGAGTGATTGAGTTGTGCTATTCTTATTGATAGATGTGATTAGGTGATGCACGTTATTCTGGTGTAACGATTAATATAATTAACATTATTTTGATTATTATTATTATTTTATTTTATATATTTTTTAAAAAAAGGTGGATAAATAAAGTTTATTTAATTAGGTTTGGAAATTTTAGTATATATTACACAACCGAGATACAAAAAATAGAAGCATGTAATTTGGGTGTCCTAGTTGTGTGATCAACACCACAGTTCTCTTCCCCATTAGGTTTTATCATCCTTGAAGACTTTAACCAGTGGTGGAACCATAAGCAAAATTAAGGTGATGCTGACTTCAACTTAAAAAAATTATATTAATTCAAACTTAAGATTATTTGTTTATGTTAACTTAATTCCTCTGCTTAAAAAAAATAAAAATAAGTTTTATTTTCTTTTTAATTCTTTGGGTACAAGTCTAATTCCATCCATACTTTATTGGAGGATTAATGTATGTAAAAAACATAGAAATCACAATAAAAAAATTATGATATTGGCATTAAGTTCAAATAATAAAAGAAATCACTAAGATATGAGGCGAAAAGAAAAAGATTTATTGGGAATATATGAGCAAAATTTAAATTTTATAAGTGATATCAGTATTAATTTAAAAAAACAAATTGTGGCGCTTAGGATTCCAACCCAAGTCTACATAACCATAGTGTACACTAGACTACAGTAATATTTTAATTTGGAATGTAGTAATAATATTAAATACTTATAACAGTAATTTCATAGAGGTAGAGGTCCTCCTGGAGCCATGGAGATAGAGGCCCTCCTGGAGCCAAGGGGGTACTTGAGCACCCCCTTGCCCCCCCTCCTCCCTAGAGAAGTCTAGACTCCACTTTGTCGCTTTTTGTGCCACCTCCAGCCCCTCCAGCCTCAGTCTCTTGGATGGTGGTGTTGCATCAAACCAAGTGTTATGAGGGAAATTCCACTAGACACATAACGCGATTCGAATAGCTTGATCTGAGGATACACATGGTGGAACCCCAATAACCCAGGCAGGTAACGCATGTGCGGATCCTCTCCAACGAAATACCAGAAAACATAACTTTGAAGAAGACGATGAAAGCACAACCAAGACACATCTGAAGCCCAGTCAAGGCTCCAAAAAGCCCTATCTGAGTTAGCATCTAATTGGAGCTTACTTGGCGCCCAAGCAAGGGGTTTCTTGGAGTTCAAGCCATCTGTGATAAAGGGAAAACGGGAAAGGAATAAAAGGGGATGAGAAGAGGGAGGGAGGGGACTTCTTAACATATCTCTCAACCAGGGCCTTAATCCTCTCTCTCTACTCTCTCACTCATTCTCTCTTTCTCTCCCCGGATTGTCTCCATCATTCCACCATGAATGCCCTTTTGATCAATCTTGTGCTCTCCCTTTTTGATCGAGTAGACTAACTTGATTGTCGAAGAGTCCAGGGAAAGACATCTAGACTTCCATTTATGTAGGCCACCACCGAAGACGAGGTCGCAAGTTCGAGCGAGAAGGATCGACAACTCAAATTACAACTCTGACAACTCTGACACTCTCACCGACGAGGTCCCAAATAATAAATTTGCTCGTTGATCCCGATCAATTCCGATCTCGAAGAGGAGCCTATCGTCGGCATCAACACCAAGATAGTATGAGGAAAATAATATCATGAATAATTTTTATGAAAGCACGTCATTTGTCTTGAAAACATCACATATTGTGTTCTCCTTGTATGCTCTAGATGATGGTCATGATTGTGAGGTTTCATCCTATCATAGTGTTTTGTCCACCCTAGAGGAGATTCTCTCGGTGCCCTAAAAGTCATGCAGGTTCCCCAGCCCATCTTATATTATGAAGATGCCTCAGAAATGGTGCCAGATATTAGATATATATGGGCAGGAGATTAGGAGGCACATCACCAATTCATTTTTTTGATTTGCACAGGAAACATTGTGAACATGCTCCTTTTCATTTCACATGTATAGGTTGCCCAGGGTGAGGATTCTATTTTCCTTTGCCAACCATGCAAAGAGCTTGAATTTGAGGGGGCATGGTTTCTTTTGGAAGTCCTTTCGTAGGTCATTTCGAGCTCCACCATCCACCTTGAAGATATAAAGTGCCTTTACAAAGAATAGTTGGGTTAGCATCATCTTTCATGTTCTCTCTTCAAGTGCTTGGCTGTTTGGATGAGTATTCTAAAGGTGTTGAAGATTGAAATTATGTTGTCTCCATTTGGGATATATAGAGGGCCCGGTTTGAGGATTGGCTTCCCTCGTTGTATCTTTTCTTGAGCATCTTAGATTGATGTGGATTATTTTAGGATTAAAGGTTGGATGTTTCGATGTCTATTCCAGGGTGATTGTCCCTTTATCCAGTTGTCTATCCAGAAGTTTATGGAGTTTCTAGGCCCTAGTTTGGAGGAGATTTTGGTAAGTGTTACTGGTCCTTCTCCACAAATGCCTTTCCAGAAGTTTGATGCTCACCCTGAGGCTTGTTTATAGTCATCAATGAAGCCCTCTCTGAATTATACTTCTTTGAATATTTTGAGACATAAACTGGCCTTTACTGTGAGTATCCTCCACCACCATTTTCCTAGCAGTGCTCCATTAAACTTCTAAAGGTTAAGAATACCCTATCCTCTCTGTGTTTTTAGCCGATACGAACTTGCAACCTTTCCCAGTTCATCAAATGATAAGTATGTGATTCTTTGACCACTCCTTTCTTGTAAAAATCCAAGGATTTTTAGGGCTAGTTTGATTTGCTTTTAATTAGTTTTTTAGATAATCGTTAGCTTAATAAGGGAATATTCCCAAAGTTGGACATGTTAGAACTTTTATTTGCTTTTTAAGCAATTGTTATGGAATAAATTTTTTTTTATTTTTTATTTATTTCCCTTGAATATTTTATTAATTGAATGGGATCCCAAACTTGATTTAATGGGAGAGGTGAGGATTCATTCTATTAAATCTATAAATGAGCTTGTTAAGGCTGCCAAGTACTAAAAGGTAATTTAACAAAATCCGAGGACTTTACGGGAATTCTAATTGTCTCACAAAGAGATATGGACAGGGACCCCGATGAGAATTTGGAGAGTGTGGGGACCAAAGGAGAATTGACACATCCCTCGAAAAAAAAAAGGGGGGGGGGGGTGGTTGTATATGGTTTTAAGTAAAGAAAGAACTTAAGTGCAAAAGGACATGATGTGAAGTGATATGGGAATTATTATAATCATACGAATTCAAATTTAAATAAAAATGACTGCAGGATTGATGGATGGTTAAAAATTAATGGATGGTTAAAAATTAATGTTATATATATATATATATATATATATATATATATATATATATATATATATATATATAGTTATGTTTATAGATTCTTGATTTGGATAAAGTAGGGGGGTAAAAGTAAAATAGATCGGACAGATGGCAACCATTAGAAAGAATTGAAATCTCTTTTAGAATCAAAGTATGGAGCATGCACGTGTTATGCGTATTTGTGTAGAATGGCTAGGATTTAAGGATTGGATTATAATATTTCAATCCAACGGCTAGAGTTAATGCTAGAAAACGACCTGCGTTCTCAACTCTGCCGGTGCGTGCATCGCCTCGGAAGACCTTCTCCGTGTGCTAGGCGTGTGGATAAGGATAGAGACTTGTTCAAACGTCGGTTTAAAGGTTGTTGAGCCTTATCCAAAGATTTGAGATTCATTGGGATTGATCGTGGGTTCCTATAAGATGGAGCCCTAGTGGAGCGGCGGCGTACGAGAGAGAGAGAAGGCCGAGAAGGGAGAAGTAGGGAAGAAGGCTCTCAGAGGCTCACGTTGTAGGGAGGAGTTTTTCTTTGGCACAAGCATATAGAACAATGGTAAGTCTTCTGTTCTCTGATTTATGTACTCAATCGTGCATGTATGTGTATTGTTTAGGAGGCTGGGGTTCGGTTCATAGTTTCAAGGAAACTGGAGTTCTGAGAGGTTTCTTTTGCATAGTTTTACAAGTCCCTAGTGGTGGTTGGGATTGAAGGTGTGTGCCTATGGCTGTGTGTGTGTGTGCGGTTGAGAGGAAGAAGAGATGAAGGTTTGGTGGGTTATTTGATGACTGTTGGGTAGTTGATGACCTTTGAGTGCTGGAGTTTATGCATTGAAAGAAGGATAAAGGCTGTGATTTTATGTGAGGGTGATTGAGTGTGATAATCTTTGGTGTTGCTGTAGTGATGTTATATGAAGTGTAGTTGTGTGCTGGTGAGGCTTTGGTGTTATGATAAGTTTGTGAATTAAATTAATGTTGATAGTTCCCTGTAGTTTGAGTTTGGCAGAGGTTTGGTTATGTTGGTGAGTTCAGGAGCTGTTTTGAGAAATGTATGATCTCAATTATAGGAGGTCTCAAATGGTGGTCTGTTTTTCAGAGATGGAGTCTTCTTGATAGAGTTTAGTTAATAAGTTTGTTATCATGTGTAAGGGTGCATAGGGTGGTGACCTGTAGGTTTGCATAATCAGAGGTTGTAGGTTTAGTTGATGGAGATTTTGTATGTGGACCTTTTATATTGGGAGGAAGTGAAGGTTAGTGGGAGTATAACCTGTTCTGAGGAATAGTTTAACAGATGAGGTGTTGGGGCTCTTGTTGGGGCCGGGACAGTGAGGGATATTTAGAGGGTTGGTTCTCTTTATTTTGTGGCATGTGTTGAAGAGAGAGGGGTGAGTGCATATTGTTGTTCAGCTGGCTTGGGGTTTGACGTTGGTGATGGTGGTCTGGTGTAGTGTTGTTAAGGTTTGTGCGTGTGAACTCATACAAGTGTTGGTTGGTGTTGAATTGGTTTAGGTTTTCTGATGGTGTGAAGGTGTGTTATAAGTAAGTCTTCAGGGGGATATTGTGTGAGTATGGGCTTGGGTTTAGATTCTCCGAAGATAGGAATTTAGTTGTGTTAGAGGTTTACAAGAGAGGGATTGAGCCCAAAGAGAAAGGAAGCCTTTTTGATGGAGTTCATGATGAGTCGGGTCCATGTAGTGTAACGTGCATCATGACCTGATTATCCTTTGACACGGGTGCATTGGTTGAGTTTGGACTTATGGTTTCCAGGTGTTGCCTTGGAGCGCTGAGTTGCGTCAGGAGGAACGCGGACTAGTCGGTGCGATTTGCGACTGAAGTAAGTACTCTTGCCTCGTTCCTACCCGGCTTCGGGTTTTCTTGGATTGTTTTTGATTGATAACATCATACTTGATTATGATTTGGATACATGCATGTCTTGTTTATGATTTGATTGGATTCTGGTGCATGTATGTTGTTTTCGGGAGGTTGGCATCCCTAGCTTTTGTTTGTATTCCGCCCGGATTCAGTGGAGCAGGTGAGCTTCGGATTATATGAGAGCGTTGGGGACGGAACACCCTAGCGTTCCGGCATTCCTGGCCAGAGGGACGATACTCTGGTTGTCCCTGCCAGTCAGTGGAGTCGATCACTGACCATGTCGACATGAGAGAGAGGTGGCGCTACCGTGGGCGACGGATCTGTCGTCGGCAGCTGAGGTTGTGGGATGGTACTGACCGGGGGATGATCTTTTAGAAGGACACATATAGGATAGGGGTTTTACCGTTAACTTTGCCTTGTGGTAGACCCCTAGGATTCCAGGATACGGGACGTTGGTCCCACTGTTTGTTGACTTCATTTGTGATATGTCTGTTCATATCTTACTCTTTGTGTTCCTTGCAGGGTGCTTACTGAGCTTTCCTTTCGAAAGCTCACTCCTTTGTTTTTCTCTCTTTTTTAGGTCCTCAGGAGCAGGAGGCATGGCTTTGAGGGATAGTACGTGGGACGGGCTTGACGAGGTTTAGGACCCCTTTTATTTCTTTATTTGTTGATGAGTGAGGCTTTGTAGGACATCTTGTCCCGACATACGTAGGGCATGTATACCCAGACTTGATTATTTTGCGACTCTGATTTTATTTTGATTTATTATGGATTTGTTTTTGTTATCTGCTCTTATTACTTAGGCCTTGTATCCACTCGGGGCTCGTCTCCACTCGGGTACGGCCGGTCTGTTGACGTGCCCGAGGTCCCGAGATCCGGGTCGGGGCGTGACATTTCTATAGGAAATCTTTTCTTATTGCATCAATATTGTGGACCACCTACTCTGGTAGGAGATAGATTGACATCTAATAGATTGGTATCGTAGAAAGGACTAAGTTGAGCAAAGTGAGTCTTCCTTCTAGTGATAGGAATCTCACTTTTCATGAAACCAATTTACCTCTGATTTTCTCTATCACACTAATCCAATTATCTTTTTTTTGGCATCCCCCTGAGTTTGGTACCCCCAAGTATTTGATCGGGAAGGATACTATTGGGCAATTGATTACCTATGCAAGTTGCGAGTTGTTTGTCTCTTGAAGCTTATTGGAATGATGGTGCTCTTGGAAAAGTTTATTCGCAACCCCAAGAGTCCTTTAAAGAGATAGAAAATTAGTTTCAATGTTATGAATTGTGAGAGGTCTCCGATGCAAAAGACTAGAAGGTCATCTGCATATTGAAGTGATGTGACTATGTCTTCATTGTTGGGCCTTACTGGTACTCAACTATAGATGTTTCCTCTAATTGTTTATGTGAGCAAGGTGGAGAATATGTTTGTGGTGAGTCCTTGCCGCATGCCCCTTTTATTTCTCACATATCCCAAGGGGATTCCATTAATGAGGAAGCAGACTTTGATGAGGGGAGCAACATCTTGATCCATAATATCCATTTGGGCCCAAAGCCTTTGGCTTGGAGGATTTCTAAAGGAAATTCCAATCCATCATATCGAATGCCATTTGTGTTGTCGTTCTTTAGTTTATGGATTAATTCCTCTGATGCAATAATATTGTCATGTATCATTCTCCATTTTATGAAGATGGTATGTGATTCATCTATTAGCTCCCTGATGACGTCTCTTAGCCGGTTTACGAGGACCTTGGAAATGATTTTCATTGAAAAACTTATCAAGCTTATGGATATATAGTGCTTTATTGTCTCTAGTGCATTGTTTTTGGGGATTAGGAGGATGTGCACACAGTTTAGTCTCTCTATGCTTTTTGTTCCTTGAAAGAAGCCAAAAAAGAGTTTGAGGATGTCATTTTTTCATCCTTGTTAATAGAATGTCACGGGGAACCATTCCAGTCCGGTGCCTTATATGATCCCAACTCATTGACAACCATTTTGATTTCGTCTTCTCATAATAGGGCTTTGAGGTGTGACAAGTCTGGCTTTCTATTGTGAAAGAATAGTCTATCCCGTGTGGTTTTGTACTGCATGTAAGTTGTTGACGTCTGAGGCGATTACCGTTGTTATTTGATCTGGCATCGTGATTATTTAACCTTCATATTGCAATTGTTTTATCCAATTTTTGTTTCTCCTTTGTTTGGTGGTTGCGTGGAAGAACTTGGTATTTTGATCCCCCTGTTGTAACAAGGTTATCCTTGACATTTGCCGCCCTATAATTCTTCTTCTAGTATCATCTTCTCATACTCTTTTCTATTGGATTCCTCCGTTCCTCTTCTTTCCTTGTCATTTTTATGGATTCATTAACCACATCCAGCCTGTCAATCTTTATTAAGATTTCTTTCTTTTTATTGGTCTTCTGGTTGAGTGTTTCCCTCTGCCAAACCCCCATTTTGACCCTCATAAAGCAGAATTTTTTGGCTAATATGTAGGCCCTATCATCAACTAGCTGATTATTGGTGCCAAGTTTCTTCAGTCATGTCCTAGGTACCATCATCTTTCCCCCACTCTCTATTAAAGTGGAAACGAGTGGGTTAGGGGATATGGGGCCCACATCCAGGCCTATTGAGGTGTGGTTCGATCTCACCCATGGAGAACTGTTTGCCAGATTCTTGGGAACCCTAGGAGCCACTCAATTGATAGGAGGAGCCTATCCAATCATGTGAAAGCTGGTAAAGATCTTCCATTAGTCCATGTGAATTGCCAACCTAGTAGTGAGGGTAGTAGATCTTGTATCAGTTGTTAGAACTCCTCCTTTTCTCTTGCATTATGTGAGGTCATGTTGGTATTTGTTGGTCTTTGTATGGCATTGAAACCCTAAACCCTACACAGTAACCAAGAACTTCCCATCTCCCCCTGATTGCCTTGAGTTCTTCCCAATAGTCTACTGTTTGGACTGTGTTATAGGGGGCATAGATTGTGGTTAGCATCCTAGAGATGCTATTTTGGCAATGTCATCCAATACTACCAAAATTGCATATTAGTTTGTGAATGCTTCTTTGAGGTTGTAGTGCACGTTAACGTTGTTCTATTTTATGCAGCATCCTCCTCTTGTTTACGTTGTTGGTAATGCTTGTTATATTGATTACCCCCTATTGTTCTCCAGATGTAATTGTTTATGCTTGATAATTTTGTTTCTTGTAAACAAAAGATGTCAACCTTGTGTAGCTTAAGGATGTCCCTTACTAGATATCTTTTTTTCTTTTGCCCAATCCTTGCATATTCCAATAGGTTACTTTCATTGTTCACAATATTGACCCTATATGTGTGCTCTTGGAGAGAGTGCTTAGTTGCAACCCTCACATTCCTTTATTCTCTAAGTCTTAGGCGCACATATATTCGAGGTAAAAAGGAGTTAGGAATACCCAATTAAAATTCCAGGTCAATCCGAGGTGAAATGGTCATTGGATCGAACATTTGATGAAGACTGTGCAAACCTGAAAAAGGACACGAGCTTGTACATGGCCGTGTCTCAGAATTCGCTCAGAATTTATCCAGAACCTATCCAAACATGCACACAGGTACGTGCAAGATCAACATGGGCGTTTATACCTCAAAATCATCCAAAATCGCATGAATTCAAATCCAAAGTTATCCAGAGACGCACACAGGCTCTACACGCCCGTGTGGCGTCAAATTGAAGTCTATAAAAGGTCGTCAAATCTAATTTAGAGGGGTTATCTTCAGGCGAAGGCTTAGGGGACTTTTGGCGTATCTTTGGACCGACGGTTAGGGTTTCAGAGAGAGGCTGAAGGCGGAGGAGACATCGGGCCAGGAAGTTTATGATTATCATTATGTTTTCTTCCTTATTTTCTGTGATGTTTATTTCGAGTATGAGAGACTAAACCTTCTGTTGTGCCTCGGGTCCTTGAACTTTAGGATGAACTTGTGACTTTTTCCTATTTTTAATACTAGGCTTTCTTTTCGATTATTTCTGTGAATTATCTATGTGTGCTGAATTCTTGTGGTTTGTTAGTGTGAAAACGCCGACCACATAATTAGAATTGCCTGATGCATGACGAGAAATTAAGGTCAAGTTAGATCCAAACATAGATATTAGGGGGAGAGGCCCACGCCAAGAGATCGGGTGTTTTCACCGTGTTGTTAATGCACCACCAACTCACTCTTCGGATTAGGATAAAACCTAATTGTGAGAACCATAGAACCTACGCTAATCATTAGTATAATGCAATCGTATGGCGAAGTCGTTCTATGGGACTAGGATTTGGTTGTCATGAGAGATCTGGGTCTAGTTAATTTAGGGTTCTCCACGGTCCAGAAATACATCAACTAGGTAGCCAGTATTAGGAAATTAGTTATAAGGGATTCCTTGGGGATAGTGATCCGGGGTGCCATGCTCTCTGCATTGATAAACCCTAGATTGCCAATTGTTAACGGCAGTCTCTTAGATTTCTTTAGTTAAAATTAGATCATCATCTACTCTTTTTAGGCTAGGTAATAGAGTTCTAGTTAGTACTAGTTGCCGGTCCCTGTGGATTCGACTCCCTATCTTCAGGGTACTTTACTACTTGAGCGACCCCATGCACTTGTGGGCTTGCAGCACATCACTGGTATTGCCTACACCAACCCAAGGAGCATGCATGGGGGATGGAGTATCTTGAGTCTCATACACTTTGTGGGCTGTGTTTGATTGCAAGATGGAAAATTGGGTGGAAAAGAAAACTTTTCCATGCAAAAGTTTGCCATGGAAAAATTTTCCAGGGAAAATAAGAAAGTGGTTGTTTGATTGGCAGTATTTTCCAGCTACATTTTTCAGGGAAAATTCATATTTTGTCGTTTGATTGCTCTTATTTTCCATGGAAAATCTATCATTTTCTATGAAAAATGTCAAATTTGTTGTTTGATTGCATCAATTTTCCCTAAAAAAAGTAACATTTTTCATGGAAAATTTTTAATTTTCTCCAAGAAAAAAATATATTTACATATTTTTTATCACTACTAAACCTTTACACAAGAAATTATTATTATTATTATTATTATAATATATATAGGGCATTGATCACTGCTTTTATATGTTAAATATATATAAAAATATATATTATATATTATATAATTTATTTAAATATAAATAGATTTATCTATATATGGGCATTTGCTTAATTTTGCAGGCTAGAGATTGTTTGAAGGTCAACAACTGCAGTTTTAATTAGACAGATCTGCAGTTAGTGTTCAACTAAAAATTACATTGTTGTTCTATAGCTATGCATCAGCTAACAAAAGCTCATTTCAGAGATGTGGTATGACAGTTCATATCTTGCGTTTTTTTATTTTTTATTTTTTGATCAAATGCTAGTTTTGAAAGAGTTTTCAGAGAAACTAAAGGATATCATATGTCATTTGAGGTCCATATATTTGATTTTATGGAATGATAACACCCAGACATAAGTTTGGATAAAACCCTGTACAACACCAACCAAACAAGAGGAGATATTTAGGAGCCTTTACAGAAAGTTTGAAGTTTTTACTACCATCAAGCACTATATCCTCTGTTCGAAGACCACCATCTCCCAGAGTCATAGCTTCTGCAGGCAGTGATGCAAGCTTCCTCTATGGAATTCGAATATTCGAACTTGAAATAGAGTTCCATTTATAAGAAATTAACTATTTTCATGTAAGGTATATACTTACGGCTGAGAGTCGTTGTTTTACCATTGCTTTTCAACAATCCCAATCGTCAACCAACTCCTGACCAGATGGCCTGACTATGATCCAATGGATCTAGAACGAAGAAACAAATGAGAAGATAGGAAAGGTAGAGTAGGCTTACCAGAGCGACGATGGCAATCGACGGAGGAACGGAGGATGTGAGGAGGGAGAGCAGGGAACTTGTTGCTGGTGTCTCGTTGCTCCTTAATTAGGAGGTGAGCACCGCGGAGAGGGAGTGAGAGGGGGGAGAGGAACTCGGCGTAGCTCTGCGGAGGTTCGTCGGGGGGGGAGGTCGGCGGATGTTTGTGTGGATTCTAGGGTTCAGGCGGGTGTTGCGTGCGTGAGAGAGAGAGGAGAGGAACCGTGAGTTTTTATTTGGTTTTTTTTCAAAAAAACCCCTATGTTTTCCCTGGAAAACTTTCCTATGGGGGGAGGTAGGAAAAGTTTTCCATCATTTTGATGCAAAATAGGGTCACGTGACAAGGTTTGTGGAAAAATTTTCCACGTAAAATATTGCCAATCAAACAGCTCAAAAGGCTGGAAAATCACTCATGGAAATATTTTCCAGGGAAAATAATGGCAATCAAATAATGAGAAAGGCCAGGATTTGTCTAAAAATCATCAAACGTACCTATTTTAGTAGCTCCTTAATAGACCTCTTCCGCAAAACTCCAGCAAGGGCCTCCTTTTTCTAGAAAGTGATAGGGCACTACCAAGCAACAGTGATGGCATATATCACTGCCTAAACCTAAATAGGTCACATCTTCAACTGTTGGTTTGACAACTGGGTGGATAATCAATCCCCTTGGAACCTCTAACTGTATCTCCATGAGTTAGTCTCAAAGTAATCAACCTCAATGGAAATTGCCCGATGTAACCTCCAACATAGGATACTCCTATTGCTAGCTGGACCTTTATCCAAGGAAGAAGAGTGGGACTTTGACCAATTATGCTCAAAATTTGAGGAGCTCATAAGATCAAAGCTAGACACTAAAAATGAAGGCTATCCCCCAATAACCGTTTATGGTAAACTCACTCTACTTGTTCCTGAGTGATAGAGGAACCAGGAGCTCCATTATGGATCCTTTTAGAAGCAAGCATATTCAATAAAGGTCAAACTCTTTACATGGCTTGTATAAGATAAAAAATTCTTACCTCTGGATAATTTAGCCATTGCAATTAGAGGGGAATATGAATAACCTATTACTAGGAAGATTCGGTCACTCGCCTACTCCTCACATGCCCCTACTCTAGCAAAGTTTGGGGATAATACTGTCGCCTCTTCAGGATCACAGGCCAATCCCTATCACTACAAGATCTATGGGGAATGATTCATCTTACCATTCGACTGCTAAAATCCTTATATATGGGTTGGAATTTGGCCATCATAGTCATTACCTAGACCCTTTCGCTTGAAAGGAATCGAGGATATTTCTAGGATAAATGACTCATTTTCTATAAATTGATTCATGATATTGATTTTTTTTTTTATTCTCTCGTGGTTTGATATAGTTCATGCGCCAACTGACCCAAGCTAGTATTGATGGAGTCCATTATGAAAATTAGCCTGACCTTCACCATGGTGAATCCCCCATACACTCTTGCTTGAGATGACTTCGAGGATGATGCCTTCGAGTGGTCACTCGTGCCTACAAAACGGCTAGTAGGGTTTACATTTTTATCGCTTTCATATAGATCAACACTATGATTAGCCTATTTACCATGTAATATATAACTCTTTTTATAACTCAAATGAATGTGATCCGTCCACTTTTATAGAAAAAAAATAATACTATTTATCAAATTCTTGAGATGAAGAAATTATCTGTTAGTCTTAAGATTAAAGGTATATTCGTGTTTTTTCTCTCCACAATTTTTTAAAAATATATATTCAAAGATATAAATAAACTATTATTTTATAATAAATTATAGTACTTTTTTTATATAAAGAAATGAAACCGGGTTATATAAAAAAACAAAAACAAAGGACAAAACATAAGAAAAAGACAAGACAAAAAAACATAGAAGGAAGAGGAGAATTGGAACCTTAATTTAACCCAATTAAAAATGAGATATTTTTTTATATTCATATTATATTTTATATAATTTTCTATGTTAATTCTTTATATAATTGTACATTTTTATCTTTTATATATTCAATGTTTTGCCTTTTATAACATTAATATAATTTATTTTTAAAAAAATATAAGAAATTATATTCTATATTTTTAATGTGTATACACATGATACACCCCAAATCTTGGAGTCCACGTGTCAGAATCCTCATACGGACAGTAAAGACAACACGGATCCCAAAGGGAGCTGTCATACTGTCCCATATTAGGATAGGGTCACCATCACTTCAGAGACAAAAGGGTTGCCCGCACACTCTCTCTCATGATGGCAGAAAAGACCCACCAAAAGGTGTTGGGATGGAGCCCGGATCCAGAAGTTCTAATAACACAAAAAGATAAGACCTCGAACGGAGGAGATCAAGCTCATTGGAGACCAAAACTCTTCTTTACTGCCCCTCCATCCATCTTTTCCAGTGATCTCTTGGCTAACTTGACCGTCGGAGTTAGATTTGGGCATCTAGGCCCTCCCCTCTCTCACAGTCGTTCTCTTGTCCTTTTTTCAGGTGATTTCCTTAACGAGACACCTTCAACATCCACTTCAGCAATAGAAGACTTTATCAGTTGGCTCGACCTCAAGCTCCACCGATTTTTTTTTTTTTTGTTGCTAACAATATTGTTTGAAAATGAGTTTGTGGTTCCAATGCGCGACCAATATTTCTAGTTTAGTTTGTAAAATACTAATTTAGAAACATAATGTCAACGGCAAAGAAAGATAAACAAAGAAATGACCAAAACTTTTTAAAGTAATTCATTCTTTGATCAATTTGATGGGAAACCAAATGATTCTGAATCTATTGAATTGTGATAAGAGTTAGACAACTCTTATAAAGTTATCCACTTGCAATGAAGCAAAAGGACGGCGTGGAATGCAAGTATGTTTCTCAATCAACGGTGAATGTGTTAGTGCAAGACATAGCCCATGCCTTTGTATGTTTTGGGACCCAAAACATTATGAAAACCACTATCAACTACACCAAAGAAAAGAATATAATTTAATGAAGTTGGTTTACAACCACCAAGATTAGAGGCTGTGGATTTAATGTTCTATTGATCTTCAAAGAAGTACAAATATCTTCAAACATGTGGCCTAGTTGTTAGAGCCATTAACACTGTTAGACAGCCTGTTCACATGCCAATGAATCAAAAGTAAAACCCTGTTCATTTGGATTATCTGCATAGAGAGACAATAGCATGCAACACATGGTTCATTTAATTTCTTACCGTTCATTCAAGATTAGAAGGGGAGTTTTAGCGCAATTCTAAAGTTGTTGGCTTGTGACCTGAAAGTCCCATGTTTGAGTCATGGAAATAGTATTTTATTCTAAAAGTAGGGTAAGATTACGTACAATAAACCCAAGTAATCTGATTCTTCTCCAGATCTCACACAATGCGGGAGCTTTGTAATACTGGACTGCCCTTTCATTCAAGATCAAAAAACAACCCAAATTTTTGTATATGTCATTGACCAAAAACTAAGTCTATAACTAAATTAAGACAACATCTGACTATATGTCTATATCCTCTCTCAAGCATCTCCTCTCCAAATGTCCTCATCTTATACATTCATAGTATATTATAACTTTGCTTCTTGGAATGTAAACAACTTCAGAAGAGAAAGAGATGCAGAAACTACTTCCTCATCATCAACATCAAAGGGTACTCCATTTCCTCACCAAGAAGCACATATTCATTGCAATCTATCTTCTTCTCCTCTTAGCTCTCCTCCACCTCCAATTCCACCAACAAAAGAAGTCTATTAATAGTCCTCATCAAGGTATATATATATTTATGTATGTATTTATATCAATTTTTTCCTTCAATAATGTGATGTTTTTCATGTTTTTGAATGAATTGAATCACAGTAGTGAGATCAGTACCAAAGGAAGAAGATGACAACACAAACACTAGAAGAGGAGCTCAGTGTGACTATTCTAATGGCAGGTGGATAAGAAGCAAGGCTGAACCAATTTACAATGGCACAAGCTGTGGAACTATCAAGAAAGGCCAGAACTGCATGGCAAATGGCCGGCCAGACACCGGATACCTCCACTGGCGTTGGCGGCCTGCGGCGTGTGAGCTTCATGAGTTCAACCCTTCCTTGTTCCTCAGCTTGCTGGAAAACAAACACTTAGCTTTCATCGGTGACTCATTAGCAAGAAACCAAGTAGAGTCTCTCATGTGTCTAGTCTCAACGGTGTCATCCCCGGTGCTCGTCTATCGAGACGGAGACGAGAACAAGTTCCGGCGATGGAGTTTCCCTTCTCACAACGCCAGTGTCTCCGTCTTCTGGTCCCCTTTGCTGATTAAACATCTGGAAAAGGAGCCATCTTTAGGCAAGAATCACAACAAACTGTACATGGATTCAGTGGATGAGAGATGGGCTTCGGAGTTGGATCAAATGGACATTGTTGTGTTCTCGGCCGGTCACTGGTTTCTCCTCCCGGCGATATACCACGACGCCGGCGGTGAGGTCCTTGGTTGCCATTACTGCCCGGAATTCAACCACACTGAGATTGGTTTCTTTGATATTTATAGGAAGACACTGAGGACTGTATTGAATGAAGTTAGGATAAGACAGGAGAGAACAATAACAAGAAGAAGAAGATCCGACAAGCTTGTTGTTTTGACGACGTTCTCGCCTGCACATTTTGAAGGAGAGTGGAACAATGCGGGAGCTTGCTCGAAGCTTGAGCCGTTTAGAGAAGGGGAGAAGAAGATGGGGTACATGGACATGGAGATGAGGAGGATTGGAGTGGAGGAGTTGAAGGATGCTGCAGAGAAGAAGAAGAGGAAGATGGGGGAGAATGGATCAGTGAAGTATGAAGCTTTGGAAGTGAGTGATTTGGCGTGGATGAGGCCTGATGGACATCCAGGAGCATATATGAATCCATTTCCATATGCTCAAGGGTTCAAGGAAAGGATGCCGAATGACTGTGTGCATTGGTGTTTGCCTGGGCCTATTGATACTTGGAATGAGATTTTGTTAGACATGATCAAGAGATGGAAGTCAGATTGATTTCATTCTGCATGCATGCGTATGGCCTATCAATCAATGTCTTTCCATTCCATTATTAATTCTTGTTAATCATAAGTTTGATGTTTCAGAAAGGATGAGTTGAGAAATTCTCAGAACAAGTTAGTTTTGTATCCTCAAATTTTTTAATTTCTGGTAGTTGAGCTGTTTAGCACCTAATTGTATGTATCAAAATGTGTACTGCGAGTTCAGCTGCCTCGGCTTGATATATTTTTGTCATAAATTTTGGTGTGAGAACAACAGATAATGCTTTTTCAAAAAATTGGATGAACCATTGTTTCATAGGAAGAAAAGTAAATGAATATGTATCTGACAACCATGACCCTGAAGATCTTTTCCAAAGAAAGGGGGGGAAGCTTTTGGAAATAACCATGCCCCCTAAAGATCAAGTTATTATCTTGGCTGACAAAAGAAGACCGGATCCTCATCCTTGGCAACCTATACAAAAGAAACTTAAGAGGGGAACACACCAGATGCTACTTATGTGACACAGAGGAAGAAACAGTAAACCACTTGTTCGTCACATGTCCCTATGCAGCTCAGATATGGCATCACTTCAGGAACTTGTTTGGAATCCGAACAAGGAGAGTGATAGACTAGTTCTCTTGGAATCAGGGGCCATGTCCTACGAGGTGGTAGATTATACCCTGCGGGGAGGATAGAACCTTGCCATGATGGTAATCACTTGGAGTATTTGGGGCGAGAGAAATAGGCGGTGCTTCAAGGAAAAACAATAAGTTTTCGCTTAAGAATTATGCGTGATGTTTCTTTCCTTATAATCTCTTGGTTGGATGCAACTCCAATGGCCAAGCGGCTCAAGTTGGAGGCGGCAGGAGGCCTGATGAAGCACAGTTTTGAATTCATCCTAGACTCGCCAGGGAGGGCGGATGGGAGTCGTGATGCGTTCGAGGATGACTCACCGCCAGCCCAGGGCAGGGCATGAAGCAGAAAAGGCACGATGTGACTCAGGGAAGAAGGTGGAGCCAGTATCTCAAACAAAGGAATGCGCGAGAATGACTGATCGATGTACTTTTAATTCTCTTTGTATAAGCAATATATTGGGCTCCTATTAACTTATAAATAAATATGTTTTATCCACTTCATTAAAAGAAAATGAATATGATATGACATAAAAATGAAAAAAAAATAAAAGAGCTTTTTCTAACATGGATTCTGGTCATCTTCTAAAGTTTGAAGTTTGAACTACTTTGAAGTTGCTTGGATACCACCATATGGGGACAAAGCTTTGAAAGAAGTTTAGATGGGGTGGAACCTTCAGTGATGGCAATCACATGGAGTACCTAGTTGTAAAAAAAACCAAAGATGTTTTAGTGAAAAACATGGTTTTACTAGAATAATCAAAGGGATCAACTTTCTACTGTTGTTTTGGTTTGATGTAGCCCATGCCTCCAAGAAGACAAAACTAACCCCGATGGAATCCATTACATTATCAAGAGGAGTCTCACATTCACCAATGAGGTGTCGACTAACACTGAATGAGGAGGAAGAGGACGACGTTAATGACATCACCACCCCAGAGAGCAATATTGGGGACTGAGTTACTAGTCATGACCCATATCTACAGGGGAGCTCGAATCTTCAATATAACCTCAATTATGATATTATTATTTTTTAAACAAAAATCTAAGCTTATTACTAAAAGATACATAGCCAGATAGATAGCGAGGACCACAAAGTACCAACATGACAAGTGGGAATTGGTCCCCTCAAACCAATGGCTTTGGTTCCACATGAGCTTAAAAAAGGAAAAAAAAGGGACAAAATAGCATCATGATTCATAAGCAATTATGATTCAAATAATGTCAATTCACCAAGAAAATAAGTCATTATTTTAATTTTTTTAATAAATTAAAATGTTATACTTTTTTAAATAAATTAAATTTTTGTAATAAATCTATTATACACATGCAAGCCGATTAATTGTAACAATATCAAAATCTATGTATCTTAAATATTTATGTATGGTAGGCTTTATACAATTTATTCATATTTTATATTTTAAAAATGTAAAACTATTTTTATAGTAGGCTATTTTATTAAATTTTTGAAGGTTATATTTCAATGTGCCCTCACCAAAACACCCTCAGTAGTTATACAATTGTAATAATATTTTAATCTTATCAAAATTATAATAAATATTAATTATCTATATTTTTTTAGTATTTATATCGTTTCAATCATTTATATATTTTATTATATAAAGTATTAGAAGTTATAGAATTTATATTTAATATTTATATGGGTATAAATTTCAAAATTCATTAAACATTAATATTTATATATTTTAATAGTTATCCGTATACATATTCATTATGTGATTTACTTTTCATTCTAAAGCTTAAATTAATTTGGCTAAAATATTAAATAAACACACATGACGTTGTAACGTGTTTTTAATAGTAATGTGTTTCACTTAGCTTGAAGTTTCTTTCTTAGAGTCAATTATTTGTGATGATACTTCTTACTTTCCATGGTATTTCTTTGATATTGTTGGTTGTCTTTTTGTGGTGCCTATTTTTTTTTCATGAAAAAACAGACTTAGATGTGCCCAACATAGAGCTTCTTCAATTCAAGAGTTCCATATATATATATATATATATATATATATATATATATATATATATCCTAAAAGCAATGTCTAAGTGTGACATTTATAATAGTTATTAGTTATTGAGTACATATGATATTGCATGCATTTGGATACATTGTGCATTATTTAATGACAAATGAAGAAAATTTGAGAAAATAAAAAACATTATGATTTTTTTTCTTCCTTTTCACTCATTTTCTTCCATTTACGACACTTTGGTAGGGGCATATTTAATAAAAAAATTATGTAAGATAAAATATTAAAACTAGAATAATTGTGGATCAGAAAACTAGGTTAGATGGTAAATTAGAAGTAACTTCTCATTGTTAGGTTGAGTAATAAATTTTATTAATAATGAAAATAATAATCAAAACACTTTTCTTTTTTTAAAAAAAAAATTGGTGGATAAACCATTTTCATTAAGCTCGAAACATAATTTTACATATTATAGATTACAAGGCTTATGTTGTTGATAATTCAATATAAATTACTTAGATTGTATGTCCTTTCCTTTTCCTGGTGACTCCATATAATGTGTCTTGTTGGATTGCCTTAGTTTGCCTACCCCTTTCTTGGGTCGGTTCTTGCTCCAATTCTTCAGGGTCTTCAAAATCAGCATATGGCAGGCATTGTTGCCCCTCCTCTGCCTCCCTTGTCATCTCCAGACTTCGCTTTGCAATTTGCTCAACTAGCATCAATTTAGGCCTTTTGGAGTTGTGTGCAATATCATACCATGAGAGTATGAGGAAATCGATAACATGGATGAGCTTCCTGTAAACAAGGTGTTTATCTTAAAAGCATCTCCTATTTCTCTCCAATCATACACTCCATGTAGTTGTTATCACTAGCAGGTTCCATCCTGGGCCTCTTTTCTTTTTCCATTTGTTTAGAGAGAGATCCGCTACCCCATAGATCCCCAACCACCCAGGGCACTTCTCCTTGATCGAATAACTGACATTAATGTTCCCATTTCTAGGTTGTGTATAAGCATAGTACTAGTAAGTGTGTTGATGTTTCCTCTTCTCTGTCGCACAAGTAGCATGTAGTTCTCTCCCCTTACCAGTTTCTCTTTTCGAGGTTTTGTAGCGTTAGGATCTTATCATCTCATGCTAACCAAGCGAAGAACCTCACCTTTGGAGGGTATGGGGTCTTCCAGAAGCCTGCTCCCAGTAGGCTTTTGAGCGCACCCTCCATCCACTTTGAACTTGTATAGTGATTGGACAATGAATTGTCCATTACCGGTGAGTTTCCAATTGGACAATGAATTGTCCATTACATGTGAGTTTCCAATGTCTGGTATCATTGCGGCTTTCCACCCGATCTATGATGTGTTGTGTAATCGTGTTCATATGATGCCTTCCTTCCAATGTGAGTAGTCCCAGCTTAAGAATTAGGGCTCCTTCCTGAATTTGTTGGAGTGCCTCCTTTACCGTTATCTGTTCATTTTCTATCAATAGTGGTAAGTCAAGAAAGACATTGATTGGTGCTTGCCCTTCTATCCAATTTTCTCGCTAGTATTTTATCCCTATCCCTTTGCCCACTTATACCCGAGTGTTCAACATGGTACATTCCCGTTGTTCCATTATGTGCCTCTAGAAAAGGGAGCGTCGTCATGGGAGATCTTGGAAGGGGTTTATATTGGCGCCTCCATAATACATGGTTATTAATACTCGTTTGCATAGCCTATAATTTTTCATAATTATTTTTAACTTTTAAGGGTATTATTACATTCGATGCGTTCGAGGATGACTCACCACCAGCCCAGGGCAGGGCATGAAGAAGAAAAGGCACGATGTGACTTAGGGAGGAAGGTGGAGCCAGTATCTCAAACAAAGGAATGCGCGAGCATGACTGATCGATGTACTTTTAATTCCCTTTGTATGAGCAATATATTGGGCTCCTATTAACTTAATAAATAAATATGGTTTATCCACTTCATCAAAAGAAAATGAATATGATATGACATAAAAAAGAAAAAAATAAAAGAGCTTTTTCTAACATGGATTCTAATCATCTTCTAAAGCTTGAAGTTTGAACTACTTTGAAGTTGCTTGGATACCACCATATGGGGACAAAGCTTTGAAAGAAGTTTAGATGGGGTGGAACCTTCGGTGATGGCAATCACCTGGAATACCTAGTTGTAAAAAAAACCAAAGATGTTTTAGTGAAAAACATGGTTTTACTGAAATAATCAAAAGGATCAACTTTCTACTGTTTGTCTTAGTTTGATGTAGCCCATGCCTCCAAGAAGACAAAACTGACGTCGATGGAATCCATTACATTATTAAGAGGAGTCTCGCATTCACTAATGAGAGCATTAGGGACTGAGTTACTAGTCATGACTCATATCTACAGGGGAGCTCGAATCTACAATATAACCTCAATTATGAAAAAAAAATCTAAGCTAATTATTAAAAGATACATAGCCAGATAGATAGCGAGGACCACAAAGTACCAACATGACAAGTGGGAATTTGTCCATTGCCGGGAGGAGCAAGTGGTCCCCTCAAACCAAGGCTTTGGTTCCACATGAGCTTAAAAAAGACAAAAAACAGAAAAAAAAAAAAGAAAAAAAAAAAAAAGCAATTATGATTCAAATAATGTCAATTCACCAAGAAAATAAGTCATTATTTTAATTTTTTTAATAAATTAAAATGTTATACTTTTTTAAATAAATTAAATTTTTGTAATAAATCTATTATACACATGCAAGCCGATTAATTCTAACAATATCAAAATCTATGTATCTTAAATATTTATGTATGGTAGGCTTTATACAATTATTCATATTTTCTATATTTAAAAAATGTAAAACTATTTTTATAGTAGGCTATTTTATTAAATTTTTGAAGGTTATATTTCAATGTGCCCTCACCAAAACACCCTCAGTAGTTATACAATTGTAATAATATTTTAATCTTATCAAAATTATAATAAATATTAATTATCTATATCTTTTAGTATTTATATCGTTTCAATCATTTATATATTTTATTATACAAAGTATTAGAAGTTATAGAATTTATATTTAATATTTATATAGGTATAAATTTCAAAATTCATTAAACATTAATATTTATATATTTTAATAGTTATCCGTATACATATTCATTATGTGATTTACTTTTCATTCTAAAGCTTAAATTAATTTGTCTAAAATATTAAATAAACACACATAACGTTGTAACGTGTTTTTAATAGTAATGTGTTTCACTTAGCTTGAAGTTTCTTTCTTAGAGTCAATTATTTGTGATGATACTTCTTACTTTCCATGGTATTTCTTTGATATTGTTGGTTGTCTTTTTGTGGTTCCTATTTTTTTCATGAAAAAACAGACTTAGATGTGCCCAACATAGAGCTTCTTCAATTCAAGAGTTCCATATATATATATATATATATGATCAAAATATCCCTAAAAGCAATGTCTAAGTGTGACATTTATACTAGTTATTAGTTATTGAGTACATATGATATTGCATGCATTTGGATACATTGTGCATTATTTAATGACAAATGAAGAAAATTTGAGAAAATAAAAAACACTATGATTTCTTTTCTTCCTTTTCACTCATTTTCTTCCATTTACGACACTTTGGTAGGGGCATATTTAATAAAAAAATTATGTAAGATAAAATATTAAAACTAGAATAATTGTGGATCAGAAAACTAGGTTAGATGGTAAATCAGAAGTAACTTCTCATTGTTAGGTTGAGTAATAAATTTTATTAATAATGAAAATAATAATCAAAACACTTTTCTTTTTTAAAAAAAATTGGTGGATAAACCATTTTCATTAAGCTCGAAACATAATTTTACATATTATAGAATATAGATTACAAGGCTTATGTTGTTGATAATTCAATATAAATTACTTAGATTGTATGTCCTTTCCTTTTCCTGGTGACTCCATATAATGTGTCTTGTTGGATTGCCATAGTTTGCCTGCCCCTTTCTTGGGTCGGTTCTTGCTCCAATTCTTCAGGGTCTTCAAAGTCGGCATATGGCAGGCATTGTTGCCCCTCCTCTGCCTCCCTTGTCATCTCCAGACTTCGCTTTGCAATTTGCTCAACTAGCATCAATTTAGGCCTTTTGGAGTTGTGTGCAATATCATACCATGAGAGTATGAGGAAATCGATAACATGGATGAGCTTCCTGTAAACAAGGTGTTTATCTTAAAAGCATCTCCTATTTCTCTCCAATAATACACTCCATGTAGTTGTTATCACTAGCAGGTTCCATCCTGGGCCTCTTTTCTTTTGCCATTTGTTTAGAGAGAGATCCGCTACCCCATAGATCCCCAATCACCCAGGGCACTTCTCGTTGATCGAATAACTGACAGTAATGTTCCCATATCTAGGTTGTGTATAAGCATAGTGCTAGTAAGTGTGTTGATGTTTCCTTTTCTCTGTCGCACAGGTAGCATGTAGTTCTCTCCCCTTACCAGTTTCTCTTTTCAAGGTTTTGTAGTGTTAGGATCTTGTCATCTCATTCTAATTAACCAAGCAAAGAACCTCACCTTTGGAGGGTATGGGGTCTTCTAGAAGCCTGCTCCCAGTAGGCTTTTGAGCGCACCCTCCATCCACTTTGAACTTGTATAGTGATTGGACAATGAATTGTCCATTACCGGTGAGTTTCCAATTGGATAATGAATTGTCCATTACATGTGAGTTTCCAATGTCTGGTATCATTGCAGCTCTCCACCCAATCTATGATGTGTTAACTGTGTAATCGTGTTTATATGATGCCTTCCTTCCAATGTGAGTAGTCCCAGCTTAAGAATTAGGGCTCCTTCCTGAATTTGTTGGAGTGCCTCCTTTACCGTTATCTGTTCATTTTCTATCAATAGTGGTAAGTAAAGAAAGACATTGATTGGTGCTTGCCCTTCTATCCAATTTTTTCGCTAGTATTTTATCCCTATTATCCCTTTGCCCACTTATACTCGAGTGTTCAACACGGTACATTCCCGTTGTTCCATTATGTGCCTCTAGAAAAGGGAGCGTCGTCATGGGAGATCTTGGAAGGGGTTCATATTGGTGCCTCCATAATACATGGTTGTTAATACTCGTTTGCATAGCGCAGATTCACCTTTGAGGAATCTCTATCACCATTTTCCCATGAGCGCTTCGTTAAACACTCTGAGGTTTATCGTTTATGATACCCCATCCACCCTGCTCCTTAGGTCTGCATATCCATTGCCAGCTTAACGGCCGATATACATTAGGGTTTTGTTCGACCCCTCTCCATATGAAGTCTCGCCGGATACCATCAACGCACTTTATGACCCATTTTGGTAGTTTGAATCTTGACATCTAGTAACTCGGGATGGTCGTAAGCACCGCGTTTAGTAGGGTTACCTTCCCTCCCACGAACAGCAGGTGTCCCTTCCAGCTAACCATCCGTCGTCAGATCAAGGTTGTCAGACCCGGTCCGGGGCATTAACCCGGCCAAGCCCAGGGGTCAGGGGTCAAGGGTTCAACCGGGGTTGAACCGGGGTCAATAATAAAAAATTAAAAAATAATTAATAATAATGAAATATGATATAAAATAAAATTATAATAATAAAAAATATGATTGATTAACTAAATTTAATATTTATATTTAGTCCATGCTTAAAACAAACACATACTAAACAAAACAAATTAATTAAAAATATTAAGATACACAATTAAAATATAATTAGAGTTACTAAGTATACAAATACAACTTTTTGTAAGCCCATCCCATTTTGGGCCTTATTATGGACTTGTTTTCAAAAGTATTAGTTTCGAATATTCAAAGACTTGGAAGTATTTAGTCCCACATTGCTTATGGATAAAACTTTCACTCTCTTTAAATATGGTTTCATTCTACCAACTAATAGACCTTGTTGGTGAAAAGGCTCTCTTACGTGCGCACGCAGGGGGGTGCAAATGTTGGATTTGGGTTGCCTTGGATGCCCGAAACTCATGTGCGGGCGCATGGTGCGCACACGAATGCCGCCTCAATTTGAGGCTCCTCGTGCCCCCAAGGTTTTTGTTTTTTTTTTGTTTTTTTGTTTTTCACTTCCATATAAAAATAAAATTACCCCGGGCCCAGTTCACTCGGCCGGGCCGGGTTGGCCGAGTCTCGGTCCAACCGACCGGGTCGGTGACGTGGCGCCGGGTGTCGACACCCCCGGTTCTGGGGTCCAACCCGGCCCGGCCCACCCCCCGGGTCCCGGTTTTTCCGATTGACCCGGCCAGGCCGGGCCGGGTCTGACAACATGGCGTCATATTATGTCTATGAGCTCACTCCAGTCCTCCTTCTTAGGGTTGGCGCCAGCGATTGGCATGCCCAAGTAATTGATAGGAATCTTTCCAATTTTGTAGTTCATGATTTCACCTAGTACCTCTAGTGTGTGTCCCCTCATGCGTATTGGAATGATGAGACTCTTGTTGTAGTTTACCTTTAGTCCTGATAAGCCCTCATATAGGTAAAAGATGAGTTTTAGGATCTGAAAGTTACTAATATCCCCGACGTAGAGTACTAGTAGGTCGTCTGCATATTGCAGCGAGGTGACCTTGTTTGATTCTCCTCTTCCACTAGCTACTCCTTTAAAGAGATGTGTTGCCTTTGCCTTAGATAGCATGACAGTAAACACATACATAACCAGGATGAACAGTAGTGGGGATACGTGGTCGCCTTGTCGCAACCATCTCCTATGCCGCACATATCTTGTGGGCGATCCATTTATGAGGAAGTTCACCTTGGAAGAGTAAAGTATGTTCTTCATCCAACCAATCCAGTTTTTCCTAAAACCCCTTGCTTTTATGTTCTCTAGCAAGAAATCTCAGTCCACTATATTGAAAGTCTTCTTAAAATCCACCTTTATGATTGCCCTATTTTCCCTTCTATTCTTTATTTGGTGGATGAGTTCATCAGCCACCACTATGTTATCTTATATGCATCGTCCCTTAATGAATGCAGTCTGACTTTCATCGACAAGGTTTGCAATAACCCCTTGGAGCCGGTTAGCTAAGAGCTTCATGATAACTTTTCATTCAGCAGTTAACTAGGCTTATAAGTTTGTAGTCACTTATCTCTTTTGGGGCTTCAGATTTTAGGATGAGCAAGATATGTGCCCATTTTAGACGTTCCAGGTTTGCCCTTCCTTGATGAAGTTCCAGGAACAACTGGCATAAATCTTCCTTGATGAAGGCCCATCCCTGTTGGTATAATGTCATTGGGAATCCATCTGGCCCTAGTGCTTTATCTTGACTAAGCTCCTTTACAACCCTGTGAATTTCCTCTTGGGAGAATGGTTCTTCCAATCCAACGATGTCTATCCTTTCTCTTTTCTCAAGTAAGACCTCCCAATCCACAGAGATTCTTTGCGTCATCGGAGTTCCAAAGAGCTCCCTAAAGTGAACTGAGATTGCCTTGGAGATCCCCTCATATGATGATATCGTTCTACCTTGGCTTTAGATATTGTTTATCCAATTAACATTTCGCCTATGGTTGGCGATTGCGTGGAAAAACTAAGGGGTCGTTTGGTTTGTTTTTTGTTTTTTTTATTTTTTGAAAAGGTGAAAAACATAGAAAAAGAAAAGGATTTTCTGTTGCGTTTTCAAAAATTGGAAAATGGAAAAAACTGTTTGGTTTGGTTTATTGGAAACTGTTTCTAGAAATAGAAAACGAAAGATGACAGACATGATATTTTTATAAAGTTCAAAATATAAAAATAACAAACATGATATTTCTATAAAGTTTAAAATATAAAAAATAACAAACATGATATTTTATATATTTTTATAATTACTTTTGGAGTTTAGTTTATTTACAACTATGTCACTATCGTTTTCCAAGAGTTGAAAATGACTTTTTAGCATTTTCCGTTTTTCATTTTCCAAGCCCTTTTCATTTTCCGCCTTTTCGTGAAAATGACCAAACCAAACGCATTTTCTCATTTTGCTTGTTTTTGTGGAAAATGGAAAATGAGGAAAACGCAGAAAAGGCCAGAAACAACATAACCACACAGACCCTTAGTGTTTCTGTCCTTTTCCTTCAGCCAGGTGATTCTAGATCATTGTCTCAAGAGGGACTCCTCTGTCCTGATCAATTCCTCATATTCCTTTGTTTGTACTCTAAATGTCTCCTCTTCACTTATGGTTAACGCTCTTGTTTCTAGGTTGATATCTGCCTCGTTGATGAGGTTGAGTAACTCTTTTTTCCTCTCAATTCGAGTGGCGGCTGTCTCTTTGCTCCATCGCTTGAGTTTGTTCCTGATGTGTGTGATTTTCTTTGCTAGCTTAAAAGCCCCTGTTCCTTAGTAGTTGTTGTTGTGGCACCATTGTTTTACCATCTACCAAAAGCCTTATGTGGAGCTCCAGTCCCTGTTAAATCTGAATCGGTATTTCCTGATCTCCTAAACCCCACATTCTAGTTTTATTGGTGTGTGATCTGATCGGATCCTAGGCATTGTTTCCTGGTATATTCGAGGGAATTTATTCAGCCGTTCAGAAGATAGAAGGAACCTATGAAGCCTGGCAAAGGTTGGTGTCGATCTGACATTAGACTTGGTATACTTTCTTTCTACTAGTAGGGGATCATATAGTTGCAGTGTGTGTATGATGTCATTGAAATTCTCCTGATCACTTTGATTGCCTGTTCCCGAGTTTCGATTACCGCTCCCTCTTAGAGTTGAAGTCATCGCCTATTAGCCACGGTCCCTGCCTTGTGTGACCAATTCCTCTAAGCTCCTCCCAGAATTCCTGTTTATGTAATCTTGTGCATAGTCTATATACTCTTGTGTATGTCCTTTTAACGATTGTTGATTTCTCCTCGAGCACAACTGTGATGGAGAACAAGGGGCCATACTTCGTCTGGTATTGGTGTCCATGCTCGATTGATGAATCTCAAAACACTTTTCAAATAACAGAGCTTATATGATAAAAGAATTAAATAGCATTATGAAAATAATCTCACACTGTATTTAGTTAATTTGGTTAATGATTCAAAATGACTCAATAAATTATTAGAATTACATACAATAAGTTTTTTTTTTTTAATTTTTTTTTACCATAGGGGATAGATCCATCTACAGAGAGACATCAAGGGGTGTGGTTTTAGGTGAAGAGTACCCTTGATCTTTCACTGTGCACGTACAAATGTGGGGACTCGAACCCGAGAGCTTTATGCTCACCAAGTGAATTATCCAAACTGCTCCCCCCATTTATGAAGACGGGGACTCGAACATGAGAGCTCGCTCAATCAAGTGAATTACCCAACACAAGGGCCTTTGATAATTACATATAATTGTAACGCCCCCAAATTTTTCAATGTAAAATTTGAACACTTCTGGAAAATCCCACGAGATTAATTGCACTAAAAATAAATTAATTACTGGTAGAATGAAATTAAGAGAAAATCGGGAGTAAATGAGTCGAAACTTTCGCCTCGCCAAGAATTTGGGCCAAAGAAGACCATGTTGGGCCGGGCCAATTAGAATTAGTCCTGATTTAATTAATTGAAGGAATTATTAAGTTTTAATGAAATTCGAGTAATTAGCTAGCGATACGAGACAAAATGTGAATCCTGACAAAAGTGGATCGGGCCGAGCCGAAAGCCGGAAGTGATGGATCCAGTCAATTTAAAGTGATCGCCCGTGATTTTGTAGTGTTAAATTTAAGATTTTATGGGTTGTTAAAATAATCGGGTGAACTAAATAATGATAATGAAATCAAATAAAATGTAAAACCTAGTTACTAAAAATTATACACCTTCTATGTCATTAGCTTAGATTAGAATTATAAATTAGTTAAAGAAGATTTAACTAAATAAACTTAGCTGTTAAACCTAAAACCAAATAGGGCACTAGCTCTCTATGCTTGGACTCCTTCAGATGAGGGCTGCACTGTTCTCGCGTGAGGAGATAGCGCAAATGGGGGATCTGGTCCCCTTCTCCTCCTCGTGAATGTGCAGTTGCCCCGTGAAGCCACAGGGGATCTCAACTAAGACTCCATTGCTTAAGAAGAGAGGATTTCTCTCTCAATGGCTTCCCAGTTTCTCAGACCCATGCCCCCCTCCTTCTCACACGACCGGCTGGGCGACCGGCGCCTTTCCCTTCTTCCCATTCAGCTCCGCCGGCATTCTTCGAGGCGATGCGACCGCGAGATCTGCGGCCTTTATTTTGGCGCCGACCCCCGAACCCGACGAGCCCATCCTGCCCGTCTGTCTGCAAAACCTTATGCAAGCCAGCGTCACCTTTTAGCGCTCAGGCCGGCAGAGTGTTACTCCGACGCTGCCCTTAACGCGCGCGACCTCTATTAACGCCGCAGGCTCCCTTCGCCGGTGTGCACGGCCAGTACTGTCTCCAGCGCAGGCCGCGACCCCGGCCTGTTCCCTTGCTTGTTAGTTAGATCGTGGCGGCAGGTAGCGACTCCGGCGGCCAGCTTTTCTACACCGACGACCAGTCTTCCCCTTCTCTCTGTCAGTCCTCCATTTCTTACCGGCGAGCTTCTGTGGAGCACCAGAGACCTTGACAGACTCTCAGTTAAGGACAACAAGCTCAATTCATTCCAAACACCGGCGAAGTTGTGCGTAGTCACGGTTAGTGTGACAGAGGGGGGTTTAATTAGAGATGCATGAGTAATTGAAGATTAATTGTTGAAAATACCATATTGTAGATGATAAGTGTGAATTGTATGAATTAGTTGTATGGATATGTGCATGGTTGTATTAATTTTGGGGCTCTCCAAATAGAGGGGGTGCTGCCGAATTTTCGTAGAAATCTTATACAAATTATAGTTGATTGAATCTCCATGATCATGCTTAGTACTTAGTTACATGTAAGGGGCATACGTGAAGCTTTTAGAGGTAAGGTTTCTTATTGAACAATTCCGTATTTTAATTCTATAGAAATACGAAGATCATGATTAACACTTAATCACCCTTTAGGAGCATGCAAGAATTCTTAAATTGAGATTAAGTAGAAGAAAAATTAAATTCTCTAATTTGACACTTTCATATTTTAAAGCTATTGGAGATACGAAATTCATGTTAAGAGAAATTAAACTTTACTTAGATTAATGAAATCATCATACTCTAACGAGTCTAATTAAAGTATAAGATAAGAATACGGTTCCCGTATTCTTATAAATTTTTGAAGCATGTGTTAGATCTTAACTAAGAATTATGCTTAGATAGCTTAATGAGTATATTGTATTTTATCGAGTTCCAGTAGAATACGAGTTAAGGATACGGTTTTTGTATTCATCATTTCCATATTATGATTACTAGGAAGAAGGAAGAACGTCTCAGAAATGTCGTGGGGACCGAGTTAAACCTAAGCCTGCTAAGGACTTTAGGTAAGTGATTACACTATACTTGGAATGGTTTTTATGAACGGATTTTATCTTCGGTTTTGTTTATATGATTTTATATGGGTTTTATATCCAAGTTTGTGCAATGTCACTGGTTTGATATTATGATCATATTACTAGCATCTTGATTGTCTTATTCATGTGTTATGAATGAAAATATATGTGCATAGAGGAAATAAAGAATGAGATCAGGAATAAGACAAAAGAGATTAGAAATATTGGTAAATGTGCACCTTAATCAAGATAAGCCGGTTTATACCAGAAGGTCGCTGGGGACAGTGAAACGTTCCGCCTGAGATTTATCTGGTATCATTTCGAGGCATTGAGGTAGAGACCGACCACCAGATTAGTCCTACGATTCTGTGGGAGCACAGTTCATAGAGATCGGCCACCAGATTAGACCTACGATTCTGTGGGAGCACAGTTCGTAGAGACCGGCTAGCAGAGTTGTCCTATGATTCTGTGGGAGCACAGTTCGTAGAGGCCGGTTACCAATCAGACCTACAGTTCTGTGGGAGCACAGTCCGTAGAGACCAGATTTCTTGACATTGAGATCATGGTTTCATATTAGATTGATATGTTATTATACCCGATTGCCATAGTTGTGAGTTGACACACCAGGAGGCTAGGGTAATAATTAGATTGCTAGAAAAATTGTAGGATCATTCTTGTATTCATGTGTTGACATTGAGATTTTCATGTTTTGGATTTATCCGAGTTTCTTATGCTTCTAGGATGTTAATTGACTGAAAGATAATGCATATGATTAGCATTATTTCGATACCCCTATATCTGATATTATATTTGAACCTTATATAGTGATTCTCACTCAAGTGAAATGTGCAGGTAGACGAGATTGAGTTTTCCTGTAGATGGCTCTGACTTAGCATATAAGGATAGCCTGTTCTTATTTGACGATTAGAATTTTAGAACGCTTCCGCAAGAATTTTAAACTTTATATAAGATTTTAAATATTTTGTTTATTAATTCTGTTTATTAGTTTGATTTTCATCGTTATAAGGTTTACATTACATAGCTTATGGGTTGGGTGCACTCCCGGCCCAACTAGTGTGACATCTGTCCCTGTGTTGGAAAAATGGTGTTACAATAATAAGTTGACATACATATGAAATCCACTTGTGTTTCTATATATCATAAATTTGATGCTCTTCTTTCTGTGGATGCAAACGAGTGGAGTTACATTATAATTATTTTAATAATATTCTAATTCTATTAAATATATTAAAAATTAATTTATTGATATTTTTATTTTAATATTTAATATAATCTTATATATATGAACTTGAAAATGCGGTACCAACTAAATACAGTGCTAACCCCATTTATTTTTATTTGAATTAACTGATCAACTTACGATGGGAGTTTTGTAAAAAAAATTACTTACATATTCCTATAAAAATTTAAAATTTTTTAAATACTATTACAAAATTAATATTTACTTATATGCCCCTATAAATTAATTTTATTTACTTATACATCCCTGCTGTTAACATGACAGTTGATGATGTCAAATGAATGGATAAAATAAAAGGAAAATTATTACAATGGGTTTGCCAATATGCTTCTCAAAAATATTTTTCTTATTTGTTAGACATAAGTTAGTTAAAATATTAAATGACCATATGGGGTTTACAAATACACCCCTCTATTTTTTTTACATATCTTATGGATTTTAAATTATTTTAAATTATAAATGACCAACATAAGTTTAGTCTTTTGAGTGAATCACCTTTATATTTATATGATTTTTACAATATATCTACCAAAATTTATATTTTATATGATTAAATGATTTTTACAAACATACTCACCAAAATTTGTATGATTTTTACAAACATAGGTATATTTTAAATATTTTATTCATTTATAACTTTAAAAACTTTACCATTGCATTGTATACCCTTGTTAAATATATATATTTTTATAATATTTTATCATTTAAATTACAAGCCATATTTTAATAGACTCGTCATTTCACCAAAGATTATATATTCAACTAAATTGGGGATTATTTCAATTTTAAAATAAAGTATTTATGTAAAACAATGTGGATTTATAATGCAATATTTTTAAAGTAAATCAATGTTAAATAAGCAAAAAAAAAAAAACCATTAACACATATATACAAACAAGGGGAAATTATCTATAGGTCCTGGCACTGTTTCTAGGGACCTTAAAGTCAAACACACACACCAAAAAATAATAAACAACCCATCCCAAGGACCCCAAGACAATTAAGCTACTATTCCAAGGGCCAATAGTTAAAAATCTATACAAACAATTGTGTAAACAAATTTATTATTTAATTTCAAAATAATTTTAATAATATCATATTATATTAATTGAAGTTTAAAAAATGTATCCTTTGCCAAATGGCAGTGTAAAAATATTTTACCTTTTTTATAGCTCAGGATCTATTTTAATAGTCACAATAGCCCTAGGGCTGCCTAGTTAGCATCCACAATGCTGATTAGGGTTAAAAAAAGATTTTTTTACTTGTCACCCCTGAAAAGTAGCCAAATCACTTGTCACCCCTAATTTTTTTTTAATAAAGTGAATCAACCACATTCATTTATTTAAACCACCCTCTCATTTTTCAATAATATCCCATAATTCTTTCCTTTATTTTTATTTTAATTGCCACTTTTGAGTTAGTTCTCCCAATCAAAGGTTTTAAATAGTGACAAAATACCTTTTTTTTAATAGTTGGTATTTACCCATGACTAATAAATAATTATTAAATTTTAGTGTTATAAGTAAATTATGATTTTATTAAAAAGGCTATAAGTAAATTTATGTTAAATTTTAAAAAAGAGATTAATCTATATTTTTATATAAATTTTATTTTTAAATTTAAAATATATTTTATAACTAATTTTAAAATATAAAACTTTGGTCTAAAGGGGTGATAAATAAAATCAAAATAAAGGTAAAGATTATGGGGTATTATTGAAAAATGAGAATGTGACAAATGATCTGACTAGTTTGTAAACAGTGGTAAATAAAAAACTTTTAAAATATATATATATAATTTTTTCAGAAACCTAACAAGTAATATGATTATTTTTAGGGAGTTAAAAAATGTAAAAACACCAAAAAGAAACCCTAAACATGAAGGCGGACGAGATCTGAGACTGATCGAGATGGGCTCCCATCTTGAGAGCTAGAGAGGCCGCGCTAATTGAAAGAAGGGGAAATTATTTATAGGTCCCTTGCATTGTTTTTAGGGATTTTAAAGTTAAACACACACAACATTAATAATAAACAAACATCTTAAGAACCAAAGGTAATTAGGGCACTATTTCATGGACAAGTAGTGAATTAACTATTGAAAGCTCCAATCTCTTTTTTATTTCTTTTGTAAATTAAAAATTTGTTTTTTCCCCTAAAAATGTTTAATAATTCTATTTTAATTAATTACTAAAATATATACAAAATACCTCGCGAATCGGATTGAACGCTAGGGTTTAAGAGAAACGCGCGCTCTTCTCTTTGGTACCAAACGAGCAGGCGCGGTCGAAGCTTGGCTCTAGCCGATAGGCTAGGATGGGGAGGAAGAACAAGGTGATACTCCCGCCTGAGCTACCTCCGGATATCCCCGAGGATGAATTTGAAGTCTCCGACGAGGACTTGGCTTTCGTCCAAGAGAACCCTGCCTACACCGGATTCCTGACAAACCTCGACACCAAATCCATCGACAAGTTCGTTGTTTCAATGCGATTCCATGTATTTTTGTTTTCTAGGTCTTTGATTTGTTTATCGTTCTTGATTCTGGGAGTTTGATGTTGAAGGCATGTTGTTCGGGTGGCGGATGCCAAGGAGGATGAGCTGGAGGCGCTGTATGAGAAGCGGAATCGGAAGGCAGCGCTTCGGAAGGGGAACGAGGAGGGAGTTGGGCTTCAAGTCGACCGTGTGGATGCGCTTCCCATCAAGACATTGGATGGAGAGTTGCGTTATAGAACAGGTGATCAATCACTAGAACCTGAACCTCAAATTGAATCAATTGTTGTTTATTGTCATATTGTGGTATTAGAATGTGGCAACAGAGCATTGAAATTCGTTGTTAACTTTCTTTTGTTGATTTCCATTATGAAATGCAGCTAAGGAATCAGTTCCTGAAGATACGGCCCATGAAAAAGAACCTGGTAAAAATGATGATAATAAGGGTGTAACAAAGCTCACTAAAGCAGAGCGAAGGCAACTGCTGAAGAAAACCAAGAAAGAGGCGAAGAAGCAAGGAAAGGAGGAACCTAAAGTGGAGGATACCAAAGGACCATTGCACTCAGAAGTTTTGGTACTTTTATTGGACTATATTATTTGAAACAATAATGTGAATCTCAAGTTCTCAGACTTTTGAATAGTATAAATTTGATCCTCTTTGTTCAGGCGAAGGTGGAGAAGGAGCTTTCAGCGGAAGAACTGTTCACAAGAAAGAAGATTAGATTAGCTGGAGCTGGAATGTCACTACTTGAAAATCCTGAGTCAAATATCAAATCACTCAAGGAAATGTTACAGTTTTGTGATGATGAAGACCCTAATGTAGTTAAACTTGGTCTATTGTCCTTGTTGGCTGTTTTTAAGGATATAATTCCTGGGTATTTTTTCCAAGCTATCTTATACATTTTAAAGCTCTTCCTGTTGTTCCTCATGATATAAATCTGTCCATGTCTTTCTGTGAATTAAGTGCAATATTTCTTGTTGATTTGTTGCAGTTACCGCATCAGGCTGCCAACTGAAAAGGAGCTGCAGATGGCAGTTTCAAAAGATGTGAAAAGGACTAGGTTCTATGAGGCGACACTTCTTCGCTCTTACAAGGTTCGCACTTGCTCAGGCTCTCAACCATGACTATTCTTCTTTGGCCAATTGTCCATTTGAAAAGTTTGAATCTCACTCTTATAAGAATAGGGAGGGTAGGCATCAAACGTTCATCTGTTCTTTTACAATATTGCATATGTTTATTGATGCCTTTTCATTTCCTTTTATTCAGTTAGTAAACAATTGAATTTTAAGATGGTTGGTTTGTACCAAAAAACATGTGGAATGGATGTTCTGTTGATTTCTTAAGTTAATTTTTTTGCGCATGTAAATAATCCAAATACCTTAGCAAAAGCATTTGAGACCTGACAAAATTAATACTTATTTGGTGTGCATCAAATGTTTGTTCGTTTCAGTAGAGAGTCGGACTATCTGCTTTGCCAAGTTCTAAAATTTGAACTATTCTGTCTCTTTTAAGTGCATTCCAAAATTTTGAATCTTGTTACATGTCAATGAGGAATGATCCGTTTCTTGTTTTCTTTATGCATCAGACATACCTGCTAAAGTTGACTGACTTGGAAAAGCGACCTTCTTTTCATCATGTTGCTGTTCAATGCTTGTGCGGTTTGTTGGAAGCTGTACCACACTTCAACTTCCGTGAGAGCTTATTAGCTAGTGTTGTCAAGAATATAAGCTCCACGAATGATGTAGTAAGGTAATGTTCTTTATGTTTGCATTGGATGTTATTTTTATGTTAAAATTGCCTTGTAATTTTGATAACAGCTCCTTTATGTGTAGATACTTGTTCATGCAAGCCTATCTTTTTCCATGTGTGAGCCTGAGTTTTTTATGACTGCATTTTAACAATCAAAATTTTTGTCAAGTCATGCTAGTTTAAATTTGTTCCTTGGTTGGGCGTGGTTTATCTTTATTATATTCTTTTAGAAATTGAAATTGGTTTCACATGAACCTAATAATAAATGTGTTGAATTTGAAGCTAATGGGTTCAAGAATCACTGTCTGAGACTCTTGAGTTCATTTTTTGTGTGGAACTTCTCAAAGATAGAATCCATATAAATGACTTCATTTCAGATACCATCATATGCCTGACCTAATTTGATAACAATTAGTATGTTGGTAGGGATGCATTCTTCTATGTTGTGATTGACAAATGCTAGAAGCATGTTCTCACTCTTCCTCCATTTGATGATTAGGGTCTCTCTTATGTTTTGGTCTTGGCTAGTACCTACATCTTTTATTCAATAAACTACAAATAAATGGTCCAGAAATGATGAAGAAACCACACTTATTCCCTTTCTAGAATACAGTGTTTGGATGGGGATAATTGTCCCTTGTTATCCCACCACCTCCATCCAAACACCTTTTGGGGTCAGGTTTGATATTTTTAAAAGATTTAATTAATTGCATCAATATAATTATTCATTAATATTTTTTTATAAAATTTATACTAATAATAAATAATATTTATTAATTTAAACATATAAATTTTGTTAAAATTATTCATTTCAATTGGTATTAATTAACTTAAGCTTTTGTCAACTTACTTTAAAAAAATTTCCTTTCAAAACAAATTCAAATTAGAAACCCCAATCCCAACCAAACACCACTAGAAGCAAAAAATATAGCAAATATTTTTATTCCCTGTCAAATATATCATTTTTGGTGGCTCTGGTGCTCCCTAGGATTGTCAACTTCCTATTTTGCATGCTCAGTTGGTTCAATTAGAAATGGATAAAATACATGTGCAATGTTATTTGTTGGAGTTTAGCAGCATGGACAACAGAGGTGAGTATGGCCTAATGCAAAATGTTGAAGTTCCTTAACCTAGCTATTCCTAATTTTATTTATTGTATGAAACTGTTCTAAGATATGAGCTCACTTGGTGTCCAGATTTGATCTAGTTGATTTTTCTAGTCATTAAGATGCTGCATTGTTAACAGGAAAGTTTGTTGCGATGCTGTCAAGTCACTTTTTGTCAACGAGGGAAAGCATGGTGGTGAAGTCACTCTTGAAGCTGTTAGATTGATTGCAAATCATGTGAAAATCAATGATTGTCAACTTCATCCTGACACTATAGAGGTATGTGCCATCTCTTCCTTAATCTTTTCATGCCGTAAATTCCGGTTGTTCTTTCCTTTTGGTTTTCTTTTTTTTTATCTGTATATTAAAAAATAACTCTTGGCAAGAGTACCTTGCAGTGTATCTTTCTGGCAAGGATTCAGAAGATTTTTTTTCCTCTTTCAGGTTTTCCTCTCCTTGGTGTTTGATGAGGATCTTGGGAAGTTTGAACAAACAGAAGATAAAAAGTCTAAGCCCAAGAAAATGAAGGGAAGAGACAAAAGCAAAGACCCAAATCAAGTTATAGTCAATCAACATAAGAAAGCTAGACAGGAATTGATGGCAAAGACGAGAGAAGAGGTTTCCTGCATCTCATTTTGTTTCAATAACTGTGTTAAATATTCACTGGGTTCTAGAATCTTAATGTTTTCTGTAGGTCAATGCAGATTTTAAAGCTGTATCATTTGCTCCAGATGCAAAAGAGCGGTTAAGGATGCAAACTGAAACCCTTTCTGCTGTCTTTGGGACATACTTTCGAGTTCTAAAGCAGAGTCTTGAGACTCCTTCTAGGTGTGTATTTAGTTGGAATAATATTGATCTATTTGGGTTCAAGTCAGCATGATTAAATTTCTAAGCCTTCAAAGTTTCTGGCACAAATTTGTTCCATATTACACTTCTGTATAATGGTTATAGGCTATCATATTTCCAAATCACCATCAAAATATGAGTGTGAACATTGTCAGATTCTAAAATCTATAGAGCTTGATATCTATTATTCACATTGGTTCTGATATTTGTGCTGCTGGACCAGTATTCTAATAATTCATGTTTATTAATTGTCAAAGCTAATTGAGCTATTATACCCGTAAATTTTGCTGATAAGATACAAGAATTTTTGCTCCAATGAAGTCAACTTTGCATATCACTGTTGCAAGCTCTAATCGAGCTATTATACCTTTAAAATTATTTTCTAATCATGTCTTATACCTGAACATTTACACTGGCCATATTTTTGGAAATGTTTGTTTGGTGTCAGATCTGAAAGCAACAATGCCTCTTTATCCAGTGGTGGACATGGGGCGCATCCGCTGCTTGGTCCATGCTTGAATGGGTTAGGAAAGTTCTCGCATTTGATCGATTTGGACTTTATGGGTGATCTTATGGAGTGTCTCAAAAAGCTTTCTGGTTACAATGATCACCATGACGGCTTCTATCTTCAAAATTGTCTGTCTGTTTCAGAACGTCTCCAATGTTGCATAGTGGCATTTAGGGTAATGAGGAATAATCTGGATGCACTGAATGTGGATCTACATGATTTTTTTGTTCAGCTTTATAATCTTCTCCTGGAGTATAGGCCGGACAGGTATTACCAAAATCTGAATTACAGAATTACTTGATTGAAGCATTTTGTAACAAAGTCAGTTTTCTTCTGTCATTGTTATGTTGAGTAATTTTCATTTTGAGGAGCATTTCTGGCTCCATTCTCTGTATACATATTTACATTCTCTGAGGGATCTTCAAAATTTTCTTTGGTCACTTGTTAAAGTCATGCTTGGTCTACTGAAACAGAGACAAAGGTGAAGTCTTGGCTGAAGCTTTGAAAACTTTGTTATGGGAAGGCAAGCAGCATGATATGCAGAGAGCAGCTGCTTTCATTAAGCGCCTGGCAACCTTCTCTTTGTGCTATGGATCTGCAGAATCTATGGCAGGTAAGAATGTTGCCAAAACTCTTTGTCTGGGTTCTATTAGACCATTATCATAGTAATTTATCTTTTCTATTGAGTTACCTCTGTCTCTGTCAGAAATGGAAAGTGTGTTTGCTTAGGTAAAAGGTAAGGTGATCTCTACCATTACCTATATCTTCTGAGCATCCAAACCATATGATGCCTAGTAGTTGAAGCAATATGAAGTTCCTTGTAAGTTTACCTCCACTGCAAGTTATGCAACTTATGCTGTTCTGGCTAAAGTTGACATTAATCAAATCTACCTGCGAGGCTTAAAGTGGGAACTCTCTAGGTGCCTTTATAAATTTGGAAGTCTGATGAAATTATGTTCTTATGATATCATTCTTGACTTTAGTCAAAAGACCTCATTCTTTTACATGCAAGATGAGAAAGTACTTCTTTTGCTGGATGGTGCATACAAACTTTTTTGGCTCAAATCGTTTCATGAATTTCTTTGCAGCCTTGATTACAGTGAAGCATTTACTCCAAAAGAACAGCAAGTGTCGCAATTTGTTGGAGAATGATGCTGGTGGTGGATCACTCTCTGGTTTGGTTGTGGTAAGCCTTATTTTTTAATTAATTAATTTATTATTCTTTTATTGTGTGACATTTACCCAGCGCATATTTTATCCCTTCTTCCATACTCATGTCCAGAAATATCAAGCGGATGCCAAAGACCCGAATCTGAGTGGTGCTCTAGCATCTGTTCTATGGGAGCTTAGCCTTTTGGCGAAGCATTACCATCCCACTATATCATCAATGGCTTCGAGCATATCAAGCATGGGTAATTACAATGCCACTCAGAATCAGGTTTTCCTCTCAACTGCCTCTCCTTTACAAGGCTTCACGGATTTGTCGGTTGAACGACAATTATTCAACATCAAACCAACTGGCAAATCTGCATCCTTCAGTCGTAAAAGGAAGAGGGGAAGAGATTTTGTTTCTATGAGCCATAGAAAAGTTGAGAATTTGGATACCATGGTGGACGAGGGAGAAGTAAAGAGAAAGTTGGAGGACCATTTTACAGTTTTGAGAGACATCGCTGAAAATGAGCTTCTGAGGGGGGACCTGAATCACACGCTAGCGTCAATCCAGTTATATGAGGAATATAAGTGTCATGAAAAACAAGACCGCAAGAAGATCAATAAAAAAAGCAAAGTCAGGAAGCACTTGTGATTCCATATAAATGCTTGATTGCCTTGTCTGTTAGATTTGTGATCTGTAAGGATCTCTCAGGATCTCTCAGATTTTTTATTTGCCAAGTGGTGATGGGTGGCTTTAGCGTCATTCATACAGAAGGCATCGGGATTAAAATTTTGCCCAATTTTGCATTTGAGAATGTCATATTCTTCAGTTGGCTTGTATGCTTGTATTTTTATACACTGTTTGGTATTTATGAGCAAGTTTGGGATTTTTGCATAATGGCTTCTTGAATCTTATGAATTACAAGGTATCCCATCAATTCTTCATAATAATTGATATGAACATTTATGCACACTGAATACTCTCTTGATTGTTGGATTTAAGTTTGAGCTCAAGATGATTTAATATCTGATATTGATGACTTTTGTAAGATTTTTTCTATCAGGTATGGCCTTTAAATTGCATTGGATCCTCTGAAGAATGACCTAGGAAATGGATTAGAGCTCTACCTTCTTCAGGTTACCATGCGATGGCAAACAAGCAAGAGAATCAACAACAGACTTGAGGTGATCTTCAAAAATTGTTCGGCTATACAGCAAGATGAAAACAGAAAAGATGGTAAGTGTCATGACTTGGTCCTTGAAGCAACTACTGATCTGAAGCATTCAACATCACAGGGAATCCGGAGAACTCCTTCATGCTTGTATCCGAACTCCTGAGCAGCCATCTCTAGCAGGCCAATGAAGCAGGGTTGCTTGAACAACTTGGTGTGCACCAGGAACCTCTCCATCTCCTTCCCCACGAGCACCGGCACGTAGCCTCTCGGTACTCCATCCTTCCTCCCCATCTTCTTTCCTGTATTCGAGGATATTCGAGTATCTCGTCCCTGAAGTTCTGTTTTTATAGCTTGATCAATGCCTGGATGGTTTGACATTCAAAAGTATAAAATTGATACTGATGTCAATGGTTTATTCCTAGTGCCACCAACCATCACATGACCTCCCAGGCAGTGAAAGGTTGAATGGAACAGTAACTGATCCTTTGAAAAAACACAAAGGATAGAAATGTTGAAGAGTGGGGTAGACTGTTGGAGTTTTTCACTAATATTTCTTTCAATTGGTTCATTTGGTCCCCTCTCGTTGACATCTGAATTTGAAAATCTCCTGCTATTATTGATCTGACCATTCAATTGGCTTATTTCCCTTTTAGTTTGATCAGAAGTTATAATGAATTTGTGATTAGTTTATATTAGGTTTATTGGTTATTGATTATTACTCATTTATTAAGATAACTATATAAGTTCTATTAATTAGACTTCCAATCAGTGTTCTGGTAGTTTTCGGTGTGGAACTGGTCGTTAGCGTGTTGCATTTTTTTGGCATTATCACACATTCCTGCTGTTCTTCTAAGAGTTACATTATTCATGGATAAGAGTTAAATTTTTTATAAATATAAAGTTTAAATAAAACCGTAGATTACTTTAGGCTGTGTTTGATTGCCACTATTTTTCATGAAAAACATTTCCATGAGTGATTTTCCAGCCTTTTGAGCTGTTTGATTGCCAATATTTTTCGTGGAAAACTTTTCCACAAACCCTGTCACGTGACCCTATTTTCCATCAAATTGGTGGAAAACTTTTCCTGCCTCCCCCCATAGGAAAAGTTTTCCAGGGAAAACAGAGGGGTTTTTTTGAAAAAAAACCAAATAAAAACTGACGGGTTCCTCTCTCTCACGAACGCAACACCCACCCATCGAACCCTAGAATCCATACAAACCTCCGCCGACCTCCATGGAAAATAATAGATTTTTCATGGAAAATAAGAGCAATCAAACGGCAAAATATGAATTTTTCATGGAAAATGTAGCTGGAAAATATTGTCAATCAAACAACCACTTTCTTATTTTCCACAGAAAACTTTTCCATGGCAAACTTTTACATGAAAAAGTTTTCTTTTCCATCCAATTTTCCATCTTGCAATCAAACACAGCCTAAAAGTTTTTTATTTGCCACTTCCTAGAAAATAGTTAAATGATTTGTCACATTTTTATTTTTCAATAATATCTCATAACTTCCTCTTTTATTTTTATTTTTATTTTATTTACCACCCCTTAATCCGAATCAAAGGTTTTAAATATTTCTTGAAAATCATTTTAAAAACCAAAGTAAAAAAAGCAAAAATATCTTTTTTTTTATTGTTGATATCTATTAATAATATTTTGAAAGAAGTTATAAGTGAATTATGATTTTAATAACGGGGCTATAAGCAACTTCATGTTTAATTTATAAACAAAGAATGGGATTAATCTATATTTTTTATTTAATTTTTAATGATATGCATTAAAATTAATTATTTATAAGATATTCAAATTAAAATAAAATAATTAGGTTCTCAAAACAAAATGTAAAATATTTTATAAACTAAAATATGGTATTAATCTATATTTTTATTTATTTTTAATGACATATTTTAAAAATAATTATTTGTAAGATATTCAAATTAAAATAAAATAATTAGATTCGAAAAAATATAAAATATTTTATAAACTAAAATTGAGTATATAATATACTTTTTTGAGTTACTAATAAATTTTATTTGAGAATATGATAAATAGTTAATTAAAAAAAGATATGATATATGAAAAGATCAAAATCATCACTATTATAACAAGAGGTTTTACATTTAACCTAGAGTAAAATATAAAAGTTTAGCTCAATGTTAGCAAATAAAATAAAAATAAAATATGAGGTTATAAGATATTATTAAAAATGAAGAGTGACAAGTGGTGACAAGTAAAAACTCATAACTTTATAGGGCAAATTTTTAATTAGTCTCTAGCACTATTTGACACTATTCTCCATCCAAAACACTATTACATTACACCCCTACACCCACCCCCAATGACTTATAGGTAATTTGGTCACTATTCAAGAGACCTATAATTAATTTTTAGTAACTTTTTTTGTCACTCCATTTATTAAAACACACTCATGATCTCTAGGAATTTAAAAAAAAAAATGGATTGAAAAAAATATATTTGAGAAACACATTAATATCCATCATATTGCTAATTACTTTCAAACAAGACTCATTCTGCTAATTAATTCATTTTTATTTATAAAACTTATTGATGTTTTATTATTATTATTATTTTCTCTTATAATATCTCTTATACATTTACGAGGCCATTTTTGAGCCACCAGATCTAAAAAGTATACATCTCGAAGCAACCACCTCAATTAAAAACCTTAGGCACCAAAGGGCTAGTAGTCTACCGGTATATTACTTGCGTCTCGTGCGTTGGGGTTTTCTCTTAGGCAAGGTCCCGGAATAGAATCATCGGCCCCGTAAATGAGATGAGCAAGCTTGAGTAGAGTTTACTCATCGAGGCTTGTACGCGCACGGTGAGCCATTAGGGGCGATCGAGTGAGTTTACTCCTCGGAGGCCATGCCCCTTGACTGTCCCGTGGGTGGGCGTCTTTATGGCCTTAGCCAAAAAAAAAAACACAAAAAACTTGGGCCTAATAATACTGGGCTTTTGGCCCATTTACAGCACCATGAGATACTCGTTTCCAGACGTTCCCCGAGAAACGATATACTGTAGTGCAGTTCCCGGCCAGCGACCAAAAGGGCTCTCCTCTTTCATCGTCCTCACCGAATTGCCGGTTAGGATTAGGGTTAGGGTTTCTGCGATTCTCCACCAGACGCCAGCGCCCATGGTGGAGAGGCGGAAGCCGCTCGTCCTCTACTCCAACCGGGTCATCCTTGATTCCCTCCTCAACTCCGCCAAATCCGTTAATGGGGAACCGTCTGAAGCGAGGGCTACAGCGTCGGCTGATTTCGATTTAGAGCCTGCACGTTTGACTGCTGGGATTCTCCGGTTTGCTGATAATGGCTCTGGAGCTGCTGCCGAGTTCACTGAGGACTCCTTCTTGGTGGGCGTTTCCATTTTGACCTTGAAGAAATTAGCAGTAACATCTGGGTCACTGGTAATTGTTTGCTTTCATTCTCTTTCCCCCCCGAATTTGAAGTGGTGGAAGCGTGGTGTCTTTTGCTTGTTTGGCTTCACTCGTTGTTACTTGTTACTTGTGGGCGGTAGTGGTTGATGTTGTGGATTCTTGTATTTTGACATAGATATTGATCTTTCACTAATGAGAGACTTGAATTTATCTGTGGATCATGTACGTCGTAGGAAATTAGTGTAGCCATTTAGATAAACTTTGTCTTGACATTGTAGCTGCTTGTGTTTTCTCATCTCTTATGAATCAATAAAATACATGGGGTGATACTATAGAGCTTTTCTCTATGAAGAACAATTCTGTGCAACTACAAGCTCATCTCTATGAAGAAGAATTTTTGGTTACATGATGTTTTAATCCTTTGTTTGTTGAATCATGAGTAGGATGAAAGGTTGTTATGTGCTGTGTGAAGAAAACACACCATGTCTAAAGAAAAATTATGTATTTAGTTTTATTCGTATTGTTAAGCTTGTGAAGGTAGATAAAAAGGTGCACTGGCATTCTTTTATTTATTTATTTATTTTTATATTTTTTGAATGTGTTTCTGTACTTGGCTTGACATTGCATTTTGTAAACATGTAATTCTTTCAGGTTATTGTCAAGAATTGTGAGTTTAATGTGCAGAGGATTGTAAAAGTTTTAGTTCTTGACCATCCAACACAATTAGAATTCAAAGATTCCTCAAAACAGACTGGCTCATCTTCTTGTGCAAGTTCAGGAAGGAATATGTTACCTTCTTTCACGTATTCAGCAAACAATTTTGGTTCATTGGATGAAGGAGTTGCTTATGTCACTCCACTCTTAGCATTTAATCTTGGATTACATGTATCTTGCCTTGAAGCAATTGTTCATGGGGGACATGAATCCTTGAAATCCTTATTTGAAGTTGAAGAGCATGAGGAAGGGACAGTGATGAAAGGCTCTTGTTCACATATTGAGTTAACACCATCACCTTATTTGCCTAGATATGCGTCACACATAAGAGTTTCCTTTGTGAAGGTACCAGAATGTGGTGTGCTTGGCTCTTTAACTCGTAGTTCGGAAATCGAAGCTGGTGATCGTCAGGATCTGATTGATATGGCACTAAATGAGTATTTTAAAGTTGACAGATTATTGGCAAGAGATGATGTATTCTGTGTACGTATCAACTGGAACTGTGGCTCAGCACTATGCACTGCTTGCAACCAGAATGGAACCAGAAATTCTTTAAGCAATGTTATCTATTTTAAGGTAAACTCTTATATTTCTTGACTATATTATCTCTTTTCATAACATAAATGTGGATTTCTTGGTTAACAATCTATCTGTTTTTACCAGGTCACAGCGATGGAACCAATTAATGAACCTATTCTTCGTGTCAGTAGCAAGCAAACAGCACTTGTGCTTGGTGGCAGTGCAAGTTCTGGTATTCCTCCTGATTTATTTGTTGGCATGTCAAAGGAGATGCCATTGCAGGGAGATGCAGTAAAACTCTTGGCATCTATTATTGCACCTACATTATCCCCAACAGCTCTTTCACCAAAACTCAGGGTTTCTGTTTTCTTATATGGTCCTTCAGGTAGCTTCTGTTGCTCATTTAAAGATTTTTAGGTTCCAAATATGATGCCCTCTTTTGAAATTATCAAATATTTTCATTTGGATTATCACTACAGGGTGCGGTAAGAGAACTGTTGTTGGATATGTTGCCCGTTGCTTAGGCCTGCATGTCGTGGAGTTTAGTTGTCATGACTTTATGGCATCCTCAGAGAGAAAGGCATCTGTCGCACTCACAAATGCCTTCAAAGCAGCTAATAGGTGTGCTACATAAATTTGTACTTGCATGATTTTGATGAGCCTTTTCATTTTACCTTTTGATTGCCATTGTCCAGCATGGTAATTAGTATGTTTCTTGGTTTCTCTGTTTCTATTCATCTATAATATTTGTCCTTTATAACTTTGTTGGCTCTTTATATTCTTCTTTTAAGATTTAACAATATTTTGGTGATTGAAGTTGTGAATTAACTGACAGTTCTAACTTCTTCTGATTCCAGTATCAGTTTCAGTTTATCAGAGAATTCTCTATGATATCTCTTATTGTTCATTAAAGTAGTTGTAACTAGCAGGAATCAACTTTTTTCAACAGTTTGGCATCATTAATCTACCTTCCTGCCTTAGAATCAACCATTTGTTTTGTTGCGTAAATATTCTCCTTGTTGCTCACAAACTTTTGGCAATCATTATATTGAACACATGGAATTTTCAGAGATATATAACTATTTGAAATTGTTTTAAAGATATCACTGATCTTTTATGGTTACTAGCACCATAATTTATCAGATGACATATGATTCACTTCTTTGCTACACACTTAGGTGTGCTTGGTTGGGTAGTAACTTGTGTTTATCTAGTCTATTTAAATAGGAATAACCCTTTTTATGAACTTTAATAATTGAATCGATATAATCATTAAATTTTAAATATTGATAATTAATAAATGCTAATTGTTAATCAAAATAATTAATTTAATTAAAAATATTTATTTCAATTATTATTAATTAAATCAAAGTTGGATTAGCTTGTGATATGAGTTCTCCTAGCAATATAGATTCAAATTTCAAGACTTATTTCCTTATTTTTACCCAACCAAACATATCCTTCAGGATCTTGTCATTTTTCCCATTGAGTGTTGCATTTTATCAATTTTAGGCATTTTTTAAAATTTCTTATTAAGTTGCACTGAGGTGTCAATATGTCCAACAGATACTCACCTTCTATACTTCTTCTTCGCCATCTCGATGGGTTTGCGAACTTATCTTCTAATGAAGGTTCTCCACTGGATCAAGTTAGCATTATGTCTGAATTTGTATCCACTGTCAGGGAGTTTACTGGACCATTGTCAGAAGTTGAAGATTTGTACTTAGGGAAATCATCGAATAGTACCCCAGTAAGATGGAATTTCCATGTTTTGTTTGCCCTAATTAGCATTTCATAGGCTATTGATTTTTTCTGTTATGAAATTTCTTAGTCTTGAACCATTCCAATGTTTCTTATGATGTTTCAGAACATCATAGATGTGGAAAAAATGGGCAGACACCGAATATTGTTGGTTGCTACGGCAGATAGTCCTGAAGGTCTGCAGCCATCTATAAGACGCTGCTTCAGTCATGAAATAAGTATGAGTTCTTTGAGTGAGACACAAAGGCTTAAAATGCTGTCGCAGTCACTGCAGGGCGTCATCCATGAGCAAGTATGCTTCTTCATAGCTGGAGTTTGTTGTGGTTTTTTTGGTTGTCTAAATCAGTAGCATTATATTTGGCTGCAGAATGTTAAAAATGAATTTATGAAGGACATTATTGGGCAGACATCTGGTTTTATGCCTAGAGATATACGTGCTTTAGTTGCAGATGCCAGCTCCAGCTTTATACATAAACTTTTGGACAATGTTAAAGGGGAACAAATGGAGTGTGATAGGAATGATATCAATAAAACTGAGGCTACTGAAGATATTACCTCTGATACTCAGAACCTTCAAATTGAAGACTTCTTAAAGGCTCTGGAACGTTTGAAGAAAAGGAATGCTTCTGCATTGGGTACCCCAAAAGTGAGGCATTTGATTTAAGGACAATAAACTTGTATTGTCTGGATAAGTTCTTGCTCTGTTGATGATTTGTTTTGTCATTGGCATGGTATTTATTATTCCTTCATGTGCATTTAATTTTTGTAGATGTGATACTAAGTTCTGGTGTGCCATGCTTTAGGTGCCTAATGTAAAATGGGAAGATGTTGGTGGACTTGAGGACGTGAAGAAAGCAATTTTGGATACGGTCCAGGTAAGATGATGATCTTTATATATTTCATGAAAATTAAAATCTCATTTTTAAATAGCAATACCAATGACGTGATCATTTGAATTGTGAGGAGTTGTAGATCAGCATCTTCATTATTCTTAAGTCATATCCCGAAAATATCAGTCACCTGTGATGCATAATCTGAACTAAGAAAGCTTCTTCCTGCCTATCCTCAACTAATAAATCATAATGTTTTTTGCAATGGATTGATTATTCAGATTTAGTTGAAATAGCAGACTGGGCTTTTATATCTTTTTTGCAGTTACCTCTCCTATACAAGGATCTATTTTCGTCAGGGTTGCGGAAGCGCTCAGGTGTTCTTCTCTATGGTCCTCCAGGAACAGGGAAGGTATAATTCTTAGACTGGATCCTTATCCCTTTCGCTCTTTCTCTCTCTCATCTTCTTGTTCTTCTTCCTTTTCATTTGCAAACAAAGGAAGCCATTGTTAGACATGCTCACATGCTCATTACCTTTCTTGAAATTTTCAGACATTGCTGGCAAAAGCTGTAGCCACTGAGTGTTCATTGAATTTTCTGAGTGTGAAAGGGCCAGAATTGATTAATATGTACATTGGAGAATCAGAAAAAAATGTCCGTGACATTTTCCAAAAGGTATCTTCTTTAATTAAACTAAGGCTACCTAGAATGTTGGTTTTGGCTGTATGACATTCTGTTATATGATAACATCTGTTTTACTTCATGCAGGCTAGGTCAGCACGCCCTTGTGTTATTTTCTTTGATGAGCTTGATTCTCTTGCTCCTGCTAGAGGAGCCTCTGGAGATTCTGGTGGTGTAATGGATAGAGTGGTTTCTCAGGTAAATAGTTTCTTCCTGTTAGTTATCTTTTCCATCTAGGATGTTTTAGTGTTTAATGTCCCATATTGGCTGATGTATATTTCTTGTAGATGCTTGCAGAGATTGATGGCTTAAATGACTCCACTCAGGTTCCCTTCATGACTTAACCTCCCTTTACAAGTGTATATTCAAGGATTCTATTAGAAGCAAGCAGCTTATATTTGCTTTCTCTTTTAGGATGAAGACATCCTTTGTTTTTGTCTAATCACTTTTTGCGTCTTTTGCTTTGGTGATCTCCAGGATCTGTTTATTATAGGAGCAAGCAACAGACCAGATCTCATTGACCCAGCACTTCTGCGTCCTGGCCGATTTGACAAACTATTATATGTTGGAGTAAATTCAGACGCATCTTACCGGGAAAGGTCAGTAACTGTTTCATTGCACTCCTTTCTATATTATTGTATATTGTAAAGTCTTGCTGGACAACATTGCATGTTCAATATGCATCTCAGGACATAAGAGTTCTCTTTTTAGATTTTTGCCCTCTCTTTCTGAAGCTGTGTTTTCATGTGGTAAAATACTTCAACTGAAGTTGGTGATTTTCTTTGAACTTTCTATTGCTTGCAGGGTTCTCAGAGCACTTACCCGCAAATTTACCCTGCATGAAAATGTTTCTCTACTTTCTGTGGCTGAGAGATGCCCACCAAATTTCACTGGCGCAGACATGTATGCATTATGTGCAGATGCATGGTTTCATGCGGCAAAACGCAAGGTGATGGTTACTCCAATTCAATGAAATAATTTTGTTTATCTTGTATTGTAAGGTGCTCAAATTTGTAGTGGTGAAATGTTGTTATTCTATCTACCATAGTTCACACATCTCTTATATGCACCCATTAAACACATCAAATTTCTATTTATATGACACTCATGCCATCTCTACCAGGCTGCTCATCCACTTTCCGATTCTTCAAGTACTGATGATCAACAGGATTCGGTTATTGTTGAGATTTATGATTTTATGAAGGTAATATGCCTTACTAACTACTCTCAGATAGCCTCGTTCCAGTGTCTTTTCAAATTATATGATATTTACAGGTCTATTTTCATTAAAAAAAAACAAGCATCTATGTACTTTCAAAGAACTCACAATCTCACTTGTGCTCACAGGTCTTGGTAGATCTAACGCCATCCCTGTCACTGGCTGAACTGAGAAAGTATGAACTTCTAAGAGATCAATTTGAAGGAGCTTCTTCAAAGTAAGCCAACATCACTTTTTTACCAAATATCTTACCAATGATTCTTAATAATTCCTAACACTCCATAGTCAATACAAATGAAGTTGTACACATGTTAATGCAATTAATTATCCACCATAAATGACAATGTACATATATGGTCATGTATCATCTCTCTATCTGTTCATGATGCTTATGAGTTATGACCTGCCTGAAATAATCAGGATCACAAGGGATCCTCAGAACCCCTTGTTGATCATATCCAAACTCCTGTGCAGCCAACTCAAGCAATTCCACCATTCTTTGATCTCTCAAGAGCTCTACTCTCACCAATCTCCTCTCACTGCACCCATTCCTATCTCCGATGATCACCGGAACAAACCCCTTCGGTGTTGCTCGGACATCTTCCCTCTTCATTCCACCTGACTTTTCCATAGCCTGGTTATTCTTCTTCCAGATCCTCATCATTCTCTCTCTCTCTAGAGATATATATTAACTTGTTGCACCAGCATAAAATTAAGTAGATTTGATCAGGCAGTCTCAGGCTATGCATGCATTATACATGAAGTATGAACATGAACGAAGGAATGAGTAAAAAGCACAAAGTTTGACGAATGTTGTGCATGGACCGGGCCATGCATGGTCTGCGGCTGCTAGCTTTTACACCCCGCGTGGTCTATTTTTAGTATTTATTCACGGTCTACCAAGTTACTTACGTGTATCAACTATTTGTTCGTGATCAATGGAATCAAAACTAAATTTAGCTGACACGTTAAAGTCACCCGGGTGTATTTTCCGTCTAATCAAATGAATATGTTTTAATGAATTTGATGAAGCCGCCCATCTGTCTAATTACATAGCTTGCTCTTTGTTACTTATCTAGGATTCTCATTTTGGAAACTTACCATGTGACTAATTGGAACGTAGAATTGTTTTCTTTGAATATATACCAATGTGAGTGTTAAAAAAGATGGTACTTGATAATATCGCATAAAATGCGATGAAAAAAGTATATCAGAGATTTGGTCATTGTGAGGAAATTTTCTTTGTTTTCCTTTTGTCAATTAATAAAAATGACAGTATAGTGAGTGTTAAAAAGGATGGTACTTGATAATATCACATAAAATGCGATGAAAAAAGTATATCAGAGATTTGGTCATTGTGAGGAAATTTTCTTTGTTTTCCTTTTGTCAATTAATAAAATATATATATATATATATATATAATCATGATAAGGTAAGGTTGGTAGGAACACTGCTTGTTTATTCATCTCCCATTTACCACCCTGAAAGCGTATTTGAAAGATTTTCAGCCGTATGGATGGAAAGAACATCAAAAAATAAGTTAACATGTCAATTTTCATACTAATTGGGAACTTGTAGGGTCTTCATCTTAATAGGTGAAAATTTATAGAAATCTTACCGGTTTAAAATTTCACCTGTTAAGATGAAGACCCTACAAGTTCCCAAATTGTATGAAAATTGATATGCTAGCTTATTTTTCGATGTTCTTTCCATCCATACGGTTAGATTTCCTCAAAACACTGTGCAAGTGTGCCAAAAGAGCAGAACTGACTTGCATAACGATAAGGCCGATCATATCATTTAATATATATATATATATATATATATATATATATATATTCACGATTCAAATACGTGACCTTCAGGTCCATGTAATTATCAAAACTGGATCGGACATTGAATCGTTTAAGGTCCTGGGTCACTGGTTCATCAGGTCAACTACCGGGTCAATTGGGTTGATGTCATATCAATATAAATATTAATAATAATTTTTATATTATATATAAATAATAAACTATTATTTTAAATAATTTAATATTTGAAAAATAAAAAATAAAAAAAATGGACTGGTTCAAAAAAAAAAAAATGGCGGTTCAACCTAGTTCATCCTGGTTCAATCTCAGGTCCATTGCAAAATTGGACCGGTTCCATGAATCGGCGGTCCGGTCCGGTTTTGATAACTATGGTCACATGCCTTTCTTTTTCAATTAATGTAATGTGATTTATTTGTTATTATGTTTTTTTTTCCGTAAAGAAAAACCTATGGGAAAAATGAAATGAAATATAAGAATGAGGCATCAAGGTTTATGATGTGGGCATTGCTTTGGATTGGAAATAAAGATAGGTACCATCGCAACCATGTTCCTTGAATCTCTATGTTTTCTCTCTACATGCACATGTTGAAGTCACTAGTGAATGACCAAGCTCAACTGAAACTGAAAAAAGAAGACATGTTTTCCATGTTTTTGAATGGAGTGTCAAGTGAATGACATGAATGAGTGCGCTAGTTTCTTAAGCAACATAACTGAATCCACACAACAACCAAAGGTGCAACTCGCTCCCCCTACTGAAATTTAAATTGATCTTTATTTGAACATTTTATTATTTATTTTTTAAAAACCAAAGAGAAAGAAGCTTCCATTTGGCTTAGTTAATGAACAACAAGCTTAAGTTTGACGACAAGAACCATGAGATTTCTTTGCAATGTTTTTTTGGAAGAGCCGATAAACCACTTCCATTAGATAAGAAACAAGTGCATAACTAGGGCTACTGACCCATTGACTTCTTTGCAATATTTTGGTATTTGTAAATCACTCTACTTTTTTTTTATAATTGTATATGATTTTCTAAAATTTTTACCTCATATGCTTCCTAACATTTGTAAGTTTATCTTTCTTTTTAAAAAATAAACCTTTAAATTTAATTAGATAAAAGGGCAGTCTGATGCTATAAAGCTCCCATTATGCACGGGTCCGTGGAAAGATCGGACCATTTGAGTCTATTGTATATAGTTTTATCCTATTTTTTTCCTGCAAGAGGTTGTTTCCATGACTCGAACCGATGACTTCTAGATCACATGGTGACAAATTTACCGATGCATCATGGCACCCCTTCTTTAAATTTAATTAGATACTGACATTTAAAGAAGTTAATTAGATCATAATCGAAAAAAATGATTTTCCTTCTTGCTTGAGGTAGTTCAACCAATGTCTCATTAGTCATTTCTTTCTCTATTCAAGCAATTTTCGTTTGCTGATTGAAACAGTGAAAATTGATTTCATATAGTTGTATGCAATCACAAAAAATTAATAGAAAAAAATCAGTATTATTTTGATTAAATTTAACATATTCAAGAAATACATAAGCTTAATTTCTAAAAAGAAAATCAAAATCATATCAAACCATTAAAAACATAAAGATCCAAACTCAATCGGAAAATTATTTAACTCACATATGAAACTATTATTGTTCATGATATTAATTTTTATTATAATCTGATTGATTAAATTAAAGGGAGTTATGTGTCAGTGCATCTCTGGCATGTAACCCATTGTTCCTCTTTTGGGAATCTACTCACGAGCAACACTAACTCTTTTGCTTAAACTACATGACTAATCAAATCAATCCATGCAAATCTTTTTCCTTTTTTCCATTTAATACTAATAATAATCATTTTTGTCTTGCTTACTAATGATATCTACCAAGTAGCTTTCTCGTGAGCAACACCACAACATAAAATAAACTATACATGATTAAGAACTTTGTAATCTATCAACTCTTAATAACAAACAACAAAATATAAATTATTTGAAGGAGCACTTCAAAACAATAGATTTTTAATAACTTCTAAGACAAAGTTATACAGGCCTTGACACAAAATAAATAATATCATACTAATGTGGAGAATGTGTGATGCCACTAAATAACCCAACAACTAGTATCAGAGATAGGTTCTCCAATTCTAACCATGTGGATGCAATTTTTGGTGCCGAACAAAAGAGGAGAGCCCCCAAGTTTAGCATGTGTGATCATTTCGTCGAAGGAGGCTATGGTGTTTCACGTAAGACATGTGCTCCAACATAATGATGTTGAGTAAGGGACTCGATGGAGCAAGATAAACAAGTTTATAGTGTTTCGCTTAAGAGAAGGCCGGTCGTTTGTTCGAGAGGATCTAAGGATTGTTAGGAATCAAACAAAAGTCTCACATTGGTTATTGGAGGAAAAGAAAGGGGTTTATAAAGTTTTGACACATCTTTATTAGGAGTAAAAATCTTGAGAGGTCACTAAATTATGCCCATATTTCACTTTGGGTATCAAACTTCAATTTATATTTTTTTGATCACCCTACTTCTATTTGATTTCAGAGGGAGAGTACCTGAGGGAAACCGGCGAGAATTATCTGATGTGGACGCCTGATTAGATGAGCCACATGGAGGTATTAAAATTCTAATTTACAAAATCATAACTAATTGAACAACATTTTAAAAAAAAAAACAACATTTAAACCTTGATTTCGATAAAGTCAAAACGAACAACATTCAAAATCAAGATTCAAATGTTGTTCAATTAGTTAGAATTTTTGTAAATTAGGATTTCAATACCCTCCACATGGCTAATCTAGCGACCAGATAATTATCATCTGTTTCTCAGTACCCTCCTGCTAAAATCAAATAGAAATAGAAATAGAGTAACCAAAAAGATACAAATTGAAATTTGATACTTAAAGTGAAATATGCGTATAGTTTGGTAACCTCTCAAAATTTTTACCCTCTCTATTAGTATTAGTGTGGGGTTTTTTTTTGGTAGAGTTCAAAAATAAAGCCATGTAGATAGGCCCCAACACACATATATACTGAAACTGATATTTAAAAAATATTTGGAAAGAGAATAAATAAGAGGTTGAAATAAAAGTCAAATAGTATATGAATAGTTTTTAATAATTTAAATCAGAAAATAAAATATTTTATTTTTACACCTTTATATATATATACATGGATGATATTATAAAATCGGTTGGATTACTGTGCAAGTAAGGTCGCCTCCCATTTGGCCACTTGTATAGTATTTTAAGGATTTCCAACCCTACGGATTGAAAGAACATCGAAAAATAAGCTAGCATGTTAATTTTCATACAATTGTAGAACTTATAGGAGATTCATCTTAATGAGTGAAAATTTATAGAAATCTTACCGATTCAAAATTTCACCATTTAAGATAAAGACCATATAAGTTCCCAAATTGTATAAAAATTGACATGCTAGCTTATTTTTCGATGTTCTTTCTATCCATACGGTTGGATTTCATCAAAACACTTTGCAAGTGGGCCAAAACAAGGCGAACGCACTTGCACAGTGATAAGGCCTACCGTATAGTATCAGCCCTATATATATATATATATATATATACATGATACAGTCCGGCCGGCCTTATCACTATTTATTTACTGTCGCCTCATTTTGAGGCATTTGGAGAGTATTTTTTTTCCAAATCCAACCATATGGATGGAAAGAACATAAAAAATAAGATAATATATCGATTTTCATACAATTTGGGGAGGTGATGATCATTCATCTTAATGGGTGAAATTCTGAATCGATAAGATTTCTATAAAATTTCACCCTTTAAGATGAATACTCATCACCTCACCAAATTGTATGAAAATCGACATGTTATCTTATTTTTCGATGTTCTTTCCATCTATACGGTTGGATTTGGAAAAAATACTCTCCAAATGTCTCAAAATGAGACGATCTTACTTGCACAGTGATACGAACTGCTTGACCGTATCAGAATTATATATATATATATATATATATATATATATATATATATATATATATACTGTGGTCGGTAGAACATTTGTTCCATCGTCGCCTCCCATTTTGGTCCTTGAAGCATGTTTTAAGGATTTCCAACTGTATGGATGTAAAGAACATCAAAAAATAAGCTAGCATGTCAATTTTCATACAATTTGGGAACTTGTAGGGTCTTCATCTTAACGGGTGAAAATTTATAAAAATCCTACCGGTTCAGAATTTCACCCGTTAAGATGAAGACCCTACAAGTTCTCAAATTGTATGAAAATTGACATGCTAGCTTATTTTTTGATGTTCTTTCTATCTATAAAGTTGGATTTTCTCAAAATACTATGCAACTGGGTCAAAGGTGACCTGACCGGAATAGTGTTCCGGCCAATCTAACCTTATCAAGCCTATATATATATGTGTGTGTGTGTGTGTGTGTGTGTAATCGGTTCGACACGTAGTGAGATCTCAAGTGTCCATCCAACCGATCTAGATCAGGCATGTGGCGGCATCCCCAAAGCTCGTTTGATTGACCCAAATCCTCACCCCAGACAACTCCTTTGGGCAAGCTACAAAGTCAGAGCGTCGGGAAGAGGAATGGTAGGAAGATAAGGTGCTGAGAAGACCTTGTCAGATATAAGTACGGCAAAAATGGTCTTTGACACAGAAAAGGATGGGCGCCGAACCTAGCCTAGCGCAGGAAGGGACAGGCGCCAAACTTGGTTGAGGAGGATAAGAAGGAGAAAGACAACAGAGAAAGGGTAAGCAACTAAACTCTAAAAATACTCTTTTTCCACTCCAAACTCTCATGACTGACTTGATCGTCGGAGTTAAACAGGGGTAAAATGCCCGTTTTGACCGACTCTCTCTCTTCATGCACAGGAGTTACGATGAACAAAGGTTGCTCGTCACCTTTAATTCCGATGACTGTCAACGTCCTCTTTAACAAATAAATCTCAACCGTTGATCGGAACCAAGGCTCAATCCCAAGGAGGGTCCGTTTTCACACCTACATATTAATTAGTAGATCTTAATCTAATCCCTTCTAATGAAACTTAAGATCTAGCCGTAGGATTAGGTGATGAGAAACATCAGAGCTAGCCGTAGGATCAAATAAAGTAAGGAAGTTGACAAGGCCTCCAACCCTGCACACGTGGGTCCCACATCTCCGGACATCACACCGTGTGGGACCCACAACCGTGAGTTCAACTGGCAGAGATCGAGTACTTGAAAGTTGAAAGTCATCATGTCGGTGCTCCTCTCTCTACGTCAAGTAATTACCATTTATGTTAAAACTTCAAACTTTTTTTTTTATTAAATCATAAATATATAAACATATATAAGGAAAAAACACATGCCTCCCATATGACTTCACTCTCAACCTTCTAACTAACAACATCGATCCTTTTCCATGCATGAACATCATGTTTTTTCCCTCTCTATATCTACATAGAACATGGGTGCAAGAGGAATGAAAACCATGGTTTCCTAACAAGCTCAATGAAGTAGTAAGTAGTTCAAATGTTTCTATATATGTTTCAATGCATGTTAGAATCTATACATATATAGATATGTCTGTAAAAGTGCAACTACTTACCATTTTTGTGTTTTTAATGGATAATAAAATGTTTGCATGAAAAGAAGTCTTCAGTTCTTGTCACACATACATACATGTGCTTCTCAACAGAATTCCCTCAGAGCTTTGCCAGCTTTTTCTCCTGACCATTTGTCTGTAATATTATATATATATATATATATATATGTAAAATTAAATTTGGGATGGAAGTACTTCTTGCAATGTCCTTGTGACATTTGTTTAAACTTCAGTGTGACTTTAATGAGATGAGACATGACTTGTTAAACAACAGTACTACTGCCCATTGAAATCCTCACTCATAATTGATTGAATCTTTTCATGATTTCCAATAATATATTAATAAATCAGAAAAAAAAAGAAGAAGAAAGGGAATATATGTGTATATATATATATATATATAATAAAGAAATGGTTTTTAAAAGGTAAATGATATATAGCTGGAAACAATGACAAGAAGGAAAGGGACAGACAGGGGCTATTTTGGGAATGAAATCGTTGGCTAGCCTATGCCTTCTTGTCGTTAAATACAGCCAAGTTATGGGCCCTAACACACACCCTATTATATTATGTTATATTATATTATATTATATGTGGGATTAAATAGAACTAGGGAAACAGTGGGACCCTCACACCGTACCCTAACAGGACCACGGAAGTGAACTGAGACATTCACATATCCAACATTGGAAATAAAACTTCTATATTATTATTTAATAAATTATATATATATATATATATTGTTGATACCAAAATCTGTTACTCCTAAAAATCAGAACAAATACAAATCAACATATAAGAGATGTTGGTGGAGATCAAAAAACTTCAATGATTTTAAGGGAAAAATCAGATTTATGGATGAATTTGATTTCGAGCTGTTTCTCCCTCGCATGATCGACTTCTTCTTTAAGATCAAACATCTAAGGATCACGTTTCACCAGAAGAGGAATCTACAGAAAGAGGAGGACTGACCGCTCGTGTCTCGGGATAACCTTCGACGCTCAAGTTAGAAAGGCTTTGAATGGAGTGGATAGTAAGGAAGCGTGGGAGAGAGTTGAGAGACTTCCAAGTAAGATGAAGCGCAAGTAGACGATCTGACTTAGTGGGATCAGAGTAACATACCAGGTACTCGACGCCCTCATTATGAATTGAGGTCCTCCTTATATAGTGTTGAGGTAGTTAGCCAATTAGGATCGATTTGGATCCCAACGAGATGTCAACTCGGATACAACAAGGTGTTAGCTCAGATACAACTAGGCGCCATGCTGGAGGTAATTAGGTACTAGCTGTGAGAATCTTTTGAAACATTTTGGAGAGTTGATCTCCACCATTGGATGACCAGGTAGTTAATTAACAGATGAGTCTTCATTCGGGCTTTTATGATCAGACCACGTGAACTTTAGTATTTTCACCCCATATATATATATAGAAGGTGTACGTTGCACCAATTGAAGATAAAATAAGAGAGCGGCGTTTAAGATGGTTTGAACACTTGCGTCATAGATACCCATGTGCCCAGTTTGAAAATATGATAGTTTAGTAATGGAATGTAAGAAGAAGGATAGATGTAGGCCAAGGATTATGTGGAGATAAATAGTGTCTTTAGACCTATGTATATTAGATATTGAGCCGGATCTTGTATTTAACAGAGCGACATGAAGATAGAGATTTCATATAGCCGACCCCATCTAGTATGGGATTAAGGCTTAGTTATTTATTGTTGTTATTGTTTACAGAAATTGGGTTGTTCAAGCGAGCTTGGGTGTTCAAATCATGTTTAGAGCAGAGTTCTAGTGGATTATACATATTTATCAATATATATTTAATAATTAAATATAGGTTTTATTGAAAATTACGCACGCCTTCTATAAGTTATTTTTATAGAGGTTTTTTTATATAAAAAATCTATATAAAAAAGGTGAAAAGTTATTTTTAGTCCATGTATATTGTTTATTTTAGTCCCTATATAATGAAAATGTTCAATACGGTCCTTGTACTTTGGGGGTTTGACAATTATGGTCCCTAGAGATGATGTGACAGCAAGCTAGTATACTGGTTGAATACAACCATTTTTTTTATTACGACATGACAACCTATGTGGCATGATAATTGAAATTTTAATATATTTATTTTTTAATGTTGGCATGGCATGCCATGTCAACATGATACACCATCAATGTGATTTTTATTTTTTAAAATGAAAATGGATATTCTTATCACAATATTATTGATGCCAAGGGCCCAGTTTTTTTATTCTAATTTTTTATTTTTTTGTTACCAATTTTTCAAGTTGATTATTGTGATTAAAATACGTGTAAAAAGTCAATTCCAAGTTCCTAGATTTTTTTCTTACTTTTTCAATTTTCTTTTATTTATTTTGCCACATCATCATTTTATTACTTAATGTTATGTAAAAAGTCAATTTTTTTCTATTTTTTATTTTTTTTATTACTGAATGTTTTGTGAACCAAACAAACCTCCAATAAACTGGAGGCATCCGATACTTTGAACAGAAGGGAAAGGAAAAACATCTAAAATGTTTGGAATCCTCCACTAAGAATAAAAAAGAAGCCTCAAAAAGCCAAGTGAATTTTCTAGGAGGAATCTAATTTGCAAACTAGCTGACATCTTGCTGTCAATCTAACTGGCATTTTAGTATCACCTAGCTAGCGTCTTGCTGGCATATTGAGAAGCTTGGACGCCAAGCAACTGAAAGCTATAAATATGAAATGAGATGAACATATACACAATTTGAATCTTGGAGAGAATCCTCCATACTTTGAGAATCCTTCTCTCTCTTTTGAATCCTTCTTTCTCTTTTGCAGGGCCTATTGATCATTGAGCAATGTGGGTTTCCCCAATTCTCAGGGGTTTTCCACATAAGTCTTGTCTCTTCTCATATGCTTGGATAATCTTCTCAATTTCTTCCTAATTAATCTCAATCTCCAAATCAAACAAGTGGAGGCAAAAACAATTTTACTATCAACAATATATAAAAATATAATTATGATTTTTTTAAGGTAATATACACAATTAAGATAGTTTTGAGAGATATACAGATAATTTTTTAAAAAAAATTATGCGGAGGCCCTCCTAAAACATAACGCATGGCTTACGTGTCAGGAAATTATAGGTTAGTCAACTCACACGGTGTTCAAGGCCGCACAACTAATCCGAGTCGGTTTGTCTATATATTCTTGTACCTCAGGTACTGCATCTGTACCTTTTTCCCTTTCCTTTTTAAATATTAAAAATCATTTAAAAAATAAATTAACCTTTTTCTTTTTCTCCTCTATATAAATCCCCACCTGACTGAACCCCCAACTCTACTCGACTTCCAAACTCTCTCTCTCTCTCTCTCTCTCTACGATGAAGAGGCTGATCCGACGGCTCTCGCGAGTGGGGGACTCCTCGGGATGCCACGCGACGAGCAAAGGAGCGGTGGCGGAGGGGCACGTGCCGGTGCACGTGGGGGAGGAGATGGAGAGGTTCGAGGTGCGAACCGAGCTCCTCGCCCTCCCCCCCTTCGTCGAGCTCCTCCGCCGTGCCGCCCAGGAGTACGGCTACAACCAGCGCGGCGTCCTTCGGATCCCTTGCCCCGTCCCCATCTTCCGCACCCTCATCGGCTCCCTCTCGGACTCCGCCGACCCCTCCGCCGCCCGAGACCTCGCCCTCTCCCTCCCCGGCGTCGATGGCGACGATCGCCACCAGCCCTAAGGGCATTCTTGAAATTTCACCGCTCTTCTCTTTTCCTTTCTTGGAATTATTATAAATTAGAATAACATAGCGATTTGACAGAAATGCCCCTTTTTTGGGAAGAGGATGCCGAGCTTGGTGGGTAGTTTGGACTTTTGGCGACTTTGATCTGGGCCCTTAATGGGCTGGATCACTATCAATTCTTCAAAATCGGGGCCCATGTTCGTTCTGTGTTGTATATTCTTTATTTCTTTTATTTTTACATATATATATATATATATTTATATATTGACTTCTTTCTAGTTAATTTATGTTTTTAGTAATTTTCCATTTTATTAAGTATTTAATAAATTGCAATGGATGAATGCTGCTTTTTTTGTGGTATTTTGGCTGCAATGCAATTAATGTTCTTAATTGGAATTGGCAAAATGGATGTTCAAGCAAAAGAAGAATGGTGTTTTATTTATTTCCTCTCATGAATGGCTTTTTATTAATTAATATTGTATTTGGGATTTGTTATTTTTATATTATGACCATGCATCACACAACCTCTTCTTTGGTACTTCCTTTGGCTCTTTATAGTTGATATATGAAGTTAAGGATGATCTTTTGAGGTCACTTTCATTAGTTCTGAACTCTCATCTTTGAATTCAGTGTCTATGTTTGCAGAGCATGGATTGATGATTAATGTTGATCATAGTTGCAACCTTTTTCAATAGAGATTATGATCTTTTTGTTATGTTAGGCAACAACAATGTCTGTCTGATGTTAATTAGCAGAAATTGACATGGTCTTCGGAGTACAGTCCTGCATTTGATTTATTCATTAATTTGTGGAAAAAACTCTCTGTAACTTGTGTAAAACATCCTTTACTTTGAATTTTACTCATAGATTGCCCAATCCTCGAACAACCTACGTTCAAGGATATATAGCCGATACAATTAAAGAGAATCCTTCCTTACATTTACCTGAAAACTTGTCGTACATAAACATGAACGACAAACAAATTGTTTCTATTAGTCCAGGGATGTCCGAGCCTTTCCATCTAGATACAATCTTGTGTTATTTTTAGATTTTTTTTGGTACACACAGTTAAAGAGAATCTTTCCTTACATTCATCGGAAAACTTGTCGTACATGAACGACAAACAAATTGATTCTATTAGTCCAGAGATGTCGGAGCCTTTCCATCTTGATACAACCTTGTGTTATTTTTAGATTTTTTTTCGGTCCTTAAAGTCACCGGGAAACTTGTTGTACATAAACATGAACGACAAACAAATTGTTTCTATTAGTCCAGGGATGTCAGAGTTTTTCCATCTTGATAAAACCTCGTGTTATTTTTAGATTTTTTGGGTACATACACAATTAAAGAGAATCCTTCCTTACATTCACCGGAAAATTTGTCGTACATAAACATGAACGACAAACAAATTGTTTCTATTAGTCTGGGGATGTGGGAGCCTTTCCATCTCAATACAATCTCGTTTAGATTTTTTCTGTACATACACAATTAAGGAGAATCCTTCCTTATATTCACCGGAAAACTTGTCATACATAAAGATGAATGACAAACAAATTGTTTCTATTAGTAAAGGGATGTCGGAGCCTCGGAGCCCTTCCATCTTGATACAATCTCGTGTTATTTTTAGATTTTTTTTTGACATATTGTTTCTATTTGATGTAGCCTTTCCATCTTGATACAACCTTGTATTATTTTTAGATTTTTTTTTTCGATACACACACAATTAAAGAGAATCCTTCCTTACATTCACCGGAAAACTTGTCGTATATAACATGAACAACAAACAAATTGTTTCTATTAGTCAAGGAATGTCGGAGCCTCGGAGCCTTTCCATCTTGATACAACCTGGTGTTATTTTTAGATTTTTTCGGTACACACAATTAAAGAGAATCCTTCCTTACATTCACCGGAAAACTTGTCGTACATAAACATGAACGACAAACAAATTGTTTCTATTAGTCCAGGTATGTCAGAGCTTTTCCATCTTGATATAACCTCGTGCTATTTTTAGATTTTTTTGCTACACACACAATTGAAGAGAATCCTTCCTTACATTCACCTAAAAACTTGTCATACATAAACATGAACGACAAACAAATTATTTCTATTAGTTGAGGGATGTCGGAGCCTTTCCATCTTGATACAACCTCATGTTATTTTTAGATTTTTTTGGTAGACACACAATTAAAGAGAATCCTTCCTTGCATTGACTGAAAAACTTGTCGTACATAAACATAAATGACAAACAAATTGTTTCTATTAGTCCAGGGATGTCGGAGCCTTTCCATCTTGATACAACCTCGTGTTATTTTTAGATTTTTTTGGTATACACAATTAAAGAGAATCCTTCCTTACAATTACCGTAAAACTTGTCGTACATAAACATGAACGACAAACAAATTGTTTCTATTAGTCCAGGGATGTCGGAGCCTTTCCATCTTGATACAATCTCGTGTTATTTTTAGTTTTTTTTTGCTACACACACAATTAAAGAGAATCATTCCTTACATTCATCGGAAAACTTGTCGTACATAAACATGAACGACAAACAAATTGTTTCTATTAGTCCAGGGATGTTGGAGCCTTTCCATCTTGATACATTCTCATGTTATTTTTAGATTTTTTCGGTACACATACAATTAAAGTGAATCATTTCTTACGGTGAGGATGTCTCATAGTTTGGTGAGATGTTGGACATGTCTTGAACACCGTTAAGAAGCAGAGCTTCCAAGGAGTAGAGTGCAGGATTGGCCAAGTAGCATGCAGTGGAGACTTGGCCGAGGAGCAGAGTGCAGGCTTGGTCGAGCAGCAGAGTGTAGAGAAGCTTGACCGTGTGGAGCATGCTGTGAAGACTTGGCCGAGCAGCAGGCTTAGCTGAGTGACATGCTATGCTGAAGCTGGAAACTTCTAGAAGGAATGAGCTTTTAGGGTTTTATGCTTCTAATGTATAAAAGGGACTTGTAAGAGAGAGACTAGAGAAGTAAGACAGGAAAACTAAGACGACTGAGAGAAGGAGAAAAACCAAGGCGAAAGGGTGGAGAGTGCTTGATAGGAGGTTTGTACCTATTGAGAGCATAGTAGGTCAACTCTTGTACCTTGTAATCTGATTCTCTAATCTTAGTGAAGATCACCGGAGACTGAACGTAGGCCATTGTTGGGCCGAACAAGGGTAAATCTGTGTTGTTTTCTCTTGTTTTGTATCCGTTGTTCTTGTGTGTCCTTAGATACGTTAGTTTCTACGATTGCTTTCTTGTTCCGCATTGTGTGCTCCCAGTAATTCCCCGGATAGAAGGCGGGTGTAAATCACAACACTTACATTCACCAGAAAACTTGTCGTACATAAACATGAACTACAAACAAATAATTTCTATTAGTCCAGGGATGTCGGAGCCTTTCCATCTTGATAAAAGCTCGTGTTATTTTTAGATTTTTTCTGTACACACACAATTAAAGAGAATCCTTCCCTACATTCACCATGTAAAATCCGAAGACTTTAGGGAACTATTTTTTTCTTTCTAGCTATTTTCTTTTATCGTTTGGTTAATAAGGGGAAAGTCCCCAAGGTTGGGTTTCTTTGAATTTTTGCTGGAATAAAATTTTTCCTAAGTACTCTTTAAGTGATCAGTTGATTAATTAGTTAACTATTGAAATTCACCAAACTTAGAATTTATTGGATTTATGTGAAAAGAAGGATTTAATTGGAAAAAACCCTGATTAGGGTAAAGTGGGACTGTTGGGGACCTTTTGGTAATTTCTGAAAGGATGAGGACTTAAGAGGAATTTGTCTCTCTCTCTGAAGGAAGGACTTGCATGTAGCTAATTGGAAAATCGGGGACTTATTCACAAAAGTATCGATGAAACTCATGCAAGAGTTATTTAAAAGAAACTGACGGCCATGATTAAATGATCTAAGATAGAGAGTAAGTTTGAGGCAATCAAATAGAGATCTAACCGTCCATTCTTAAATCGCTGAGATAAGTATACACGTGATCCTATCGTACGGGCAGCGGTGAACCGTCCATCTTAGACTATTGATTAAGTTCGAGGCGCGAGTTTTAGTATGGGCCGTTCATTGATGAATAATCTTGGTTGTTCATCAGGCCGAGTGACAGATCCGAGGCACACCTGTATGAGTCTACGTCCACATCGCGAGGAGGATCCAAGCCATCCATACGGAGAATGATAATCGTGAGACCACGTACTCGTCACATCTGCCAGCACACGCCACTTCGTGAGGATTCTTATCCGCGATCACCGGGACGGACGGAAAAGGCAAGAAAAGGATATGATTGCTGCGTGATATCCCCTATCAACGGGATTGATCACGCTGAGATTCTCTGCATGTCCTAGCCCTACAAATGGAGAACCTCCTCCCAAACCCTAGCCCCGCCGCTCTCCTCCTCCTTCTTCATTTTCTCCTTCTCTGTTTTCCTTTCTCTGGCCTGAACGCTCACAGACGACGACCTCCAGTGATCACAAGAAGACCATAGGGGAGTTCCACCGCCCGGAGCCACCGCGATCAAGTGGGGAACACCACTAAGGGATTGTGAGCGCGTCCTTCTTCCCCTCCTTTTTTGTTTATCCCCACTAACCTGGGCGCTTTCAGAACTGGCTTCTCTGACAACCAAGAGGCTCTACCAAGTGGCTGGAAAGCTTCTCCTCTGATCATGGTCGTTGCTACACCTTGAAGGGGAGGAGGGGCTGAGCGAGGGAACCCAAGGCCGCAGCCCCACCGAGGAATCTCACCGGAAACCTCTGGACCTCAGTGAGCACATCTGAAACCTTATATATAAGCTATGAGATATGCATACACTCATATTCACTCATTAGAGGAAAGAGAAGTTGTTATCGTATAGTATCACTAGCTAGCCAAGGTTTTGAGCACTAAGTGCATACATAGAAGTGTTTTTGGAGGCTAATCAACCAGGTACTCTTCTAGGAGGGCATGGTGACCTAGTTAGGGTGTGAGATACAAGGGTTCATAGAGGCCTGTGGTTGTGTCTGCGTACATCTATATTAGTAGGTTACATTAGTAAGACAACTACTATCAATCAGGCTATTATTATGTTGTATGTATTGAAGTTAGATAACGAAACCTGGACATGCAATGATAGGAACCTCTAATATGTTCTAACACTTGCCATAATATGGATAGGGCTGTAAACGGCCGAGCTTGATCAGGCTGAGCCCAACTCGAATTCGGCTCGAAATAGCCTAGCTCGAGCTCGAGCTCGGCTCGAGCTCGAAATTAGCTCGAATAAGTTTGCTCGAGCTCGGCTCGATTTTAATTTCGAAGCTCGAAATGCCTCGAAAGCTCGAAATTAAGAACTTAATTATAATTTTTAAATCTCAGATTTAGTTTGAAATTAAAAACTTATTTATAAATTATTTTTTTTATATTATATATTATATGTCAATACTAAATATTAAATATTTTATTCATATATTATAATATTTATTAGTTTCTACTAATTTTATTAAATTTTATTGATTTTTTTAATAATATTTATATTATATATTAATATATTAATCTTAAATTTCGAGCTTTCGAGCTGAGCTCGATCGAGCTCGACTCGGCTCGAGCTCGACTCGAAATTAATTTCGAGCTCGAAATTGAAGCTCGAAGCCTCTACAAGCTCGAATTCGAGTTTAACTCGAAGCTTTACCGAAGTCGATCTCGAACGCTTCACGCAACAAATTGATCGCTTTGTGACCCTAAATATGGATGACTTCCCTCGGTCCTGCTTAAGTTCTAAATATGTATGTTGATAGAGGGTAAGAGAACTTGATAAGATCAGGTGGAGAAGATGAAATATTTGATAAGTAAAACATACTTTGTGGATATTTGATTTAATAACCAGGTACACATAGGTTATATGTCAACCTATATAACCAGTTAAGATTGACCAGGTAAAGGTTAATGGGTTTAAATAAATTAACCAAACCATAAACTAATCGGTTTGGGTTTGGTCAAGCTAAATTAATTGAGCTGGGATTAATTGGTTAACATGGATATGTTAAAGTTTGATGATTAGGCTAAACCAACTTGGTTGGGTTCGACCAAATTCAAATTGATGTGGTTGGGTTTGACCAACTCTAGGAAATTGGGTTGAGTCTAACTAATTAGTTTGGACCGAGCCCAATAGTTTAAAGAAGATGTGGTCCATCAATTTAAGATTTGGGTCTGAGTCGAGTTAAGGGGATGCATGGGTTCAATCAAATTAACAGACTTGGGTCTAACCAAGTTTTGGAACCATGTTATAAAAGAAAAGGAATTAAAATAAAAAGAGTGGGGATTAGAACCCAAGACACCACAGCTATAATGGAGCATCTCAACCACTAGGGTATAACAACTTTTTAGATGAAGGGTGGGCTTCAGTCATTTAATGAGAAACTGACATAGAACACAAGTAAGGGCCCATTTGATTAGACTAGGGCCCACTAATGGATCATTCATGTGCATTAGGGTTTATGAACAATTATCGTTGCTTACATAAACTCTATTACTAGATACCGGCGTAGAGTGTGGATACTCGCCCGGAGGGAGTCTTGCGTGATTCCAGACATCCTTAATAGTGTAAGTACTTCTGTCTAGTACCCCTATCATTGGATGATTATTTATTCGTTCTTTGATTTCGTACTTGTGTAAGTACACTTCTCTAGTTCCCACCCAGTGATGAGTTTTCTTGACTTTGTTGTTGCTATGTGATTAGTATGCTTGATTATTTCGATGATCTCTTTATTGATTGTATACACATATAGTCAAGTCGGCCGCATCACAATGCAAGTAAGGTCGCTTCATTTTGAGGCATTTGCAAAATATTTTTTTTTCAAATCCAACCGTATGGATGGAAAGAACATAAAAAAAATAAGATAATATGTCGATTTTCATACAATTTGGTGAGGTGATGAGTATTCATCTTAAAGGGTGAAATTTTATAAAAATCTTATCGGTTCAGAATTTACGCTTTAAGATGAATGATCATCACCTATCTAAATTGTATGAAAATTGACATGTTATCTTATTTTTTGATGTTCTTTCCATCCATACGGTTGGATTTGGAATAAATATTCTCCAAATGCCTCAAAATGAGGCGATAGTAAATGATTAGTGATTAGGCCGGCCGGATTATATCATGATTGTGTATATAGAGAGAGAGAGAGAAAGAAAGAGAGAGACATGATACAATCAAGTTGGCCGCAAGTGAGGCCGCCTGATTGTATCATGTATATACATATATATAATATTTTTTATATTTTATAATTGTTGTATATGATTTATAGGATATATGTAATATATTCTCTTTAATATTATCTATTATATAATATATATTATATTATATATTATATATTATATTATATAATAGATAATATTAAAAATAATATATTATATATATCCTATAAATCATATATAACATATATAATATATATATATATATATATATATATATATATATATATATATATGTAAAAGTGATACAATCAGGCGACCACACTTGCGGCGGACCTGATTGTATCACTTCTCATATATATGTCTCTTCTTATTCAACTAAAATCAATCTTTCATTCACTTCATTTCAAAAGATAAAGAAAGTTATTCAACATATTTAAAAACTAACAAGACAGGACCAAGCTATGATTAACAAGAGATCAGTTTGACAGGAAAATATTAGACATGGTTTCTAAGATGCATTTTTTTTATTAAGTGAATAAATCATATTTTATTTATTATGATAATAAGGTTCCTTATATCGCTTACTCAGAGAAAGAAAATAAAAGAAATACATAGTTTATAATAGCACATTCCCTTCTAACTACAATCTGGTTTCTAAGATGTTCTCCTACTTCCACATAGATTATGTTTTTTATCACTCTTGAATCACTTGTCCAATGTTTGAAGGAGCACCATTCCATCCCTCCAAACAAGCAAGGAGAGGATCAATGATCCTCCCCTCATTAATCGCCACAAAAACCTTGTCAAAATCCTCACCAGGAGACACAGTCTTCGCCCCGGAGAGCAATCCGGTGTTCAGCTCCTCTCTCACAAACCGGTAAATCGGGTAAGACTTGCAGAGCTTGATCCTGTTCATCAATGGCGCCTCCCCTCTCTCCAACCCCTCCCTAATATCCGCAACTTCTCTCTGTACCTCCACCTTCATCTCCTCCTCAAACTCCAAGATTCTCCCAAGACTCCAACTCTTCTCATTCATCTCCCTCTCCACCAGCACTCCTCTAATCTTGCTCATCAATGGCGAGTCCAATCCACAAGGATTGTCCTTGTCCAAATAGTTAAAGATGTTCTCTTCCTCAACGACATCACCAAGCTTCTTCTCCCAAAACCTCGACTTTATGATCACCTTCTTAACTCCATGCTTGAGGTTCTCCTCGGCATGGCGGAGGTCTATAGCTTGACAAAGCGCAACGATGTAAGTAGCCGACATGAGCTTCAGAATCTCCACAGCTTCCTCTGTTTTCCTAGCAGAGATCATCCCCAGCGAGTTCACGTCCTGGTTGTGCTGCTCCGCGCTCAGTACGTGATTCGTCACCGGGTTCGCAACACACTGAAGCTCCGACGCGTACGACGCCATCGCAATCTCAGCCCCCTTGAATCCATAATCCAAGCTCTGATCCGGCCCGCCGCTCAAATTCGAAGGCAATCCATTGTTGTAGAACTCGTTGACAATCTCCGACATCTGGGCGAACATGAGTTTCCCGACCGCCGCCATTGCCAGCCTCGTGTTGTCCATCCACACCCCCACCGGCGTCCCCTGGAAGTTCCCTCCATGCAGAGTCCTATCTCGTCGGACGTCGATCAACGGGTTATCGTTCACAGAGTTCATCTCCCGTTCGATCGAACACGTCGCGTATCGAATGACTTCGATCTGGGGGCCGAGCCACTGCGGAGCCGTGCGCAGCGCGTACCGGTCTTGCTTGGGTTTGGTCAGAGGATTGACTTGGTGGAGCTTGCGAGATGATTCCGAGAAGGAGCTTCCTTGGAGTATGTGGTCGATGATGGCGGCGGCTTCGATTTGGCCGGGATGGTGCTTTAGCTTGTGGATGAGCGGGTCGGCGAACTCCGGTTTGCCGAGCATTGCTTCGGAGAAGAAGCCGGAGAGGACGACGGCGAGGAGGACGAGAATGTTAGCATCGAAGAGAACGGTGGCGGCGAGGCCGGCTCCGATGGACGTCCCGTTAACGAGGGCCAAACCTTCTTTAGCGCGGAGCTCGAAGAACCCGGTAGTCACTCCGGCGAGTTCAAGCCCTTCACGAGCACCAACCAAAGATCCATCCCGCAACGCCGCTCTCGAGTTCGGCCGCCCGGTTAAGAACCCGGCGATGTAGGACAAGGGGACTAGGTCGCCGGAGGCGGTGATGGTGCCGCGCAGCGGCACCACCGGAGTGACGCCGTGGTTCAACATCCTTACAAGAGCTTCAAGGATCTCCCAGCGAATGCCGGAGTATCCCAGCAATAAGGTGTTGGTTCTGACGATCATGGCGGCGCGGGTGGCGGCGGCGGGCAGCGAGGAGGTGTTTGCTAGGACTCCGGCGTTGAGGAAGCGGATGAGCTCTTTCTGGAGAGCTTCCGGGTTGTCTGTGCGGCGGTGGGAGGTGGCGCCGAAGCCGGTCGTGACGCCATAGCTGTCCACCCCTTTGCTCGTGCTCTCAGACACCCAGCGGCTGCTAGCGTCGACGTGAACCCGGGTGTTGGTGGAGAGGTCGACGGAGACATCACCGGAGGATCTGGCGACGGCGGTGACGTGTCCGATGGTGAGGTTAGACCCGGTGAGATGAACGGTAGAGGATCGGTAGTCGGCCACCATCTGTTTGATCTGGTGCACAAGACTGCATCTCAGAGGTTCAGTGGATGCTCCCCAGTTGAGTGGATCTCTGTGTTCTTCTTCAGATGCATGCAAGGTTGGTAATACTTTCTTTGCTTGTTGGACATGGAGAGCTTTGAGATTAGGAAATGCAAGATCTCCCATTGTTTGTGCTGCTTCACAGAGAGAGTAGAGAGAAGGAGGAGGAGATAGTTGAAACTTGAAAGTTGGAAGGGAGATGGAGTAGAAGGGTAGAAATGGAAATTCAGTCTATATTCTTGCCTATACATTTTGTCTTCTATCTAAACTTTGTTAACATGTGGATTTCCAGTTTTGTGAATTTTTAGTGTTATTTGTGTTTCAGTGAGGAGTTTCATTGGATTTATCAAATGGTTTTGTTTTTTTTTATTGTTATTATTTTAATTAAAGTTTAGGGTGGCACCAATGTTAGTTCTGTGGAGTCTTTTGTGCTTTACAAATAACTAACAAGCAATTAGCATTGATATAACTGTTTCAATCAAATATGTTAAATTAATAAGAAAAAGTGTGAATAACTTTTTTTTTTGAGTAATGATATATAGCCTGATAAGATTTTCCAACTAAACTTTCTGAAATCATCTCAGCCATCCATGTTATATCGGGATCATTAACACCACCATCCCGATATGACATAGATGACTGAGATGATTTAGGGAAGTTTAGTCGAGAAGTCTCAGCTATACTAGTCTGATATTAATTTATATAATATACACCTTTATCCCTTATCCCGTAACCAGGTGTTTGGATTCTTATATTGGGATAACTGGATTTTTTTTTTGTACATAACTCCATGTCCAAACAATCCAAAGTAATTAACCCTATATATTCAAGATGATAATATAATACTAGTTAAAATATTGTTGTTATTAAAAGAAAGATTTGTATCTAGATCTGTTGAAAATTGTGCGGCAATAATGATGAAGAAGAGACCAAGCAAGCAAGAAAATCAAGAGAAAGAAAAGCACACAAAGAATTTACATGGTTCGGTGGTGTGCTTACATCCACAGGAGCAAGCTGTGGAAATTTCACTATATAAAAATTAGGGTTACATCATGTGTATTTATACTAAACCCTGCCCGTTTGCCACTGTCGCAGCAAATATGAGCTACATACTCCAACAAGATCTCTCGATCTCACTTAGAATATCCACTTATTCTCTTAGATTGTTCCTTTATTAAAGGTATCCAAATCTCTTTTAGAATAGTCGTTTATTCTCTTAGGGGTTTTCAAACATATGTATACTAGACTTTAGAGGTTTTTATTGAATCCTATATATTGTAATCCTTTTGTTATTATTGAATATATTTCACAATTTCTTTCACTTACCAATTATCTCTATTTATAATATAGTATACTCAAGAGTTAGTGTTGGGAGATCATAGGATGGAGCAAGAGATCACAATAAGGGACATTCTTTGGATCGAATTATCAATATCCAAGTGTTAGTAGTATCTATTGCCCATAGTTTAGATAATATTAGCTAGGCATGCCTAACAAACCTAGCAAATTCCTTTCTATAAGAATGAGGATCTAGTCATCAATCTTTGGTAAGGGCCAAGGAATTGAGTTCATCTAAAGTAGGGGAAGCAAATGATACTTGTTAGAAGTGGTTTCCATGCATGCAAAGCCATTTTTATTAATTATTATTATTATATTTGTGACATTATTTGTTTTTCATGAAAGTTTATTATACTGATTGATGTCTTCTAGTGCGCAATTACTAGTTGAACTTGTATGATTGTATGAGATACAAACAAATCCAAATTAGGTGATCTTATAGAATATTTAGATAGTCATTTAGGATAACTGTGAGAGAACTGAATGGTTGGATCTTGACAACTTGAACTTGTCACAATTCAGAGTGATAGTTTACTAACATTGTAAAGAACCATTAGATGGTGATAACCTTTCTCAATTATCAGTACATGTTAATGTACTTTATTGTCTAGGTGTGTTATTAAGCATTGACATGCTAACCAAAGAGCATGTTGCTGAATTCAAGGTAATAATAATGTCTCTTAATGCAAGTTCCTTAATTGAGTGGTCCATATTTATTTAACATTATTATTAAATACTTTGCGAATAAATTATATGGCCAATATCATATTAAGTCATCCCTTCGATGCTCATGTTCAACATTGAGGTAATATAGGATGCTCAATAAGAACTCTATTATACCTTCATTGAGAACATTTACAGTGAAAGACAGATAATATGATTGAGGTAAAACCAAACTGGTTATATGCCAAATGAAATTTGATAATATATGTTGGTACAAAATAATTATGATAATATTTTGATCGGGTCTGACTCATTATATGTGTGTTGATTGTGAGTTTCATACTGCAGTGGGTACGATGAACATTTTTATAGTAGAGAATATATATATATATATATATATATATATATATATATATATATATATATGGACGCATCATCATATGTTAAGCCTGGATCATCATCTTGATCCTGCATCGCTTATTTCGCCCCTAGAGCATGTTTGAAGGATTTCCAACTGTACGGATGGGAAAATCATCGAAAAATAAGTTAGTCTGTCAATTTTTATATAATTTGGTGACCATTTAGTCCTCCCACTTAATGGTTGAAATTCTAAACAGTTAAAATTTTCTTAAAATAAGAACCGTTAAGTAGGAGGACCAAACGGTCACCAAATTGTATGAAAATTGACACACTAGCTTATTTTTCAGTGATCTTCCCATCCGTACAATTGGAAATCCTTCAAATATGCTCCAAGGGCCGAAATGGGAGGCTGACCGGATCTGCACAGTGTCCGACCGACCTGATACTAGCACCATCGTGTGTGTATATATATATATATATATATATATATATATATATATATATTGATAAAAGTGGATAAACCACACTCATTGAAATTATCCAAAAAGGTTTCTAGTTGAGCCTCAGGTACAACTAGTTTTTGGTTCATATTGACCCAAAAATACAGACACCCACTAAGTAGTGCCGACGAATACAATGCAAAACTAATGTATAAGAGTGGGGCAACATAGCATCCCTCATGCTAGTACTAAACATAGATGGTTGCTAACATGATCAATAGCTCCTCATATGATACCCCCTTTTTTTTTTGACCAAGGCAACAAGCTCCCCCTAAAGGAAGTCAAGGATCGACAGTAGGTGCAGAACCCGTTCAATGCAACTACGCCCACACCTTGCAAGAGGAGGGGCTCGATCCCGGGATCTGTCCACGAAGATCAAGGTCCACCTCTTAGCAAGGGAACACAGTACTAGTAGGCCATCATGATACCCTTGCTTGACCTATTTAGGCATTCTAATAATATATGTACTACATGTGTAGATGAATTTATTTGGGGCTAATTATAAGTTGTGACTCAATCGAGACTTGAGTGCATCATAAATATAAGACCATGTTGATACATGAACTAAATTAGGGTTGATTGATTTGATCTAATTAATAATAAATGGGTCATCATTGTGGTTCAATGTGATTGAACCAACATGGTCTTATGATTATATTATCCTACTTGGGTTAATCTTGTAAAAATTGGTATGTGATCAAAGAAAATAATTATTAATTTGTTATGATTTATACTTTGAATTCAAATTAGATCAGGATTTTTCTCAATAATTTATAATTATCTCTATCTCTGAGACATAGTGAGAGAATAAATGTGAATTGAGTCAAGTAATCTAATTACTCAAATTGATCTCTTGTGGGAGACCTAAAAATCTTTTAGTTCTCTCTCTTTGGTGAGAATAGTTACAAGTATAAAGAAAGGGTGGTTTGACTCTTTGACAACTTCAAGATTTTAACCCCTAAAATCTCTCTTGTTAACTTATTTAAGCAAATACATGAGATATATAGTTTATGATTAATTATTAGATATATGTTGAAATCCAATAATAATAATAATAATAAATTGTTGATGATGTATGACTGTTTGCCATTCAATGTTTCTCTCATAAATTTCAAGCCGACGACTTCTTATTGCTTGGAATTTTGTTGAAGAAGAAGAAACAAAGCAGGAAGATAACAAGAAAGAAAAGCCAAACTGGATCAAACCAGGTTGACTTCCCTCACTCGAAGAGACATCATGGCCTGGCCTTGAATCCAGTTATCCTTCTTTCTCTACGTGTCAGGAAATCACTTAATAGTCATCATCCTCCCAATAGTTATCCACTCTAGAAAATAGTCAAAGCTTGAGGCCGCTGCGAACATGGTGAAGCAAAATCTGGTTTCTGCCACGTTAAGAAGGGATAACAACGGAGGAAACTTCTCCGGGGAAGAACCTGCTCAAATCTAAAGAGGAAAGAAGATTGGTTCGCTTGATAATAGAAGGACTGGGCGACTAACTATGTATTTTTACTTTCGTTCTGACCAAACAATGTAATGAAATCTATTATCATATTTAAATAAAATATGATTTATTTATTTATTAAAAAAAATACAGCAAAAGAAAGCAATAATCCTACAACAAAATCAACAGAAAGAAAGAAAGCTCATAGATTAATCCTTTAATAACAGCAGTAAAACAAACAGAAGATCCCAGTGTTGGACATTTATTACCAAAAGGAAGAAGAAGAAGTAGAAGAGTTGAGATTGATTAACTGCATAACAAGTACCACATCAAAGCAAAGAAAACACAAGAGAAGGCAATCAAGACACCAGAGACAAGGTATCTCTGAGACCATCTCTTCACAACTGTTCTTCCTCTAGCTCCAACTCTCAAGCTCTTAGCTCTCCTCAATGCATCCACTTCTTTTAAGAGATCAAAGTCCAGGCCTTTAGTCTTCAACTCATCAACACACTTCATCAGCAGCACACTGTCCTCCTTCTCCCTCTCCAGCATCATCTGAGTATGCGTCTCCACGTCGGTCTTATACAGCACTGCCCAGCCAATGGCTGAGGAGCAGGCCAGAGAGCATATGCAAGGGACCCAAGAATGGTGGCAGGAATTTGAGGAGTGTGCGGCGACGAGGAGGAGGAGGAGAAAGGAGTGAAGAGAAAAGAAGGAGCAGTAGAGGAAGGTGATGTCCCGGCGAATGGCGGTGAGTTGGAGTTCTTTGAGGGAGATGCGGCGGAGGACGAGGTCAGCCTCTTTGAGCCATTGCTTGAGGACGAGCTTGTGTGTGGGGCTCTCGGCGATTTGGTGCAGTGGGTGCAGTGCCTTCTTGCTCAGCTCCGGCACCACTGCTCTTGATGATGGGCTCTCCTCCATTACTGCAATCATCCAAGAGCTGGAGATGAGAATGAGGCAACAAGTCTTTCTATTCTCTCACTCTTTTTTGAATGTTTGTTGTTCTAACTGTCTAAATTCCAGGGATTTCATATTACTGAAATGAAACAGTTTTTTCAATTTTGAATTTTCAGTATATATGTACAAGAAGAATCAAAGGCTTGTTGGTCAGACACGGTAGACCATGCCAACTTCAATGAGGGAGGTGTGAGGGAGTCCGAGAGCCACCCCTTGCCGGCGGGAATTCCGGCGGAGGCAACTGTAGATGATGTTGATGAGAAGTCTCTTGAGGAATGAGGAAGAGTCATGAGCTACTACATTGGTGTTGCCCATCATGTATGCCACCCCTGATTCCCTCTCTTCTATCAGTTCACTCACTTCATCCATTACTCCAATCTCTGTGAATCTCACCTTCTTCTTGTTCTTGTTCTTGTTCTTATTTCTTTTAGCTTTGCTGAAAACATCCTCTACTAATTCAGAGGGCTTGCCAACAACTGGCATTTGATTTTGATCAGCATTGCTGTTGTCTTCAATTGTTTCTTGTTGCAGAAATTCGGCAACTTTCATGAGTAGTTGGTCTTCAAACTCATTGTTGTCTCCCCTACTGTCTCTGTATCCATATCTGACAATACACTGGAATAATCTGTACTCTGACGGGCCGATCCTACCTATCAAGAACTGCTCGTTGAGGGGGATTTTCGGTACTGTCAGAGTTTGCAAGTTGACAAAGATGCATATACGATGAAATGCAGGGAAGTTTGTAATGAAGTGCGCAAACATTGGAGGGAGGCCATTAGTAGTGCTTGTGTAGATGAGGCTGATTCCGGGTAGACGAACCATGCCTAAGCTCGGCCCTAGTCCGAGAAGCCAGTTGAGGCTGACCTTGTTCTGGAGCTCGAACTCTTGCTTCTTTGCAGTTCCATAATACCATGCAGACATTGATAACAAGGTGATTAGAGAGAAGACAAGAGGGAGCCATCCTCCATGGTGAATCTTCGAAAGGCATGCCGAGAAATACATGAGCTCTATTGATCCAAAAGTGAGAATGAAGAGAAGGCCCAAGAAGATGGTTCGCTTCCAAACAGTAGTGATGATGAGAAACATCAAACAGGTTGTCACAAACATGACAGTGATCACAGCCAGGCCTGCAAATCAGAAAATTAGAGCATTTTCAACAGAAATATATATATATGGTTGTTCATGCAGTCAAAGGAAGAAGCTTGTAGTACCATATGCATTGCCGATCATATGTGTATCCTTGAAAGTGATAGTCACCAAGAGGCATAAGAACATGAGAAGCCAGTTGATCTCTGGTATGTAGATCTGCCCATGAATGTGGCTGGATGTGTGTATGATCTTCACTCTCGGGAAACAGCCTAATGCTCGGCACTGACTGATTATTGAGAATGTTGCTGAGATCATCGCCTGACTACCAACCGCCGTTGCTAATGTGGCTATGATAAACACCGGCCAAAACATATGTCCTGCATCTCAAACATCAAACAGCACATTGATCCATGAGCATTCATAGCCAATCTTGTTGTCTCAGTAAATGTTCAGAAATGTGCAAATGATAATAATACCTGGAATCGATTTGTAGAAACTTCTTTCTAGATCCTCTATGTGCATGGTCAGATAGGCGGCTTCGCCCATGTAGGCTATAACCAAGCAGGGATAAACTACTGCAGTGAATGCCATCTGATATAACAGGAGAGAAACATGAATTGAATTTTGCTTTTTCTGCAGAGAAATTTAAGTTTAAAAATCAGACAGAAATCATACTCTGATTGAAAGTTTTGAAAAATGTCCAAGATCAGCAAACATGGCCTCTGCACCTGATTGAGCATAAATGAAGCATGAGCACAAAAAGATAAAAATATGAAGCACTGAACATAATACCAAAGACGACATAAACCTACCTGTGATACAGAGGACAATGCCTCCAAGAGAACTCCAACCATCTTTTCCAGTTTCCTTAAAGAAGTTAAAGATGTAGTGTGGCGACAGCGCGCGAAATACACTTGGATTCCACCTGAAAATGTTGTAAATGCCTATCCCGGTAATGCAACAGAGCCAAGCAATCACGATCGGAGCAAATAGAAAGCCAACTCTATGTGTCCCATAGTGTTGCAATGAAAAGAGTCCAATCAAGATTATACATGCAGTTAATACGACGTAATCTGCACATGTACACAAGATGCAAATAAAGATATAAAGCCGAGGACTGTTTGCTGAAAACATTGATAAAGAAAAGATTTACTCAATCCACTTACTTTCATGTAAATTTGGAACTTTTACTTGGATGCCAGACACTGCTGAGAGCACTGAAAATTTACAGGAAAAGATCGATTACTTATTAAGAAAGTTTTTGGAAGTGCAGAAAAAAAAAATATACCTGCCATAGTTGGTGTCAAAACACCATCACCGATAATCATACTAGTTCCCAGGAGCACAACTAAAAGCAAAGCAACACGAGAACTCTGATGCTTCTCAAAAAAACTTTTTATCAGAAAACTAGTCCTTGTTTCTCTCTGAGGTGAATCCGTGTTATACACACTTAAGTGATTTTCTGCCGGGTGAGAATTGCGCAAATGGCTGATCTTCAATTTCTGGCACATCAATGAATACAAGGCAAATGTCCCACCTGCACATTTAACAAATTGACTCAATCTGAGGAGCAAAAGAACAAGCCGAGAAGCCAAAATACATAGGAAGAGATAGATCAATAAGCACCTTCACCATTGTCATCGGCTTGCAAAACAAAGAATATGTATTTGCAGAGTGGAATCAGAGTGAAAGTCCAAAAGACCAAAGAAAAAACACCGAGAATTACAGCATCCTTTTCATGGAGGTGTAGTTTCCCTGAGAAGGTACTCCTATAGACATAAATGTGTGACATACTCAAGTCCCCATACACAATACCAAGGCTCTGATAGGCCAACAAGAAGGTGGTTCCACAAGCTTTCTACAAGGAGTATAACCAAAAAGATTTCATCAATTCTATCAGAAAAATGAACAAGAGAACAAATTCTCAGGATGAACATTAAGATTGGAAGGAAACAACACAACTGATAAAACAATCAGTTAAGCTAACTTCTTTTCCATTGTTGAAAAACTGCCTGAAAACCAACAAATAGAATTCCAGTTTCTCACACAACAAAAAATAAAAACCTGAAAAACAATGGTTGGATATATACAATCTACCAGAATCAAGAAATAAAAAAAGAAACTTTTTGAAAACTTATTTCAACTGATAAATTGAATCAACAAACAAAATTCTTGATGAACTCTATTATTAAAAAGGTAAAAGAGATTTTTTTTTTTTGAAAAAAAAAACATTTATATCCCACAAAAAAGATGTAAAATGAAAAGGCCTCATCTTTCTCTAAAACTTTCCTCTCAGATACTACACACAAGTTTTCAAAATTGATAACTAATACTCAGTGAATAATCAGAAATTTGCAGATGAAAAAAACAATGAAATGAATCCAAACATTTCGAAACCCATTAAAATCACCCATTACAACATAACTCAAGAACAAATCAATCATCATCAACCTCAAAGAGAGAGAGAGAGAGAGAGAGAGCTTACCAAATACCTGCTCTCCGGAGGCGGAGAGAGGGCCTCCACATCCATTCCTTGAAGAAAAGCACCAACTTGAGAGAGAGAGAGAGAGAGAGAGAGAGAGATGGGAAGGCTGACAGTTAGGGGAAACGTATCGGGGAAACGAGGGAGAAGGCGCCAAACTGGCTCACCTCCTCCCCTTCCTTTTATAGAGAACTTTTAACATTTGTTTTTATAAATTTTACTAATTTCTTTTTCCACCTGTTTAACTGTTTTGAATTAATAGTTATATATATTATAACTATATATATGTTTGATATGATATTAAAGAAATATATCTCTGTCTTGCATTCTGTTAAGCAAAAAACTAATGCTTCTCAACTTTTCTAAGTATGTTTTTCTTGGGATATTTAATTAATATAATAACTAATATTAATAAGATTTTCTTTTAATTAAAATAAGTGGGGAATAAAACAAGAGTTTTGTGTTTTAGAGTTCGTTTCCGTAATTAAATTTTCATTAATTACTATATGATCTCTGTATAGTTTTGAAATCCCTGTATAGTCTCCCATGAGTCATTTTATCTATTTATTAGAATGATCTATTTGCTTGCTATTCACCTTTAGTGTTTAAAATCGGAAAAATATAAATTATCAGGGACTATTCAAAGGTGCCAAGGTTTAGTGAATCAGATTAGCATGTTATAAAAGGAGATCACCGGCACACTGATAAATGGATGAAAAACTCTTCTTTGAAATTTCTTTTTTGGAAACTTCTTTTTCGCTCTTTTCAAGTTCTAACTTGATCTCATTTCTCCAACGCTTGATCCTCCCCTCCGAGCACGAGTGTTCAGACCAATCGTAGATAGAATCTTTAATCCAGTAGAGCGAAATGAAGATGGAGGATTATCGAATGTGAGATCCAATTTGATGGAAGAACGGGTTATTGTATCAACATTTTAAATATATTATTGACTAGTAATTAGCCAGCTTGCTATCATCCTATGTCCTGATATGGACTTTAGGATTAAACAAAATTGTTAGCGAAATTTGTTCAAAGTGCGTGGATTTATATAAATATTATACAAGCATAGAGATTGAAATTAAAACACCTTGGATTGAATGAAACGTGCATCACTTTCCAATCACTTATATAAAGCCACATCATCCAAATTAATGCATTGCCATTCTTGGAGACCATCTTCTGGTTTCCATTGTTCTTAGCTTGCTATTTGCATGTATATGAGTAATTAGGCTAACCTCATTCAAAGAGGAAGCCCTTAATCTCAAAAAAGATGATGCCAAGCTCTCCATTATTAATGGCTTCTATGTTCTTTACAACTCAATCCTCATTTTCCTCTTATAACATTTTTTTTTAATAAAAGTGAATAAATTATATTTATTAATTATCAAAAAAAGGTTCTTAGATGAATTGTGAGGGACAACCGTTACTAGTTCATAGGTGAACCATGAGGCACAATTGATAAGAGGTTACATCAAGAATAATTGCCACTGGGACCCTATAACCTATTGGCTCACTTATGTCTACACCTCATCTTTGTTAAAATCCTTAGAGGTCTCTGCACCAGCTTCTCCCTAGTGAAGGTTAAGATGTGGTTCGTGATAGTTTGCATCATCTGTAGCTTCGACTTCTTGGCCTTATGTGTTGCATCAAACTAAGATAATAAACGGAAATCAGTATGTCGGATTAGTTTCGTGAAAAAAAGTTGTTTCCTCTTATAACTTTCAGACAACATATAATTCATAAACTAATAAGTTAATCTTATTGTGGCCAATCAATGCATGCTGATTTCAATCAAACATATTGTTCGATTAATAATAAATTTAAGGCAATAGCTTGTTTAATTAGATTGATAATATGGTCTCCAAGGCTATGTTTTTTCATTCCCTCTCACGAAGAGAGGTTAGGGGTTTGAATCATGCTTACCGTATGCTTCCAGTAGCTTGGCCATATTTATTAAAAAAAATATACCAACTTTCACGAGGAAAGTTAGTTAACTCATTTCCTCTCACAAGGAGGAGAGCCTGAGAGTTCAAACTATATTGTGGTGTGCCATGTGACCTGGAGGTCACGGGTTCGAGTCGTGAAAACAGCCTCTTGCAAAAAAAAATAAATAATAAGGCTACATACAATAGACTCAAGTGATCTGATCCTTCCCCAAACCTAGCGCATGTGGGAGCTTTGTAGCATCGGGCTGCCCTTTTTAATGATGATCCAATAAAAGATCACAGTTGGATCAAATACTATCGTTATTTCCATTAATGAATGTGGTTCATCTATTTAATATATATATATATATATATATATATATATATAGGGTCTCCAAGGCATATGAATTGAAAGCCTCGTATTATAAGTTGGTATACTCCATATGGAGGGCATTTAAAGACAACAACCATTGAGTTTAATTTTGATGATTAATGTAATTTTTATGTGATGGAATTGGTCATCAATTTTTAAGCAAAACACAAGTGCATGTCTAATTTAATTATATAAAAATGAAAAAAATAATGCATTGTATTGGATCTCCACCTCATTTATATTTTTTTTATTTAATTTTATTTGAGAGGAAAAAATCAACTATCATGACAACAAAGTAATTAATAGTATGATGACATGCGAGAATAAAAATAATTGGATTAATAGATACACATTAGGTGTATTTCTATTAAAATAACACATCTTTCCTGATTTCTATATGACTTAATTTGTTAGCATTAAATATAGTCCTTTGTAACATTCACTTGATCTTGTGACATATTAATCAATACAATAGCTACTGTTTTGTTCTTTTGACCAAATAAATAAATAAATAAATAAACATTAACTTTTTTAGCTCTTTATCACCACATCACAATATCTCTATATGAATAATGCCTAAATTGTAATTAATATAAAATTCACCGAAGATTATTAGTAACGAATACCGGCTTATCACTAATCAATATCAAAATATAATACTTCTAACCTCTCCCTTTGTTTTTACTATATGAACTTTCTTAGGCTGCAATTTGGATGGGTTATAGAACAAGTTGAACCCAAAAATGTTAAGTTGAACTCACAAATGGCATTAATATTTTTTATTATTTTTAAATGGGAAAAATGTGAAAAACCATCTCCATGTTTTCATTAATTGAGTTGAAGATTTTGTCCTCGAGGTAATGGACTATTTTGGCAAACATTTCCCGTATACTCTTCTCACTATAACTTGTGGGGGTGATGGAGAGAAATCAAGCCAAGGACATTAGAGAACATGTCTAAGGTTCTTGAGAACTACTTTGTTAATTCATTTTAGATCATTTCGATTCAACTTAAAAATTTAAATCGATAACGAAAAAAAAATAATAATGTATATTAAACTTATATTTGTTGCCAAAGACCTCTTGATCTAGCGTCATAGGTCTCTTGCATAAGGGATTCGGTCCACGGAAGTCCTGGGGTCGAATCCCTACTAAAGCAAAGTGAGGGTGCAGGGCGTGGGTCACTCAGTGGGGTAGCCCACGCAAGCACACGAGTCTTCTCCGTGTTGGCTCATAGTAGACCGAACGGTAAAATAAGTGCATGTTATGTAAAACCTTCGGACAGTAAAATAAGCTGCGTTGTGTGAAATTCGGGGTGAATCGAGTCCCTGTGCACGCCCTATTTGACTGATCCCTCTGGCGCTTGTTGCCCATGTCAAAAAAAAAACTTATATTTGTTTAGTTAAACCTACTACGATGCTTAATGAAATTCAGTGATTTTAATTAAACTCTTAATATTTCTAATTAAAAAAGGTTAAGGGTGATAGGCCATTTCTCTTAATTTTTTTAGTCAACAATCAATTAATTGGTATAACCATAAGCACTCACCATCATCTACTTGTAATGAAGTTGTTTTTCTATGAATTTGACTAATTGGCAATCCTTTGTTCAACAATCCCAATATCATCAACTCCTTTATTTTTCTTGGTGAATATTTAGTACTTATATTAATTATGTTTTTATTTATTTATTTATTTGTGATCAAGTACATAAACATTTTTTCTTTGTTCTTTGTACTTTTCGTTTTATTTATATAAAGTTGAATTTGATCTTATATTTGATAGGCCGAAAAGTATTCCATGGGGTTATACAAATTGTTCAATCATCTAGAGATTTAAATGGAAAATTTTCCTATTTTATCAATAAATAATGTCACCTAAATAATGTAGATGAGATAAATGAAGGCTTTAATTTTCAAACTATGACACAAAATTGATCAAATTTCATATCAATTTGTCAAGCACTTAAAAAAATAGTAAAAATGAGGAGAAGGCCTTCAATTTTCAAACTGGGACAAAAATTAAAAAATTTCATATCAATTTGTCGAGCTTTAACAAAAAAAAATAAAAATAAATAAAAATGAGGTAAGAGAGTGCTTCAATATTCAAATCATGTCACAAAGCTTATTAAGTTTATGTAATTCATAAAGCATTTAAAAATCAATGCAATGAGGTAAAATGAAGGCCTTTAATTTTCAAACTATGTCACCTATCTTATTAAGTCCCATATCAATTTGTGAAGCACTTATCAATAAAATGAGGTAAATGAAGGCCTTAGATTTTCAACCTATGACAAAAAGTATACCAAGTTCAGTATCAATTTGTTAAGCTCGATAAAATGAGGTAAATAAAGGCCTTCAATTTTCAAACCATGACATAAATCTTTTTTTTTTTTGGGTAATTGAGAGCATAATGCTAATACAACAGTTCACTCTTCATATTCAAAATCCAAAGTTGTTTTTCAGCAATGCAGGCACCTCTTGTTGTCCTTCATACAATATATCCTTTCTTTCTCTTCTAGCCTTTTTCGCCAATCTGTCAGCAATGGTGTTCTCTTCCCTTGGTATTTGGATGACTTCCCAGGTTCTAAGTCTCGAGTAACTGTTAGCATTCCTTAATAACTGCTCTTGATCTCCAATCTTGGTGTTCAACATAAAGTTGAAAAGTTCTTAAAAATCAATCAAACAAGTTTGAAGTATGCTCCCATTGACCAAATATAATAACTAAATCTAATTTTTATTATATCCTAAATGTTTCTAGAAATTAAATATTTTGGATTCACACCAACAAAAGAGATATTGTTGATTTTCAAATATTCAAATATTGTAGATTGTCTAATTAAGAAGAAATTGTGATTTAAGAGGGTTTCAATGATAAGAATGTTTGAAATGAAGTGGCTAGGCCTTGGCCCAACCCACTTCATTTCATAACCCATAACAATCAAGCTCATCTTTTTACCTCCCTATGTTTATCCTCCAAGTGTGCTTAACACATAAGTGAGAGAGCTCCCACACCCTAGCACTATCCCATCCAGGGAGAGCTCCAATTGGGATCCAATGGGTAAATTTTTTGAGGGGTCACTAAAGTATGTACGGATTTCATTTAGGTTACCGAACTTCAATTTGTTACAAAGTTATAAAATCCAAAATTTTAGAAATAAAGGATTTGTTATTTCCCTGATTTATTAGTAATTTTAAATTTTGCCAAAAAGGGCATTTTGGTAAAATAGACACGGGGGAGATTCGAAAATATAAATAAAATTATTTTATAATTTTATTTATTCTGATTGATGAAAGATTTAATTAAATTTGGAAATACTTAATTTAATTAAATTGGAAAGCTCATAAATAATCATGTTAGAAACTTAGAAGGAAAGGGGGAGATAATTGATTAAATCTATTAAAGGGAATGCCCTAAGTTTAGTAAGGATAGGATTTAATCAAAAGAAATCAGATTAAATTTAAATTCAAATGAATTTAAATTATAGAGATTATTAATTAATAATTTGGAAATTTATTTGGCTGCAAGGGACTTAATAGGAAATTTATTAAATATCAAGGACTACAAAGTAAAGGTTACGGTCTCTGAAGGAGGACCTAGACGTAAAAATAAAAAGAACAAGGATTAAAGGAGAATTGCCCTCTCTCTCACGGTTCAGGGACCAAATGGTGAAATCGTGAAACAAAAGGGTCCTTAACGCAAAAGGCCAGTGAACAAACACTAAAGAATGGGCCAGGTGGAGATTGAGCAGTCCGGAGGGTTCACGGATCGTGAAGCACTAATCTAAGCCCTCCACTTTTAGCCACAATGGTAAGCATACAAGGGACTTGCACGTGCTTGTGTGATCCTGACCATCGAGATCCCGAGCGAGAGGCACGATCCGCGAGGCGAGCCCTCGTCTCCCTCCTCCGCCAGCGCCAAATCACGATCATCTTGCCATAAACGCATGCATAGATTGGTGTGCGGGAATAGGAAGGTGGGAAGGAGGTGAATCCTCGGCGCTAGCAGCGAGCGATCAGCGTAGAGATTCCACGGAGGCCTATAAGAGGGAAGTGAGTGAGAGCGAGGAACCACCAAACCGGCGATCTCCTCCCACCTCCTTTGTGAGGAGCGAGAGAGGCGAGGCAGCGTATTCGGAGTTGCTTAGCGTTGAGCGAGGGAGAGGAGAGGGATTTTGCCGTCTTACGCCTTTTCCAATCGTGTGGCGTTGCAACGTCATCGACCTCTCAGGTGAGCCATCGCTCTCTCTGTTAATCCTTTTCTCTCTGTTCATGCATGCATATAGGGGATTACGTTGTCTAGAGGGAGGGGAATAAGAGCTTCTTCGATCAAGTGGGCCGGGGCCGGTGCTTAGAAGAAGGAACGGTCGGGGCGGCGGCCAGGTGAGGTGCTAGCGATTGTGGAGTTCTTTGCCCGGGGAGGAAACCACGGTAGGGAGCCACGCTAGCTTGAGTAGACCCGGCGTTAGGGTAACTGCCGGTCAGCAGTCGCGGCGTTGGGCCGGATGCCTCCGCGATCGTCATTTGAAGTCTCATGCGAGGAAGGAGATAAGAGAGAGGGAGAAACTGTTAGATTAATTGGTTATTAACTAATTTGTAATAATATTAGTTTTACTTAATTGCCAACTAATTAACGATTATCTTAATTAATTGGTTTTATTAAGGGATAAATTAGTTAGTTATGTGATTAAATGATAGTTAGTATAATTAATTAATTACTAACTAAGAAAAATTTGTCACATTGATTAATTAGTTTATTGATAACTAATTAGTTAGCTAGCTAACACGAGATTCATCAAGTGGGATAATTAATTAATTATCTAGTTAATTATCTAGATGATAGAACGACAACTAATTGGATAGTTGATTAAAGTTAATTATATTAGTAGCTAGCTAATGGGATAATTAACTAACTATTTAGTTAATTGAATATTTAATTGAATGAGAACCAATTTGATAATTAGTTTAAAAACAATTATATTGGTTATCAATTGGCTTATTGGGCTTGGAATCAGTTGGCCAATGTGGGCTGAGCTTAGGGGACCAAGATAGATTGGGTTTAATTTATCTTAGTGGGTCCAACCATGTAGCCAAGTTGATTTGAATTAATTAATTAAGTGATCAAGCTATTTAAATCAGTTTAATTAATTAAGAGAATGGTTAAGTTTAATCAAGTTTAAATGGGTTGAACTAAGCAAAGTATAGAACCAAAATTATTTAATTAATCAGGTTGGTTTGATCAAACCAATTTGGGCTTGGGTTCAATTTGCTAATTGACTAAGTCCAACTAAGTTAAAAGAATAAAAAGAATGTAAGGGTGGGGGTTTGAACCAAGGACCCTCCAAATAGGCTTAGTGGGCCTTGACTACCAAGCCACTAAATTCTATTTACGGTAATAGATAAAATTAGTCATTTAAGGAAGAATGACAAGGAAAACGCGAGGGAACGTCTAAGTTAGGACTTGGACTGTTAGAGCATGCATTATAAACGTAGTATTTATAGACAAGCACCTTACTAAGATAAGATTTATCTTTATCAGATTTTGACTTGGATGCGTCAAGAAGTCAGTGGAGCCGCGAGACTTTGCGACTTTAGAGTAAAGTACACTTGCCTTGTTTTCCTCTCTTGAGATTTTATTGACATGTTATTGTGGCGACATTGCTGTTTTCATACATACGCTTCTATGATTTTGTTGATATCTATCTTTAGCATGTGTGATTGATTTGGGATGTTGGAATCCCTATGTGTTACATTCTTGCGTCACGGACTCGATTAGAGGGGTGAGCTCCTTTTTCTTGCGGACACTTTCGGGGGCGGGGACACCACGGTGCTCGGCATTGCCATGCGGAGGGATCGATACTACGGTTGTCACACGCCCGGTCCGATGGGGTCGATCGGTGACCCATGTCGACGTGAGAGGCGGGTGGGCGCTACCGGCATCTGACGAGGGCATGGCGTGACGGATGATGGTCGTTTTCTCGCCCGGGTTATTTGATGATGCGGCTAGGGGAGGCGTTTGTGGAGCTTCCGTTGGAACTCTTAGCTAGGAGTCATTATCTTGTTTATTTTGTGATAGACTCCTAGGGCTTGTTTTTGCGTGCCCGAGTTTGCCTGATATTCATTTTGTTGATATCATATTTCTTGAACCCGGTAAGTACTTACTGGAGCTTTCCATTGAAGCTCATGTAAACTGTTTTCTTTCTGTTTTCTGGATCCACGGCATTAGGACTCACGAAATGCTTGGGTAGCGATCGTGGGTGAATTGATTTCTTGAATGTCAGATGACCTTGGATTTATCTTTTCTTTTTAAGTGAGATATTTTTATTTTGTAGGACCCTTAGGTCACGACTGTTTTGTAAAGTATTTGAACCCTTGTTATTTATCTTTCATTTGAAACTCTGTTTATTTTGAATAAATTAAGTTGTTTTATTTGCATTATCACGCCTACTCACTTAGGCCTTGTATCCGTGTGGGGCTGACTCTACGGCTACTGGCCGATACTGCGCGCGTGCCGAGGTCGGGATGGTCGGGGCGTTACAACTTCAATTTGGTTTCACCGTGCAGTAACCCAGAGGATTCCGGCGGCCCCTTGCTGACGTCGGAGAAGCCACCTGGACGATCAAGTCAGTACCCTCAACTTAAAAAAACCACTTTTTAAAAACATCCCCTTTACTTTCACCTTTCTTTACCCTGCCTGAGATACCATGGCGGAGGCGGATGGAGTGGAACTGGGGTCGATGATCGTTGCAATCACCGGCGAGCAAAAGCAAGAGAAAGGAGAAAGCTTCTGTAATCACCGCCGAGCACGAAAACAGCGCGAGTTACCATTCCCATGATTTAATTTGATCACGAGATAGGAAGCAACCGGCCAAAGGTAAGATGGAGAGGAAGCACTGGCCATCGCAAAATGGAGACGAAGCATAGACGAGGAAAAAAAATGCTAAACCTATAGTCTTGTCTTGCAAGGAATTGTGAATTTGTAGCAAGAATTTCATTTCATTCAGGAAGGCTGGATTTCATTCAGATGCCCACTGAATTGCCAGCACCTTTGAGCTTGCTTTGGCTGACACTAGTTTCTTATTCCAGAACATTGGATGTTCTTACTAACTCTTATTTAAGATAATTAGTCCATTGGTAGATACTGTGATACACAATTAAAGAAACACAATCACAATTTGTCCAGGATTTTTGAGTTTGTGCGCTTAAATCTATTATTTTTATTCAAGAAAAATTCTAATCACAGTAAAAATGGCAATATAAATGGTCAGTTCTTCACCAAATATTAATTTAGATCCTACAAGCTTAATCAGATTGAGGTACAATTAAATTCAGATTTCTATCTGACAGTACAATTAAATTCATATTTCTACCAATAATCTGACAGCATAAAAAATCATGCCAAAGCTTAATCAGATTCCTAAAAGCAAAGATTAATTTAGATTCCTAAAAGCTTAATCAGAAAAATCCTAATCACAGTAAAAATCCTAAAAGCAAAAATTAATTAAAACAGATGGACAATATAAATGGCAGTAAAAATCCTGCCAATGCTTAATCAGAAAAGCAATCCAGAAAACAAAAAGACATTTTCCTATTATTAGGATTTCTTTCCAAAATGCTTAATTAGTAAATGCTTAATCCTGCCAGCAAACACTTTCTGAACTAAGCTGAACAAACACATTTTCCTATCAAAGCTCAAATTGAAATTTCTTTCCAAAAATGTATAGGATAATATTTACAAAAACCAGTGGAAAACTATTACATTAAAGTGAAAATTTACAAAAATTGGACAGAACATGGCTCATAGTTTCAGTTTGCCAAGCAAGCATATACAAGGGTTGAGATACAATAAAAACAATCCAGCAAAAAACATTCTTCATAACCCTTTTCATTTGTTTTTGTTGAAGCCTGGTGGAACCCACACTTTCCTCTTCTTCTTCATAGCACCTGCCTCTTTTCTTTTTGGAGCATATCCTGCAGCATTAGAAGGTTCAGCTTCCTGTGCACTTGTTTTCTTCCCTCCTCTTGTGTTTAATTTTGGCCTTGTCATAGATGCAACTGCAGGTGTTGTTCTGGATCCAGTTTCTTCAGCTATGTTAATTACCTATAATGTTCACATTTAAAAGTTAGTACAATGATGTACATACTAGCCAAAAGACATAATAGGTTCTTGGTTCAGTAGCTTAAGTTAATATGGATCACCTGTGATGAGGGATTTTGTGAGAGTTGTTGTCCAGATGTAGCTCCCTCAGTTTGTCTGCAACTCTTTAAAGAGTCAACCTGGTTATGTGAACACAAATTTAATTGTGATCAATTCGAGCTGAATAGACTTCTAAAAAATCATATGAAAATAATACCATTTCAAAATGCTCCATCAGAACTTGGGTGTCAATTGTATCCATTGGATTGTTATGGCTTGCATCTCCTTCAGTTGGCTGATTGCTTTCCTAAACAGATTTAATTGTTCAAGTCATAACCACCTAATGCATGCACCCAACATTAAAAAGTAAAATTACACACATACCTGAGCTCCATGATACCTCTTGTTATGTCCTGCTATACCACATATGGTGCAAGTCATCACAACTCCCTTCTTGCTAACTTTTTTGCCTTTGAAGCCAATATTCTCTTCACCCACCTCTTTCCTCCTCTGTAAAGTCTTCCTGCCTCTTCTCTGACTCATTGGTTCAGGTGGGATCATGGGCCCTTGATCACTAGTAGGCCAGAAATCCCTATCATGTGTGGGGTTTAGAGTGTGCTTATATGTTTCTAAGAAAGTCCTCACCATGTAACATGCATGAAGATAGTTTTCAGGCTTCTCTTTGTTATAGAATAGGACTGAGATTGCATGACTACATGGTATCCCAGTTAATTGCCATCTCCTACATGAACAACTATGGCCTTCTTTATCAACTACAAACTGTCCTTCAGGCCCTAGAACCTGGTACATATTACCCCCATACCATATTGTATTATAAGACCAACTCAATTGCTTTAACTTTTCTAATTTCTTAAGTATTCTAGGGCAGTGTATACTTGTGCATTTTTTCATGGCATCTCTCCTTTTTTGTATTATAATCATTAACTTGGTCCTGATTATCTCATTCATACTGATTATGCCCTTCATCCTAGCTTGAAGTATATGACTGTTAAAACATTCACACAAGTTATTGAGAAGTATATCACATTTGAACTGTGGTTGAAAATGAGACCTGCTCCAATGTTTAGGTTCTATTTTTTTCATGTAACTATGGGCTTCTTCAGACATCTCTTTGAGTGTTTCTATTCCTTTCTCAAATGCAGAGAGATGAGTGGCCCTAGCACATTGCCATATTTGGTCTTTTAGTGCTTTACCCTTAAAATTCTTCCTAAAATTGGTGTGGATGTGCCTAACACAAAATCTATGCTCACTGTGGGGGAATAACTCTACAACTGTAGGCATTAAGCCCTAATTAAATCAAAGGAAAAAATAAAAAACAGGGGAGAAGAAATCAGTAAACATTTGTAATATAAAAAAAGTATTAAACAAAAAATTGATGAAACAGGGAAAATACCTTCTGTTTGTCACTCATAAATGCCCAATTTTGACTGTTATTGATCCTTAAATCATCAGCCAAACATTCTAGAAACCACCTCCAGTTCTCTTTGTTTTCTTTGCTAACCACAACCCATGCAATAGGGTAGATGCAATCATTTGCATCTATACCCACTGCTGACAGTAACTGGCCTCCATATAGTCCCTTTAAAAAGCATCCATCAAGTGAAACTATTCTTCTACATCCTGCAAGGAATCCTGCCCTAACTGGAGCAAGGCACACATACATAGCTTCAAAGACTTCTTCACTAGTTTTGAATACTACTGATGAACCAGGATGTGTCCTCCATAGCTCTAATCTATAATCATAAAGCCTTGACATTTGTGTCTCCTCATCACCATCTAGAAGCCTTGTTTTAGACAAACCACAGAGGAAAAAAAATGATCATCAATTGAACACCTAATCAAATAACCAAACAGTTAAAATAAATAATGGGTAAATTACCTTCTTGCAATGCATTTAGCCCTGAATGCTTTAACCCTACTAACATCAACTTCTTGATTTGTCTTCACAGCTTGGATAATGCCAGCAGAATTCCATAGAGGATCTGCCCTAAATTGCTCTAAATAGTTCTTTACTATCCACTCTGCACTCACATGCTTATTATTGTGATCCCTTGCACACTCATGCTTCAAATTTCCTGACTTTATTTGAATTGTACTCCCATCTTTCACCATTGGTGAAGCCCATAAATAGAAAGGGCAGCCTTTCATACAAATTGCTTTGCACCTTGTTTTACAGTTGGGTCTGAAGTTCATCACATATCGATGCTTAATCCCATAATTTTTCACTGCCTCTTTAAATTGTTTGAAACTCCTAAACTTCATTCCAATTTTAAAGTCAGGGTTCTTCATGTCAACCTCCTCATTGAATTCAGCATACTTAGGCCTAACAGAAGATAATTCCTCTTCATCTGTTGAAGAACATGACATCATCTCTCCAGATTCTTCATATTCAGATTCATTGTCTGTTCCTGGAGGTTCTGCTTCACCAACAACTACTGTAGCCCTAGGCATGTGAGCATCATCCATAGCTTCTTCCTCTACATCATCATGAAAGCTGTAATCTGAATCTAATATATCACTGTCTTCATCTACTGTTTTCCCCTCAGTTTGTTTCCTATGTAACTCACCCATTAAATCACCATCTGCCTTTTTAAAGTGATGATCTCCCTCCATGTTTTGGGTTTCCTCTACTTCAGGTTCTATGTTGTCCTCCAAATCAGGATTTATTTGACTTGTACCTGCACCCCCAGCACTACTGCCACCAATAACATCCACATGATCACTCCCTCTATTGGCAAATTTAATGTTGACACATACTTCTTTGGAGGAATCCACAGACAATGTCATATTAAGAGCATCTAAATCAGTCTTAATTTCTTTTATCCCTTTATTCTCACTTCTCAGATCTAACCACCTCACAGTATACCCATCATCTAATTGTAATTTAAACTCTTTGGCCATGCTAATAAGTTCAAGCTTTGAAATCTGATCTGCACAACAGAAATCAATATATCCAACCATTCCTTCTACATCACCAAGCATATAATGCATCCTTATTGTGAATAACTCAGAGTTTGGTACTAGACAAAAAAATATGAATATGTTAGAAATATGTTAGAATCATTAGATGAACAAAATAAGTCACAGTGGCTCCAAACAAATATTCCAAATGCAAGTAATTAGATGAACAAAATAAGTCACAGTGACAAAATTAAGAACATTGCATTCATTACTAATTAGATAAAATAGCATAAGTCACATAACAGAATTAAGAACATTACAGTCACTAGATTAAAATAGTATAATCAATCATTTTTATCATAGTGGATTAATAGTATATACAATAATTAGGTAAACAAAAATTTAAGCCACTACAATCACAGTGGATTATCACAGTGGCTTAATAGCACCACATTCTTATTTGAGGGATCTTAAAAAGGATTCTTAAGAAAAATTCCTCTCATGTTTCAAGTCATCAGAAGCTAAATCAAAAATTTGAGAAATCTTAAAGAGGATTCTAAAGAAAAAAAAAATCCTCTTATAATTTCAAGCAATCAGAAGACAAATAAAATATTAGGATTATTAGATTAACAAAATTAAGAACATTACATTCATTTTAAGCATGCTAGCTTAATAATATAACATTCTTATTTCAGCAATCTTAAAGAGGATTCTTAATATAAAAAATTCCTCTCATAATTTGAAGCCATCAGAAGCCAAAAAAAAATACTTGTACTAGAATCATTAGATGAACAAAATTAAGAACATCACATTCATTTTTATCACAGTGGCTTAATAACACAACATTCTTATTTTATAAATCTTAAAGATGATTCTTTAAAAAAATTTCCTCTCATAATTTGAAGACATCAGAAGCCAAAAAAAAAAAATACTTGTACTAGAATCATTAGATGAACAAAATTAAGAACATTACATTCATTTTTATCACAGTGGCTTAATAACACAACATTCTTATTTTAGAAATCTTAAAGAGGATTCTTTAAAAAAATTTCCTCTCATGAAGCCATCTGAAGCCAAATAAAATATTAGAATCATTAGATGAACAAAATTTTTCTTTAAAAAACTTTCCTCTCATAATTTGAAACCATCTGAAGCCAAATAAAATATTAGAATCATTAGATGAACAAAATTAAGAACATTACATTCATTTTTATCACAGTCGCTTAATAACACAACATTCTTATTTTAGAAATCTTAAAGAGGATTCTTTAAAAAAATTTCCTCCCATAATTTGAAGCCATCTGAAGCCAAATAAAATATTAGAATCATTAGATGAACAAAATTAAGAACATTACATTCATTTTTATCACACTAACAACATAACATTCTTATTTGAGAAATCTTAACGAGGATTCTTAAAAAAATATTCGTATCATATTTCAAGCCATAAGATGCTAAATAAAAAATCAGAATCATTACATGAACAAAATTAAGAATATTACATTCATTATTAGGGCAAGTGTTTAATAGTATATAAAAAAATAAGATAAAATAGGAACATAACAAAATTAAGAACATTACAGTCACTAGATATAATGGTATAATCATTCATTTTTATCACAGTGGATTAATAGTATACACAATAATTAGGTAAAATACTATAAGCCACAGTGGATTATAGGCCACAATGACTCCAAACAAAAATCCTTCTCATGCTGTCGAGCCATCATATACCACTTGTTGTGAATTTAATTAAGAAACCATTTTAATGAATTAAATTTATCCACAGGAAATTCAAAGATAAACCTTAATCTTAATCTCCATCACAATGTTCAAAAATAAAGCTGGGGAGCTAAGGTTTTGAAAAGGGCCACTTACAGTAAGCAGGTGCTTCTTCTCCATCTGCTCGTACCTCCCAGTTCACTGCCATTTCACGGGAACGGAAACTCGTGGTTTTTGTGCTCGCCGATGATTGCAGTAGCTTTCCCTTATATTTGCTCGCCGGTACTTCCTCTCTTGTTTTGCTCGCCGGAGATTGCAATGATCGTCGACCCCGGTCCCACGGCTCCGGTCCAACTCCAACCGCCAAGATTTCTCTCAAGTAGGGTAAAGAAAAAGGGAAAGTGAGGCGGGGTTTTAGTGGTTTTTTTAAGTTGAGGGTGCTGACTGGATCGTCCAGATGGCTTCTTCGGCGGCCACGTCAGCAAGGTGACGCCAGAATCCTCTGGGTAACTGCACGGTGAAACCAAATTGAAGTTCAGTGACCACTTTGTAACAAATTGAAGTTCGGTAACCTAAATGAAATCCGTACATACTTTAGTGACCCCTCAAAAAATTTACCCGGGTTCCAATGACAGATTTATAATCATTAAATTGAGATCTTATAAAACCTTAGCATTCCACTCAACCTTATATATATGAGAAAGAAAACAACCACCTTCACAACCATCCTCATTGAGCTGCACCTCTTCGTTCTTCACTCCATTTACCTTTTTCTTTCTTATTGGGTTCTTGGGCGATACTTAAGCAACTTCTGTCGGAGACGTGCTACGGGAGAAGCTCATTGGCGTCATTGGTTAGGTGTACCATACTGGCCAGAGTGTTTGTCGGATTCCTTGCATGAAGGAGACAAAATCGGCTTTTAGGGTAGTGCTTATCATGCCCAACCCAGGCTTGAGGATTCTTAATCTCGAATGCTTTGGTTTATAGAGTTTGTTGATTAATTAAATCTGTTATGCTGTTTAATCAATTATCATTGTTGTTGTTTACTGATGATTAATTTTTGTTGTTGTTGTGAAGTAGTGTTTAATTTGATTAATTGTTTCCAACAATCTAAAAGACGATTTCACTATTATTAAAAAAAACCTTAATTACAGTCTTAATCTATTCTAAATTAGTCCTCTTTAATCATCAACCTGTAGATTTTTAATCTTTGAATTATTTATGTTGAATTTACAACTTCACATAATCTATTACATCTCACTAGCAACCTTGACATCACATGGCACTTTAATGCTGAATTACTGAATTTATGAAGTTTCACTTCATTTGATTACATCACAAAATACTCACAGCTAGACCATGTTGTTGATTTCCTTAAATTAATCTTGATTTGGTTGCTTACCTCACTATCTACAAGAATTCAACACCATTGTTAAAGATTGATTGCATCACACTAGAATCAACATCCATTTCTCAGTTGAATCATCATAATAGATCCTATTTCTCAGTTCTAAATCCCCAAGTGTTGCATTAAGGAATTTCTGATTTGTTGTACCAACATAACCTGCTGAATTTATTTCACATTAGCTTCACACTAATTAGAACTTCACACCAGTTTCATGTTTGTTATTTTCTTGTATCACAACCAATTAATAATCTGTTGAATTTACTGTTACAATACTGAATCATTGAATCAGCTAATTTCCAAATTACCGATTTCTGAATCATCATTACGTTCTCTAATATGCATTACTGTTTTCTAGTTTCTATATATACCTCTGACTTTCTGCATTTCTGAGTTCCTAATTTTTTTTATATGTTGTACTGCTTTGCCTCATTGTTGATTGTTGTATTGCTCAGTCATAACATTCAACTGTTGTTTGCTCCCTTTACTTCATTAATTGATCACTACATTACAAGCAAACTAGACTCATACTTAGTTGGCACAATGTCTTTTAATCAACTTGACATGTCTAGTAAGCTGAAAAATTTTGTTTAAAAGGAGGCAAGCCCAAGCCGAATTTTGGCTAACCACCCAAGGTCTTGATTCAACACTTAGAGGAAGCCTAGCTACTGATTATAATGATTTTGGCACTGAGGCCTTTGGCGACTCTCAATATCTATTTCCGATCAATCTCAAACTTTCAATAAACCTGATAGGTCCCCAGATGAAATAAATTATTATTACAAGTATCGACTGCTTAGTTGTCGACTTTCAGACAAATTGTGTAATCGGTATTATGAATGTAAGATCCCTAAGAAAATTTGGAAGTCTCTACAAGTAAAGTACAATCTAGAATCCATCTATATGTGGATTTTGACAACTTTAGAATGATTGATTGCGGACCAATAGAATATCAAATTCATACCTTTCAGTAGTTCATGTCTGCTTTCAACAAACATGGCTCCAAATTTACTGATAGCCATGTTGCGTTTATACTTCTAGGTAAATTCTACCTTCCTGGTCTAGCTTTACTGATTCTCTGAGATACAGGATTAACATCCGTGATCCTTTAGCAGTCTATAACATGCTAAGGACTAAAGAGGCAAACCGTCTCCATTCTAGGTCCACACATTAATCTAAGGGCAAAGTTTATCTAATTGAAACTAGCAACAACCCTAGACGTCCCCGACACTCACTTAAGAACAAACAATATTCCCCTAGGGGCAAGAACTTTAAACATAAAGGTAAACCACACACTCATTACTCTTCTCATTCTCGACCACCAATTCCTAAATCATCATAGAAGAGCCATAAACACACATTTGTTTGTGGTATATAGGATCAACCATGTGGCGAGCGACTGCTTCTTCAGGAAGACTGTACCAGTGAAGCAAAACTCAAGTCCTCCCAAACCACAAATAAATGTACTTGAAATGAGTGTACCTTCCACTGAGATTTAGTGTAAGACCACGAATTAAACAAAAAAATAAAATCCCAACTAGAATCTTCAAATAATTGTTTTTGGGTTGCGTGTTAGAGTGGGCCGGCCGCACTTATGGCCGGCCGAACTCTAACATAACTCTCTCTCTCTCTCTATATATATATATATATACATATATATATATATATATATATATATATATATGTATATATATATATATATAGAGAGAGAGAGGTGTTAGGATCAGGCCGGCCGGACATCCGGCCGCCTGATCCTAACACTAATTTTATATATTATATATACAAAAAATATATATTATATTTTTTTATAAAGTATTTAGATATATTTTGATTTATCTATAAATTTTAAACAATATATATATATATATATATATATATATATATACTTTTTAAATTATCTTATCTTTAGAATACATGTATATATGTGCATATAATTTTTAAAAGTATATATACATATCTATATACTGTTTAAAATTTATAGATAAATCAAAATATATCTAAATATATTATAAAAAATATAATATATATTTTTTTATTATATATAAGATATAATAGAAATGTTACAATCAGCCGGCCTGATTATATATATATATATATATATATATATATATATATATATATATATATATATATATATACAGGAGTGATGTTATCAGGCCGGCCGTAAGTTTATTTTTGCTGTCGAGCTGACCTGGCGAGGTGATGTGGCGGTGAAAAAGTTAAAAAATTTGAGATTCCTCACTCTTTCTGCCCTGCGTACGCTTACCCCTTTCTCTCTCCTCGCAAGAAACCGAGATCAGCTCTTGCACGACGTCCCTCATTCTCTCTCCTTCTAAGAGACCGAGATCAGCTCTCGCTGGCGTCCCGCTCTCCCTTCGCGAAACCTAGATCGGAAAAGGGATCTCTCCCTCGCGTGCTTCTTCCTCTCCCTCCGCACAATCAAACCTAGATCGGAGAATGGAGAACGAACTCCCTCCTGGACGACTGCCGACGGCACCACAGGTAAGCTCTCGCCCTTTCCCTCTATCTCTCGCGTGCTTCTCTGTCACCGATTTAGTCCATTCTCTTTTGGATCTTTCCCAGCTTGCTCTGGCTTTAATTAGGTGAGAATGTTGGGTGATTTTGTGCTTTGTTTTCTGGGGGTTTTGTTGGTGTTTGGAGGCTTGTGTTGTTCTTTGTGTTCTTATGGTTTTGGCGCAGATTGGAATGAGGTATTATCTGCGTGAAGTTGAGCGTTTGGTTGGGGATATGGAAGGAGGCTGCTTGCTTTTCGTGCAGGATTTGAAGGCTTGGTGACTTCTGGATTTTAGTGTTTATATTTCTATGTATGATCAGTGTTTATATTTCAATGTTAACATGATCTGTTTTCGGGGGGTTTTGTTGGTGTTTGGTTTTGTTTTGCTTTTTTTTTTTTTTTGTTTATCAGTTAACCTTCTGAATTCCTTCTGTGTAGACTAAATTCTTGAATATTATGGAAGTTTTTTGTACATAAATTACTCTATTTTTTTAAATCCATTATGTGGCCACAGTTACTGATTGTATAATTGATCTTTCAGCACCTTAAATGGCTGAATCACCTAAAAGAGCCTCATCAACTGCTGGTCCTCCACAGAAGAAAAACTCATTGCGTGGTACTGTTACACACCCAAAATTAATAGCAGTTTATTGCATATTATTACCTGGTTCCTTCTCGTGTTGATAGACATGATAAATTTAATGTAACTACTGAACCTTGCTTGACCCAGGTGTACAAAGGGCATCAAATTATTGACTTAATTGTGAAAATTAGGCTAAAGTTGAGGATAATGCATATTCAATATTCTATTCTATTCCAAAATTAATAGCAGTTCCTGGTAATTGAAAGAATTCCTTCAACTTTGATAAACTGTAAGTATACTGTTTATAGTGCTTCAATCTTCTTTCATTTCTTTTGTAATTAAAACTACTGAAAAAATTTGCTATTATTGATTACGAAAGTCCATCTATATTTCTTAATTATCATGCATCTAACAATTTGATATTTTCTTCCGTGATGTTTTTGAGCTTGGTGGAGACTTTGACAAAATATCATCCTTCAAAATGGATATGCCGGATTTAGACTTTTCTAGCCCATGCAAGAAGGATGATAAGACTAAGAAGCCTTCAAAAAATTCAGTAAACAAGGAAACGAAACAAGACAAATTCTCCTTCACATTTGATTTCAATGAGTGTGTGAATCCACTTTGTTATATTTTATCCAATTATCTTCTTATGTATATCTTTGTAAAAGCTTTTGTAAGATTTATGGGTCTTTTTTTCTTTGCAGGCTGGAATCATTTAGCCTTGATTCAAGCTTGCTTAAAGGGTATAAGCAACCAAAGAAATATACAGATAGTGGTGATTGTTCCTCAAAAGCTGATGGAGCTCAAGATTCCAAAAGCAACTCAGTCAAAAGTGTTGATGCAGCTGAAAATAGTGCAATGAGGAAATCATCAACAGTGGACAATATGGCCACATCACCGGCTGAACCTGCCATAAAGCATGATATGACAAATGGTTCTGGTCCTTCAACTTCTTCAGATCCTGGACGTTTGAATATGTCACATGAAGGAATGATACTTTCATATTGGTTTCATGGGGACCATGCAAAGCAACAGGAAAGTTTAGTGAAGCCTCCAATTCAACAGAGCATAAATGATAAAGCATCTCCAGGTCTTGCATTACATGTATAAGAAGAGCTAGAAAACCAGAACTTAATTTATTAGTACACTATACAGTCCCAGCCTGTCCCTGCTTTGCTTTGCTCTTACTTTTCCCCAGTTTCCAGATTGGTTTGCTTCAAAGCATGGCATGAGTGAAAATGATAATGGGATACATTTCCTGCAGACACAACCACTTCCAAAACACAACCACTTCCAATACATATCCTGCAGACATGATAAAATGAGATACATTTTCATCCATATTCATACATAAAAAAAGGTATCTCCCCAGTTATAGAATCCAAAACAAAACCACTTCCAATACATATCCTGCAGACATGATAAAATGAGATACATTTTTATCCATATTCATACATAAAAAAAGGTATCTCCCCAGTTATAGAATCCAAAACACAACCACTTCCAATACTATCAAGAAAACCCTTCTCCCACTCCATCCCTTCCACAACTTCTACTTCATCATCTACTATCCTCCCATCCTGCAAAAAGGCATTACATAAATACAATCAGAAATCTTAGATGGAATGAAATTGATGAGCTTAAGGAAGTACATAGCACAATCAGAAATGAAATTGAAAAACATCACATAATCAGAAATGAAAATGAGAAACATCACACAATCAGAAATGAAACTGAGAAACAAATGTGATCATCAAACAATCAATTTCATAATACTGAACTATTCATCATCATCCATGAACTAAAATGACATAATTCTCCAATTGTTCTTCGACTTGAAAATTTAATTCAACTGTTGTTGTTAGCCAAACAGATCAAACAATCAGAATCATGAAAATGAACCAAATCACAGCTATAAGGTCCAAAAACAAAGGTGAAAAAGAAGAAAAAGCTTTCCATACTCTGTGAAACCAAAGACCATGAACGATCAAAAATCACTTCCTTCATAACTTTGATCATCCTCGGATGGAGAACATTCACCTTGTGATACGCTACATGTAAACAAAAGGCACTAGTTAAAACAATACTATTTTAAAAATTATTAAAACCAAAAAGGAAAATGAAAAAATTCATACATATTTTTTCTTTTAAGGCAATTTCTTTATCATGTAAGTCAATTGCCAATGGCCGTAATAAGCGCAGCTTAACCTTTGGCTTAGACCTCTCCTTTGCTCTTTTAAGACGCTTCCCTGATCCTTTAAAACTAACTTGGCTTGGCTCCTTGTATGAGAATTGGTGAGAGCGATTCACAGTTATAGAATCCCCAACACTACTACTACTATTTCGTTGTTTCAAGTTAGCACGAAATTGTTACAGAAGTTCTCAAAAGTTTTTGACATCATCTTCATTCTGGAGGACATCATCAATTATAGAATTTGAAAGTTGGCTCAACATTGTTCGTTGTGAAAACAATGACTTATCACAATCATCGGTCACCTCGACACCAAACCCATCAACTACTACTTGCTTTTTGGCTTCCTTGGTCCAACGCCGCAAGATATATTTTAAAGAAATAGTCAATGTCTTTTTTCTTTAAAAGTGCTAGAATATGCCTACAAGGGATTCCTTCGAAGTCAAATTTCTGACAACTACATGCTATTAGTTCTGAATTTTTTTGTTCAACAAGTTCTCGCTCTCGCTTCCAACTTGATGAAATATCACCCTTAACCACCTTGTACACAGTGGTGTTTGCATCATCTTTAATAGGAATCACCCTATATAACATGCTTTGCCACAACTCTTCTTGAAATTTATGGAAAATGTACTTCGTGTAAGAATTTGCCATTTCTTTTTCTATTGGAAGAGGTGTTTTGAGACGTGGGTGTTCATTAATATTCACATGTTCGTCATTCAATTCTTCATGTCTTTGTCTTGCAAGACCTCTATTAAAAACTTGTATGAAATCAGAAGGGAATTCCTTCTCACAATATCTCTTAAAGAATGAATGATGGCTTTTGGCTGGATGCTAGACATCCTAAATGAAAAGATATGCCTCTTCACATATGCAGCACCCATTTACATCGCACCATAAACAATGAATCCAACCATTTGTGCTCTTGCAAGTTAGATATTTCAAGCAATTCCTTCCATTTCTCGCCGAACTCTTCATTGGTTTCAGATCCTGCATCGGCGATTTTGAAGGAGTTGTAGTACTCATCAGATATAGATGGGTCAAGCTTCCGTAAAATTTGTTCGGAATGCCATATGCAAAACCTATGATAATACGTACTTTCCATGCAATAGCTTTGTCAATAGCCAAATCTTGATACAGTATAATCATCTTGGCGGTGGGCTGGCATTAATTGCAAAAATGACTAAACAACCACCAAAGGAATCCGTGGTCTCGACTCAAAAAAGCACATGAAAAGTAAATCTTTCCATGATTATTAACCCCTAAAATTGGGGCAAAAATCATCCCATATCGACATTAGTGTTGTAGGTGGTATCGAACACAATGGCGTCTCCATAATAAGAATACGCCTATCCTCATCGATCTCTAGAATACATGCTTGAGTTTACCATCACCTCTCAAAACATATTCAAAGCGAAGAGTTACTCTCTTTTACCAAAAATGTTCATATAAAAGTTCGCCGCCATGTCCATCAAGCCTCCTCCGTACTCTAGATTGCTCGTTCGCGGATATCTCTTTCCGGGCAACCTATGCTCCCTAACCCACCCGCCTGTAGCTCCAAAACACTCATTTTGTTGATGCCGTAGAGATATTAGCAAGGGAAAAGCGTTACATGAGACACTTTTAACCTCACTAACTTGTCGATGGGATCGTAATAAACCCACTTTCCTTTGAGTGGCAAGTTTAGCGGATGATTATGCTCCTCCTCAAAAATGGAAACTATGTAATGTTACCCAACTTCGACTTTGTAACTAAGTCGTGGTTGCCTTGCAACTTTCTCGCGGTAATCCCACGACGGCTTATCACCTCCATCTTCATTTGTATCACTTTTTCCCCAAGCATCTCGCCTTCCTTATAGCAAACAAATTCTTTCATCAAAAGTTCATCCTCTCTATCCTTGTTTTTACTCCTCCCGCCAATTTGCACGAATCTTAACCTCGCTTAATTTTGCATAGTTGTTGTAAAACTGCTAACATCATCTATTGTACCAAATTCCCTCGCCCAATCTTAGGTTTATCTTCATCCCTAACTCCGAGGCATGTACAAATCTTAAAAGCAGAAAAGCGAGAAAAGCGAGAAAAAAGACAGAATGAAATTTGTGGAAGTGCCACAGTAATAAATTGATCAACTTTAATGGTGATTCACTTCAAAGGCACTGGAGAAACAATAAGTCCCTGATGCATCCCATTTTCATAATGAACAAAATGCTTAGTGAACATCTAAAGATAAGAATAATTAGGCCAAGATTGGCAAAGGAAGAAAGTATTGCTAGAGATTAACTATGATATAAAGTTCCCATCCGAGTGAAGAAACATATCACAATCAAAGTTGAAAGAAATACCAATAGAAAAAAGGAGTGTAATTGCATTTGGACTAATAATAATGATTTACTCCTTAATGGAATGTCCTGAACACAGAAACTCTAAGAATGCTTGCTAAAATCCCAGGATATAATAGTTGAGAAGACAACTAAAATAAAAAAGAAAATCCACACATCCTATGAAAAAACAAAAAAGGAAGATGAAATACATGAATATTAACCCACTTAAAGGGCACATGATTGAAAGCTTTACAGGATCAATGCTAATAGGTAGTTTGATATAGAAATTTCATGGCACAATCAAGTACTACGTTCAATTACTACTTAATAGTACTTAGCGCCTCAATGCAGAAAGCAGTCCTCCATTCTCGGATGACAAAATAAAAACAAAATAAAAATCGATGACAAAATAAAAACAAAAACAGAGAAAAAATCGGTGACAGAGAAGCACACGAGGGATAGAGGGAAAGGGCGAGAGCTTACCTGTGGTGCCGTCGGCAGTCGTCCACGAGGGAGTTCGTTCTCCATTCTCCGATCTAGGTTTGATTGTGCGGAGGGAGAGGAAGAAGCACGCGAGGGAGAGATCCCTTTTCCGATCTAGGTTTCGCGCGAAAGCGGGGCCTTTCGCGAGGCGATCTCGGTTTCTTAGAAGGAGAGAGAACGAGGGATGTCGTAGCGCGATCTCGGTTTTACGGAGAGGAGAGAGAAAAGAAGCTTGCACGCAGAGGGGGCGGGGGAAAGCGTGTTTAGCTGTGGGAGAAAGAGTGAGGAATCTCAAATTTTTAATTTTTTCACCGCCACATCACCTCGCCGAATGTCATTTCGGCCAAAAATAAACTTTACGGCCGCCCATAACATCACCTCACAGATATATATATATATATATATATATATATATATATATATATATATATATATATATATAATCTTGATATAGTTAGGCCGACCGCATCAATGTGCAAGTAAGGTCAACTCATTTTGAGGCATTTAGAGAGTTTTTTTTTTCCAAATCCAACCATTTGGATGGAAAGAACATCGAAAAATAAGATAACATGTCAATTTTCATACAATTTGATGAAGTGATGAGTATTCATCTTAAAGGGTGAAGGGTGAAATTTTATAGAAATCTTATCGGTTCAGAATTTCACCCTTTAAGATGAATGATCATCACCTTCCCAAATTGTATTAAAATCGACATGCTATCTTATTTTTCGATGTTCTTTCCATCCATACGGTTGGATTTCGAAAAAATACTTTCCAAATGCCTCAAAATGAGGCGACCGTAAATAAATAGTGATAAGGCCGGTCAGACTGTATCATGACTATATATATATATATATATATATATATATATATATATATATATATATATATATATATATGGAAATACAACCGTTGAGATAATCCAACGAATCAAAAAATAACCGGTTGAAGGTTATTTGACGCCAGGCGGGGTAGCGATTATTCCGCGGCCTAGCTTGATCCAAAGGACCGCAATGAAGAATAAACGAAGAACCAAAAAAACCAGAGAAAATACTCTGAAATTCAGAAAAATATTTTTATTCAAAACTCAATAATGAAAAATCAACCCACAATCTGGGTTAAATAGCCTCAAAAAATTAACCTAGAAACCTTATCATTTAATCTAAATTTGTTAAAATTGTCAAATTATTATTTAAAAATAAACTTATCTAAATTTAAAACTCTAAACAAATCAGATAATTCATAAAAATCCGAGATCAAATCGGATTTAAATCTTATCCTAATTTGACATATGAAATATTACCAAAAATTAGGAGAAAAAAAAAAGACCGAAAACTCTAATTCGACGGATAAAATATTTCTAAAAATAGAAAAAATAAACTAAAATTCTCTCAAATATGACGTCCCCATGTCGTGCGCGCTGCAAAGAGCTTTCTGAATTGGGGTTGAATGCACAATTCTGATTTAAGTAGCCAAAGTTATGGCCAAAATACCGAACCACACCCAAAACTGACCCAATCTTAGAATTGATTCGATAACTTCCCGTCTTTACGTTGACCCGCAAACCCAACAATATTTGACTCGATCTTGCTGCATCACTATTATTGCAGCTGAGATAAAATGTCAAGAAATCATGTCGGGAATCAAAATCGCCGTCTATTCAGCTGAACGGGTGCACACGTGTGTGGTGTAAAACCCACCCATGTCCTCTCCTAAAACACTCTACATCATGAAAATGATACAAAGAATATATAAAGAGGCACTCATATCTCTCCCCAGGCGAAGTGGTACTAAAATTCATATAAGCAGAGTTACAGTGCCCAAGTTTGAGTGTACAAGAGTTGGCTGGCCTGGGCCGGCTCACATCCAACATTTCCTTCGCTGTCCTACATAAGATCTAGACGCTTGGTTTTTTTGCCAGTGTTACATAGGACGGCCGCATTTTCAATAGTATTGACCCGGAAAATGAAAGGGAAAGTCACGTGAAAGAAGTGTGTGGACTCAGGCTTATGATCGAAGTGAAGGCATCAAAGTCCAAAGTGGGTCATTCGATCCATTTCTCTATGTTTGAAGCTTGTGTGACTGAACTCACTGTTGGTTTTAGATCTTGGGAAAACAATTTTCAAAATATGCGGAAGCGTGAATAAACACGTATAAAACCAAGATCTTGGATCAGTATTCATCAAAAGCACTTTTTATGAATTCTTTGTAAATTATGATAATTAATTTTACTTATGAATTAATAAAATTAGATAAGAACAAAAATCGCGACGGAAACTTTTCCCTCGCTATTCCGTCGCTGATTTATCTTAGCGACGCAAATTGATGATTTAGTGAGGGAAATTTTCCCTAGCTATTTTTCAGATTTCTTGGTAGATCTTCTTTTCCCGAAACCACGGTCTTCCTTCCGGTGACAAAGATCCGGATGGACTTGTGTGTGGCCAGCTGAGATTAATCGGATCAGCTAAAGCTGATTATTGTATGCCTGCAAAACCTAATCCCAATGAAGCCCAGTGATTAGAGGGTAGAACTTTTGAGAAAGAGACTTTCTCTACTCTCTTAGGATTACTCCCGATTGGATTCTTATCTCCATCTCTACATAACTTATATCGAAACTCTCTTGAAAGTCATGCATGAAACTCTTATGAGAGCTTCATTATTATATGAAAGGAGAAAGGCTACTCCTTTTATAGAGAAAATAACTCTCTTTTTAAAAAGTAAGATAAGATTTGATTTGAATTCAAATCATTTTTGAATTCAAAATCAAATTTTGTCATACAAAAATTTAGAGATTTTTAGGCCAAATTTAAAAGATAAAATATCTTTTATATTTATCTTTTTCCATGTGTTTAGTTATTGATCAAAATCAAAACACTTGATAGAAACTACTAGATGCATTGAATACAGACATATGCTTCACAAGCTTATCTAAATTCAAATTAATTTGAATTTATCTTAATTACAACTCAAATTTAAACACATGTGTCTTGGCTCACATTATCAATAAGTCCATAAATAAATATATAATCAAATTATGTATTTATTTATTTTATTATAAATAATCTTATTATTCATAAATACTACAAATTAATTCTCAATTAATTTGTAATAAAAGTGATCAACACAAAATCAACTACTAAACTTGTCCAATGGAGTTCCTTGTCAGGAGAGGACTTATGGACCTATAATCCGGGCTCAATAAAACTTTATATTAATCAATTAAAGCTCTTTAATTAATCAGTATGTTTTGTGTAATTCCAAAGTTACTCCACTAAAACTTGGGAATTGCACTCCCAAAATTATAGATATAAAATTACTTTCGGGATTAGTGCGTCCATATGATATAGTCATCTCCTATATATTTGATCCTCCATAAATAATTCATAATTAAAATTTAGGTAAAGATCCATTCACTCTATACAATTACATCTTTATCCAAGTACCAATGATTACTGCTAATGAATGATAAGATTGAGAAACAATCGAGAATCGAGTACTGCATACATTCAAACGTACTGAATCATCATTTCGAAGGGTTATCTGTCTACTTCTTATAAAGAAGGAATGGATTAAAGATGCTTTGCGATGTTAACATTCACATGTTATTTATTTTATTCTGCACCTCAAAATACAAAGTTTAAGGATTATGATCTCATAATCCGTTACCAAATAAATCAAAGATGCAACACAACAAATAGGAGTTCTTACTAACAACCGAGTTAAGATCATTATATATCAGGCCATTGGTGACATGATTTGAATGCATTATATTTTAGCGGAAATTATGATGATTGAATCACGTAGATGTCGATCCCTACATAATCTCATTTATGTATGGTGCCACTCTTTAGATGTCATACTACGTGATGGTTTAGATAAAATCGTTTAGATTCTTAATGATAATGAGCGCACTTGTGAAAATCGATTAAAGATTTAAATACTTTTAATTGTTAGAAGTCGATTATTTAGATTTTAGGGTAATTTAAATTATAAATCCTTAAATAATATCCTCCCATATATATAACACTTATATATATTTATTCAAGGTTACGTAGATAATTATGGAATTTTGTGATATTCATAAAGTATTCAAACAATACATACACTTGTAATAATTATATTATTTTATTCATAATTAAAATATATTCATAGCATCATATGCTCTAGGGCATACATCCCAACACTCTCCACTATGGTAACTTCACTTTTACCAAACAAATATTGAATATATATTTAGAGAGAGAATATGGTATATAAAGACTTGAGTTTATGAAGTCATTTTAGACCAAATAAACATCCAGACAGTGCCTGGACTGAGATAAAAAAAAATATATATATGTAAGGTGAATAAGACACATTAATTCACGGATTCAACAGAAGTAAGTAATACACGGATTCATCATCATCATGAACAAGCTTCAGCTTACATTTCTGGTATCTTACTTTCAAGTGACTTCTCATACTCTTCAATGGACTTGAAAAGCTCAGAGAAGTTCCCTTTACCAAACCCACCACACCCACCTTTCTGGTACTCTCTCCCTTTTGCATCCTTTGTCATGCATCCAATTCTCTGAATTATCTCCAGAAACAGAGTTGGCCTGCATCCAAAATCACCAATCAATTCAATTCAAAAGAATCTATATCTATGATTCTATATATAATAATGGAGACGGTGAGCTTACCGGTCTCCGACAGGCTTAGTGAAGATCTGAAGGAGGACACCCTGGTCATCGCGGTCAACCAGCACACCGAGCTCCTCACACTCCTTAATCTGCTCCGCGGTGAGCACATCTCCGGCTCTATTGGCGAGGTTTCGGTAGTAGGTCGGCGGAGGCGCCGGCATGAAATCGAAGCCGCCGATGGCGGAGTGGGCCCGCATCGCGCGCAACGTTTTCAAAACGTCATCACTGGACAGGGCGAGGTGCTGCACACCGGGCCCACCGTTGTAGTCCAAGTAGGTCTGGATCTGGCTCCTCCTGACCGTCCCTTTAACCGGCTCGTTCATCGGGATCAGCACCCGCTCCTCGTTGTCAGCCAGGACTAACGAGTTCAGCCCGCTCTCCGCCGTGCCGATGTCCTCCGCCGTGAACTCAGCGAACTCGTGGAATCCAGTGAACGCCGCCACGTAGGCCACGGCGGGGCCCAGCTCAGGCACGTTCCCGACGGCGTGGTCCAGCCTCCGGATGCCGTAATCCAGCGGTGCGGGTGCGGCCACGTGGTCGAAGCCGGGGAGGAAGAGGGGGTGGTCGTCGGGGTGGCTGATGAGGCGGAGGACGACGTCGCCGTAGAGCTCGACTTCGGCGAGGGAGAAGCCGTGGCCGAGATCAGCGGGAGGGAATGCGGGGCGGGCGCCGTGGCGGGTGGCGATTTCGAAGGCGGAGGAGGCGGAGGCGACGCGGATGGCGACGGCGCGGACGGCGAGGCCGTGGTCGGCGGAGAAGCGGAGGCAGCGGTCCCGGTCGAAGGAGGGAATGGCGGGTTTGGGTGAAGGATTGGGATTGGGATTAGGGTTTGGGATTGGAGGAAGGGGGGAGGTGAAGAGGAAGCGGAGGTCGTGGGAGCGGAGGAGATGGGAGGAGTGGAAGGGGTTGGAGGTCGAGAGGCCGGAAAAGGCGGAGAGGGGAGCGCCGAGGGAGAAGGAGAAGCGGCCGGCGGCGCTGACGGCGTCGGCGCACCAGAACTCGATGTGGTGGAAGCCGAGGACGGGGAACCGATCGGAGCGGGGGTTGGTGCGGACGAACCGCGTGCAGCCAACCAGCTTAAACTCCTCCGCGGCGTCGGAAGACTTGTTATCGTGGTCTAGCGCAGGCAAGGTGCCCATGTTTAGGATGTTGGAGTGGGAGTTGAAAGTCTTCAAGTTTAAGGTGGATATTTGTAGGCTAGCGAAGGGGGGAAAGAGGGAGGGAGACGGTGAGGTGTAGCCACGTGGATGGATGATGGCGTTGCGGGCGAGGTTTATCTTGTAATATTGCGGGCGAGCTTTATCTTGTTTGGTTGGGTTATCTCCAAAAATAACCCTAACATAGGGTTCAATAAAAAAAAATTTTATTAAAATTTTTAATTAAAATTTAAAAATATAATACACCAATATATAATCAACATATCACTATTTTATTATTAATATTTTTAATTTAAAATTTTTTTAAAAAATTTTAAAATTTTTTAAAACTTATTTCTAATCCCAAATGGGATAACTTCTAACCCAACACAATTTCAGGATGGATACTGGGTTAGGTTGCACAAGTTGTCTTTCTTTCTTTATAATTTTTTATTTAATAATTATAAGTCGTCTGTCTATATTTAAAATAAAATTTAATTTAATTAAAAAAAAATTTGTGTCTTTTCAGAGGATGGAGAGAAAGATAAGGAAGAGACAGGGATGCGTAACCTTTTCAACTTCTCTTTCTCAAGGAGTTCAGTTATGTCTGATCTTGATGGAGATCAACCGTCCACGTGTTTGCATATGCAATCCTTAGGATGATGAGGCATTCTCCTGTGGGTACTGTTGGATGTTGGTAGAAACTAAGAAAAAAATTAACTAAGTCAATGTCTAATTTAAAAATAAAATTAATTTTTTATTTAACTAAGTTACTGAGATTAGAAAGAGAACCTAATAATTTTTTATAGTTTATTTGAAGAATAAAAATATAGATTTTTAACTATTCATTTTTTTGTATAGTAAACTAATTACTGATCTTTAGGTAAAGATGTTTACAGATCTAATGTAAATAGGGTTTTGGGTGGGGTAGAAAAAAAGATAAATAGTATTGTAATAATGCCAGGGACTATTCAATAATTATCTCATAATATAAAGTTTAAAATAATTATAAATACTTTAATTTAAATTATAACATTTTAAAAAATAATATTAATTATTTATAATTAAATAATTAATATTAACCGTAAACCAATAATATCTTCTCTGTATCATTGATATATAATTATTATATATTAAAAATATTATTATTTACATTATAAAAGTAATAATTATTCACTAAACAATATTAAATATTTAAATTAATATATAACTAATAATTAATAATTATATTAAGAGCAAATTATTTATAGATCCCTAAAACAATAACAAATCCCTACCCAACACACTATTTACTACACCCCCCAAACACCTATCCCAGGGACCTATAGGGGTATTGGCACTGTTTCAGAGACCTATTGTTCATTATCCATTATATTAACTTAAACATTATTTTATGCACCCCTCACTACGGATGGGAGACATCCGAAAAACTGAACACAAGAACGCCACCAGAACAACTACTGCTCCGTCCGGATAACCAAACACTAGAACAAGATCAAAGTCATCAAGTGTTTCCATCATGAAAACCAAACACTACAACAAGATCAAAGACATCAACCGTCTCAATTCAGATAACCAAACACTAGAACAAGATCCAAGATTCCAAATAGACATCAACTGTCCTCGTGTGTGCAAGTGCAATCCTTTACAATGAGCCTCCAAATAGACTTCAACTGTCCTAGTGTGTGCAAGTGTAATCCTTTGGACAATAAGCCCGGAACGGTGCAATACTGGTTTACCATCCAATTTGCTAACAGGTACCACGGCAAGCAGCATCCAACCATGATCAATTTGTTCATCACGTGGTGCTTTATTTATTTTCTTCAGTTACAAAGTATGTATATTCGGAATAATACAAAATTTAACTGGTCTTTAATGTCATTAGTTAGCTCTACCAAGCACATACTACTGAACACATCCTTGATGCAAATTCAACGGTTCAGGTTATAGAGATTATTTGACAATGAGGGGCACCTCAACCCAACCACAAAAGAGTGGGGTTCTGATTGGTACTATGTACAGTTTCTTCCTGGAAAGCTTGTACTTCTATAAAAAAAATAATAATAAAGTCAGTTCCATAACTGCTGCTAAACCTTATTTCTGTAAAAAAAAAAACCACCAAGTATTTTCTGTGGCTTTTGGTATCTTTGATTGCCAATATTTTTAATGACTGTTACCATTTATATTAGTGTAAATTATGATTGTTCTATGCTTCCTTGATAGATGTCCAGCATGTTCTTGCATCTGACTCATTTTTGGCTAGCTAGGCGCCAACTAGAAGCTGTGTTTTCATGTAACAATGAAAAGAAAAAAAAAATTCCTGTCAAGCAAGAATAGATGCATAAGTCAAGAATTTTATCAAAACTAGCCAGGGTGAAAGAACCGAATACCTCTTTACAATAGCCTCACTTGATCGGAGTGTGTGAAACAAGAGCTGGGCATGACATTATGCGAGTGTCACCTTTTTCCCCTTTGCTTCTCTAGACTGCATGTTAGTATTTAGTGAGAAACCAGATGACAGGATATGTGCATATTCATGGATGCAGCAGTGTCTAGTACAATCAGCATGAAACTAGTTGCTTACACTGCATGCTCAATCAAGGGGCATCTGAAGTACAAAGCTAACTAACTATTTTATTTTTGCATCATCATGCATTAGTTAGAAATCACTTGTCTAATCTTGGAGTTGACGCAAATCATTTTTGTTACTTGTCATTTTTCCTGAATACATGTTCCTCAATCAAGGTGAAACCAGAAGTTGTCAAGCACCATCAAGTCTGTATTCCATCACTTTGATGGCACAAAGTTCTACCTGAAGTGAATGCTAAATCCACAATGATATGCAATGTGCAAAGTGAGTGTGTATTTTAAGAGGGGGAAACCATCATCCTCATTTCATGAGAACACTCAATAATAAGGTGACAGAAGGTTTTCTCCTTGGTACTTGGAATGATAATGTTTTAACCAAAAATAACATCACAATGCGTGTAAATGTCAAGGATGGAGAAGAGATAACAGACCTGTGCTGTAACAGATTTCTTTGAGTCCAAGAACTGACTGTATATCCCATTAAGTCTGTGCCTCTCAGCTTCTGATACTGATGGTCTTGCTCTTGAAGCAACCGACCTCAGAAGTTCATCAGTGATAACTGGCTTTCTTCCAGGCATATTGCTCTCTCCACTATCCAGAAGTTCATGAACTGATGCAAGCTGTGCATCTGATAAAAGAGCTTGAAGGTCGGCACCACTAAATCCTTCGGTCATAGAAGCTACCATTCCTAGGTCAACATTGCTTGCCAAAGGAAGCTGTCCCATCCACGATGAATAATGGAAGACAAAATGTCAGTTTCTCTAAAAGAAGGGAGCAAATCAAAAGGAAATGCAACCTGCTTATTTTCAAGGTATGGCCATATCAATCAGGGTTAGTAAACACTCAAACACAGAAGGGGTAAAATACATACATAAAAAGAATTATTTGGGAACATATAGCACGAAAGAGCACGTGCAATAGAAAGGAACAACTAGTTAGATCTTATAAAGAGAGAAACTTTGACCCTTAAAATAATGTTAATTCTTTTGAGAAATTCTTGCACTATATAACCTGAGAAAAATCCAATGAAATGCCTGGCATGTAAGCTACATATTACTTCATTAATTAAAAATGGCCCTAACAAAGCAATGGTCGATATTCCACAGAAAAGTTAGATATGTTGCATAAACTTTAACATTGGTAAAGCGCTGCAGAAAACAGCTAGATTCAAGTAGTTTCAGCATAATCTTAAATGTTTTGATTCTTGTCAGATCAAGCCATGAAGACGGGCTGTAACTTGGCATGTAGATAAGGAACATCTATGCCTGATCTTAGTCATAGTGACAACTTTTACCAAAGGAGAGGTTGACAGTTCAAATCTTGTGTATGAAGACATAGGCTGTAATTTTGGAAAAGTATAAACAAATTATAATGCAGGAAGTTAGTCCACATCTGGTGAGCGCAGTCAAATTCCCAACGGAAGATATCATGACTTTCAGGTATGAATACCTAAAGATAATAATTATCTTTCAGGTATGAATACCTAAAGATAATAAAGATTATGAGAACGATGCTAAGAACCTTTCTTGACAAAACCGTGAGAATATCAAATCGTTCTTGCCATGTTGGAAAATCACAAAAAAGAAGCCGATCAAGCCTTCCAGGCCGTAAGAGTGCCGCATCAAGTAGATCTGGTCGACTGGTACATTGTGCAAGGTGAAAGTGGTTAGATCATAAATTTTCCAAGAAAAAAACAAAATGAAGAATTATCTAAATATAAAGCACAGAAATTGACATTTATTTTATTTTATTTTATTCCAGTTCTAAAGCTTTCTTTCATTCTTTCAACAGTATATTATGTCCCAAAATCTCAAACTTCAAATGTCAAAGTATCAAATGTGCTTTAACATGATAAATTGCCAAGTAAAAATATGCACTTAAATCCACAAATATTCAAGTAAAACCTCAAACTTCGAGTTTCAAAGTATCAAATGAGCTATAAAGCTTTCAGCTTAAGAAGCTACTTTTCTACACAAATATGTTAATTTATTGTAGATTCTTCTCACTAAAATAATGAAGTTTCCTACAACAGTTGTGCGATCTCAAATAACCTAAAGGTGGTGTTTGGAAAAAGGAAAGAGAGGGATAATCCCCTTACCCCCCTTAAACCAAAACAAACACTTACCCTATTCCCAGTGGACTAGGGTTAAGTTTTTAATGATTTTTAAATCATCATTAAGATTTAATTGATTTAAAAACTTTTTTATTCTCCACCTATTCCTTTTCCTTTTCCGAACACCACCAAAGAGTATCTGTTTTAGCATGCAATTGCATTAAAATGAAGAATGACCGATAACACAAACTCATGTTGGGGACAGTATTTCGCATTCAAGTAGTCAATATAACCTAATTTTAGAGGTAATCATTCACAATTTTGTAGAACACCGACCTAGTTGCAGCAAACACAAACACCCCATTCAAGACTTCTACACCATCTAACTCGGTCAGTAGCTGCAGAAAAAGGAACATAATAAATCAAGTGAAACAAAGACTAAAAACAAAAGCCATTTTCTCAATCAAATTTGGTCTCTGCTAATCCACTTTGTCTTTTGATGAGCTGAATTATATCATTACAAAAGCAGGGAGGCTTTACTATTTAATTTAGTATGCAACAACAAACCTGGTTAACAACACGATCAGTTACCCCGGTATTATCATGTCCTCTCTTAGGTGCAATAGAATCAAACTCATCAAAGAAAAGAAGGCATGGTGCTGCAGCAGCTGCCTTAGAGAACAAATCTCGAACCTGGAAAGAACAGATTTTTCAGTCCTTAGACAAGTGTTGAACCATATTAAATAGATGTATAGACTATTTCACAAAAAGATATAGTATTGAAGATGAAAATAATCTGCATGAATTTGAAATACACAGAATTTTCCTATCATCTAGGAAAGAACATGCATGCATGCTATCATGCTGAAAGTAATATGGGATAGAAGGATCACTCAGGTTTCTTACAGCTTGCTCAGAAGCCCCTATATATTTATTTAGAAGTTCAGGTCCCTTGATAGAAATAAATCTTAGGGAACATGCAGCTGCTGCAGCACCAACAATGTGTGTTTTTCCACAACCAGGCGGTCCATACAAGAGCATGTTGGATCTTAACCTTAAAGGTGACTGAGCAAAGATGCCAGGAAACTTTGAAGGCAATTCAACCATCTGCAAATGTAAATGTAGCACAGAATAATGTTATGTCAAGGGAAATAGAATAAGAGAGGTAAGAGGAAAAAATCTGAGATACAAACTGCAAAAGCAACAACTAAAATTCACTACTACATATCTAGAACAAGTAGAAGTTAGAAAGCAACACAAATAAGTCTAGCAAAAAGCCCATCTGCAATTAGCACATTAAGTTCCAACATCTACATTATTCTTTATTAATTAATGCAAGACCTGGAGATAAAAATGATCAATTTATAGGCATCCCCTGAGCATCCATAATGAGTCTAGAGAACAGATGTGTCTGTGAATGAGAAAGATCAATAAAAAACTAACAATATTGTTTAAGATTATAAAACTGTCTCAAAGTTCCATGAAAAACTACACATGATCAGAAGAATAATTTTAAATCTTAGCTCTGTATCTAGAAGCTATCAAACAACCTAACCTTAGCCTCAAGGTCATAAATGATGTTCATCAGACCAGCTATGAAAATACCTACAAATCAAAATTTAACAATCATCTGCTAGTAGTTCTAATTCAACCTGTTGTCTAAGATCCATCTCAAACCAAGCACAAAGAATGCATATAAATGCTAATAATTTATTACCAATGGTCAAGGGAAAACTGTGTTGAAGAGATCTATAAAGCGATACTGGAATAGGACATATAGATTACAATAGATATCACCAAAAATAGATGTCCTATCTGTTGGTCAATAAGGTGCACTTCAGTGATGATAGTGGTGAAAACAAAGGAAAATGTCCCCCAACAACAGTTAAGGATGCCAAAAAATATGGGGGCTGACATATCAAGAAATTAAGTTGAGGGAATTGGCTCCTTGGTCAGACAGATGAAGGCTGGAACATATGTACAAGTACATTTTGGATCATAAATCAGGAAGAACTAGATGCTAACCTAATCAATGCAGCACATGAGGTGGCAAGAATGCAATTTAGCTCATACTACCTCATTAGAACTTCTATGACAAATATAATCTCTTAATTTTAATAGTTTAATTTATCTTTTACAATAAAGAATTCCACAACTACAATAGAATTATGCACCAAACTATTAGAATCATTCAGGCCAAGTTAAGTGAGAACATTTATTTTTCTTCTCCCTCATACATAAAGCTTTTTTTCAGACAGGAGTAGCCCTAATACATGCAATTTGTCATATTCCTAAAATGTAAAAATCCACTGGAAGATTGGGCAAACAATGTAAAGGGCATCGAGTTATATGAACCTCTTCAATGGCCTTTCGGATGTCCATAAGCCCACCAACATCCTCCCAGCCACTTCGTCCACCTTCAGGAGCAGCTTTCGTTAGACCGCGCATGGCAACTGGAATGAACTCATGCATTGCTTGTAAGAAATCTTCCTTCACCAAAGTAGGTGTTTCATGTTTATCCTTATCAGAAAAATTAGGCAGAAAGCGACTGACAGCAGCAAGGATGGCTCTATCAACCAGAATTTCCTGCAAATGAGCAGTTTCACCAAGTATCAAAAGACTGAAACTGTGAGACAAGAATTTTATGCATGGCCTTGTCAGTTTGCGTTACTGTGCAAAAATTTGAGTTCGCTGTGGCATGACAATGACTAATTCGCTTGCATGATATAAAGTACTACTGTACAAGAACCTATACACACACAAATGTTTGGAACTTTAAAGTCTTTGGAGACTTAAGATTGCTGATCAAGTAATTTTAAGAATTAAAACATAAAAAATCCAAATAACTAAATAAAGTTTTAAAATTAAGACGAGGGGTCAAGAAAGGCATCTGTTTTACATGAGAAAGCAAAGAACAAAGAAAGTGAATCAAGGAAATCAAAAGGACAACAACATGCATCTTCTCAGAATTTCAGTCTGCAGAAATGTCTATATGCTTTTGAACTATAATTCTAGTAAAAAGGTGCCAGGAATGTAAAAAAATGTATGCCCAGAGTCCCAGACAACATGTAAGTTCATACAACCAATTTCATACTGAAAATCTTGGGCAATATACAAAGTTCAACCATTCCGAGTCTAGCATTATTGCCATTTTCTTATGATATGATGATGAAAAGATTGGAAGATAAAATAAAAGTGACATCATACAACCTAATACACACAAAAATCCAAAAATATTTAGAAGATAGAAGACCATGAAAACAATAATAAAACTATGTAATGAAGGTCGGTCAACATGAAAAACTCGTACCAAGTCATAAGCATCATATCCATCACACTTGGAGGCAATTTCTGAAAGTATATCGTCAGAACAATGCAAAGCACGTTTGCAGATTTCATGCTTTAGTATAGCTCCACGTTCCAAGACAGTAGGAGAAGATAACTGAACATGGAAGTCGAATCTACCTGACAAAAAAAAGTATAATGACAGATGAATACTGGACAGCTTCTGGTGATAGATAAAGGGCATCCCAAATGAATTTATTGTAGCAGCGTGACAAGTAGGATCAGACAACTTAACATTGACTCTTGCCTAAGTTCAAATTTTCAAATAGAAAGTATCCTGTTTCAGATAATTGCTAAGGTACCTGAAGAGGTTAAAGCCTGAGGCAGATTGCCCAGTGATTGAACAGAAGCAATAAAAGCAATTGGTCCATATCCACAAGAACTTAGACTCTTCTCCTGCAGAACATGTTAAAGAAAAATCAGCTGAAGTTTTGGGGTGTTTCCAATTGACCAATATAAGAGAAAATGAAAAGGACAAGGGCAGCCTGGTGCTACAAAGCTTCTGCAATGCACGGGTCCGGGGAATGGTCGGACCAAGTGGTCCATTATATGCAGCCTTACCCTATTTTCTTATGTTCAATACTTTTAATTTATGAAGAAAATAAAATGGATAAGCAAAACAAATAAAATATATTGACAAAATTTTCATCATATTATTTTTCTTACCTTCCCTTTCTTTTCCATTACTCTCAATCAATATTCAATCCACACCCTTCAAGTGCGTTCCTAATACTGAATTACTCACTATTTCAAACAAAAAAACAAACAAATATACTTGTGTACTGTATGCATTGTAATGAGTGGCAATTGAATGCATACATAGCAAACTGTGAGCGTACCCCATATTCATCCATAATATCAGTCAAAAGCTTCATGAGAGTAGTGACCGAACTATTGGGTTGAGCGCCCTCAGCTTCAGAAGGAAGTGATATAATACTATCTAAATCATCAAAAATGACGAGAGAAGGTGAATGAACCAAAGCTTCAGACACATAATTTGCAATCACTTGTCGAATTGTCTGACTCCTTTCCAGAGCAAGTTTTGAACAACTTACAAAAACTCTACAAATGAAAACATCTATTTATTAATATTTTGAAAGGAAACCAATTAGACGAATTCTCCACTAACAAACACATTTAAAGAAGAAAAATTATCGATGAAGATCTTGTAACCTTCCATTTCAATACAACAATATTACAAAAAAGGGGAAAACAAATTCATTTTCAATTCCTTACATGTGTGCTAAAATGGCATCATGTTCTTCAAAATACTTAGCAACAGCCAATGCTAAGGTTGTTTTGCCAGAACCCTGATAGAGAAAAGAATAGGCCCAAATATGATCAAGAACTAAAATTGCACTGGATAAGGATAAAGGAAGCATTTTAGCTTCTATTTGCACAACAACCAATACACAAATTGCCATTGAATTTATCAAAAGAAACTTGAGAAATAGCAAAATCTATATTATGCTCTATTAACATCATGCTTATTTAAAGCTGCCCTGATGAATAAACCTGAAAATCAGTTTACATGACCATGAGGAAGTCGAGCACAGTTTGCATAAGCCACTAATGCAAGAGAATGATTTCTACTTGATATCAGTGCCTACATGCAGTAATTCACATTACAGACAATGGGATGGCATAAAATTGACCCATCATCAAGAAGCAAAACAAGGGGAAAAGATAAAAGCCCTCAAAAATCTCCCTACTCTGACAAATCCTAACTGCAATCCCATCTAAGAAATCCCATAAATCAGCCAATGCATATTTATTTAGCTCTGATTCTGAATGAATGCGCATAAATTGGCTTTAATGAAAAAGATTGTGACATATTGGCTTTCATCATGCATGGACCATATTGGCTTTCATCCCCACCACAACATGATGTTGTTAAGACAGGCGTAAGACTGGTTCTAGTTAGTTATATGGAAGTAAATGACAACATAAGGAATGTGTAAAAACCCATGATGTTCACTAGACAAAGAAATTGTGTAGCCAACACGTGAGGCAAACTCAATGATCAAAACCGAGGGAAGGATGAGATTAAATAATTTAATTTTTAAACAAGGTAACATTTGGATAGCATGACTTCTATAGTTGTATTTTATGAGGTCAGTCATCAAAGATGCAAAATCTCACTGATGGCCCATAAACAAGCACATGCCCTGGGAGAGGAAGTTCAAAATTGCTCAGGTACTTCCTCGAAGAAGGAGATAACAACACAAACAGCCCTGCAAAAGAAATGCAAAACTTTATTAGTTATATCATAAAGAGACATTATACTTGAGAAAAATGATTGACACAAACAAGTAAATAATTGCAAGAGCCAGCCAAAATACAATGAAAATCTTACTGTTGATAACATCAGAAATAGGAGCCTCCATCCAGCTCAGAGAAGATACAGTTAACATATGATATCTTTGAATGCTGCTTTCCCTGATGGAGGCAAAAGAAACAGGGTCACTCATTTCCAATTTCCCATGTTCTGGTTTCCAGCTGTGCAATGCACCAACAGTTGCTACATTCAAGGTCAGCTCATAAGTGCATGGTAGTGCATGTGGAGAAGGCTCATCAAGAGTAGCTTCCAATAAAAACAGCAGTTCTGTGCCTGATTTTCTTGCAGTGCTTCTTTTCATTAGAGAAGAATCAGATGATATATGTTCATTCTTTCCATTCTTTGATTTCAAATTTTTCACTTCAAAGTGAAATAAAGTTTCCTTTGTCAAAACAACAGAATGAATCTCCATTCCACCAACATGAGAAGCAATTGCCATGAGTTGTCCTTTAAGCCAAGCCTCAATAAGAAATCCATAGTCCTGTGATATATGATACTGAGGAGAAGCATTTTCATTTTTATGTCCAAGAAATGCATCACGCATTGCTTCTAGGATTTCATCATGAAGCGTCCAATCTGCCATATTTGCATCAAAATCTGCCTTTGAAGATGTATAATTGTGGTTGCTCATATCGAACCCATCATTATCAACAGTACTATTCTTCTCAGTAAACTTAAACCTAAAAGGAGAAATTCTCATGAGAGGCATATCCCTTTTTGGTTTGACACTGTACTTCTTTATGTAAACCCCTGCAGACCACGAACAAGTACTTAATTTGAGGCACCAGTTAAACAGGCAAAAATGAACCAACAATGGTAAAAGTAAGGGTTTACCTATGAAGATGTACTAACGAACTAAACATAAAAAATTAAGCAGTACAACTAGCATGCAATAAAAAGTTATAGTACCTTGAAAATATGATATATTTTGGTTTGCATTGAATATGCTATATTTTAGTTTCAAATTCAATTTTTTTCTATTGGGTTCCTTAAATAAGGCATGGGTAGACATGCTAGCTCACTCAAACCAAATGTTCTGAACATCTAAAACTTGAGAGAACTAATGGTTCTATTTTACATAAAATGGAAGACATTTTGTAAGAAGAATCTGCTTAAATTAAAAGAAGGTGACAAAAATCCAGAGGCTTATGATATTATAAGTAATAGACAGCCCCCACTCACCAAGCTGATCAACATGCCTGCAATTGTAGCAGTTAGTCAGTGCTGAATTATATCAAAAGGCCAGCAGAGAGGCTAGTAATTATGTCAGTGGAAGATTATCATCAACACAATTAAGCTTCATTGGCAACAAAAGAAAGAAAAACATTGTCAAACATGGAACTTGATAGAAGGAAACCAACATAAACAGCATAGTAATGAAATAGAGGTAAACATAACAAATAGCATAACAATGCCAAAAGGTTAGTGAAAATAGAAAAATAAAATCACTCAAGCTTATTATAAGTTTGGCATAAAAATATATCTAGGCTTACAACAACGCTCAGCAATGAAGTTGGAGGATGTTACATTTATTTTCAGATATGCAATACAGCAATGGATAAATTTGTAACAATACATAAACAAAGCATGCGCGTGCATGGTAATCAAAATTCATAAATGCAACACATCATAGATAAGCTTTAATCTAATTTGGAGCTAAAGAAAAATATATATTTTTTGTCTACTTACAAGAATGAAGATTTGCTTTTAGAGAAAGACGAACAGACTGAGGAAGCATGACATGCTCTTTTGCCACCAACTCTGAACATAAAATGCGAACAACAATCTGCCTATATGTCTCCTTACTAGTCACTGAAAACCCTTGATTTTCTTCTTTATTAGGAGAGTATATTCCTCGTTTCCGGCTAATATCTTCCCCTTTCTGGGCAGTCTCATTTGCTGGCAATCTAGGCAAAATTGTGACTAGTTGAAGATTATCAAATGATAATCTGCTAGCTGTTTCTGGATGTATGAAAGCAACAGAAGTGAGCACAACCCCCAGCTCAACACCTTTAAATTCAAACCAATGAATATGCCTCCTATTTTCAGTTTGTACACGTAGTAATGCTTTTGATATAACTTGTTCTCGCATCAGATTTTGGTTATGGGATTGTTGAAAATCAACCACTCTTTCTTTATGTTGCTTTGGTGCTACAATAACTTCAGTTCCTGGCACAAGCTGCACTAAAAACCACTAAAAAGAAATTAGAGCTAATTATAACTTTAGAATGAAAGAAAGTAGATAAATATGCCATCAATATTTTAAGAGAGAAAAGTTACCCCTCACATATTAGGAACCTGTTGAATGAAGAACAAAAGGGAACAAACAAACAGATGCGGAAAACAGATATCATAAATGTAAACAACAAGATATGGGTGAAATGATTTAGTTATAGACTTTGATGCCTTGAAGTAAAGTTCCGATTCTCAACCTTTTCTATATGAGTTATTCTGAGCAGCAATGATGTTTTAAATTCCCAGTTTTCTTGGCCTTCATCTCATTCTACAACTACAAAAATTTTAGTTTTGGCCTCATGCATCTCATCATTCGCCATATATTTCCTTTGAAGATCTCCATGGCCCACACAAAACATGCTGTTAGTGCTTATCTTCCTAAATCAGTTATAAATGCTTCACAAGGCACATACTCTCCATCAAAAAGTCAATTACATAGGGTTTATTATTCATTTTGGGGGTGGGTGTTTGGATCTAAAATAGACCCAGGATAAGTAACACATCCGGGGAAAAATCATCCAAAAACCAAAGCGGGTATAGGGATAAGTCCTATACAATAAGAATGCAAAGGAAATGGTTACAATGGTAATGCAAAGGTTAATCAATAAGAATGAAAACAGCATCACACACAATATTATGCAGCCATTTGCACAATCTACAGAGAACCAAGAAGAAGCTAATAAAGATTAGGCAAGGCAAGGCAAGGCAAGAAAACATGGGAAGAACAAAACTGCCAAAAGATTAAATTATATTAAACAAAGAAAACAGCTGTCAACGTTTCAATGCTACATCATTTTACAAGTGAGAGTTGAAGGGCATAAATAGTTCCTCTTACCTACTGACTGTTTAGGAGAGGTGGAAGTGACAAGAAACATCACAATAGTGTGTCCGTGCAACCACAAAGGAAATTTCATTCCCTCATGGACAATGCCAACCTGCAAGCAAGAAACTCCATTAACAATGTGCGTCAATTGAAGATTGTAGTAGGACAAGAAAAGAGTTTTCCGAAACAAAACCTATTCAATGTGGACCCTTTTAGTCTTATTCCCTGGACTCTTTTAGTTTTATTCACTAATTATTTATGCATTACCCTGATGATTTATGAAGTGAACAGCTCACATATAATTATTGATTCACAAATAATTGTGAAAATCAGTAAATTGTTTGTTTGTGAGAAGTGAAACTGACAAAGGGGCAGATGTAAATCCTATCAAGATATCACTGCTAACATCAGTGACCTGGTGCCTTGCACCAGAGATGCTATGCCTACTGATCTGAAAATAATGTGGAGAAGCAAAATAAATGCGATGGGTTCATTATGAATTATAACGAGTAATATAATGAAATTGCTGCTTCTTCAGGAAGTAGTTTAGTGTAAACATCAACAACTAATACCTGCTTCAGAATAACCTCCTCAGCATGATCTGAGTTGAGTTCCAAAATTTCCCAGTCATCCTCGGTATTGGGTTCTATAGATACTTCCCCAGCTTTTGGTAAATTAGCAGCTGCTTTCACTTGTACTTTAGTGCCATCAGGCAGAGAAATACATTCAGCAAACTTATGAGCAACCTAGAGTGTCAAAGCAAAGAACAATATAAATGAGTAGATAATTTACATGTCTCATATACTCTGATGTGTGAAACTCCAACCTTTCACCAGAGCATATATTCACAAATTAATAAAGCTTCTTTTGCTCTAAATTCAAGAATGTGCTGATTCACAGTGCGACCAAGAATGTTTCACTTGTCACAAAATTAAGAAACTCTTTCTTTCACAATGAAATCAAGAATGCTTCATTCACTGAGAAATCAGGAATGGGTCATTCATCAGGAAATCAAAAACATTTTTATTTTTCTTTCACAACAAAATCGAGACCTTTCTCTACTTAAGTTTACAACAAAGTTAATAAAAAAAAAAAAACTTTCATTCACGATGAAATCAATAACTTTTTCTTCAAAAAAAAAAAGAAAAAAAAAATCAAGAACCTTTGGTCTACAACAAAATCAAAACCCTTCCCTTCACAATTCACTCGCCAAGATTTTAAGAATGCTCCCTTCACACGAAATCAAAAAAGTTTTGCTCACAAAATAGTAAATAACAAAACAAGAACGCCGCTTCAGTTCACTGTCCAACTCCAAATCAACAACTTCATTTCACCACAAAATAAAAAAAGGGTTAAAAAGGAGGCAATTAGTACCTCGATAGCCTGAGACCTGGAGGCAGACCCAGACCAGGCGAGATGCCAGGAAGCGCCGGAGCGAGAGCGGAGCTCGAGGGCGAGTACTGGAGGTAGCGGTCCGGTAGTGGTTGACTGGAGGGCATAAATAAGGGAGAGGGGGAGGGCCGCGAAGCAGCTGTCGATCCCCGGGACAACCTTCACCTCAACCTCCATCGATCCGAGTCCCTCAGAAGAAGAACAGAGGAAAAGAAGAAGAGCTCGCTTGATAAGACTCTTTGCGAAAAAAAAACTTTTTTCCTCCTTTTATTTTTTTTTAAAACAGGATTTTCAATAATGTTTTAAAAATAAAAAAATAAGATAAAATTGTAAGGAAGAAGAGAGGGAACAATGATGTTCATTCCCCCACATAAAAAATAAATAAATAAAAATAAAAAAATTTAAAGCTATTTTGGTCCCTCAACCTAATGTTTATTTTGATCCATATATAATAAAAAAGTTCAATGTGGTCTTTGTTGTTGATATGGGGACCCATTGACATACGGACTGAATATGACCAATTTTTTATTCTCACTAATTGCCTATGTGGCAACCCGAAAATGATGACATGGACTTCTTGATATTGCTTTTTTACACAAAACTTTGTACATTAAGCATAGCAATCAACCTATAAAATTGCATAAAAATGAGGATTTAATGCTTCTAAAGATGCATCAAACCAACGTACAATTACAGTAAAGATTTGGGTTGTCAAGGGGGCGAGGATTCACCAAGGAATATATTCCCTCGCCCCGGCCCTGAATTTATAAGACCATCCCTGACCCCTCCCCGAACCCTAGTACGGGATAATTTTTTCCCCATCCCTGTCCCCGCGGGGATTACTCGGGTTCAGGGATTCCCCTGCCATGATTAATTTTTTATAAATATAAATTATTATTATTATTATTTAAAATAAAATTATAATATATTTGGTAAAAATTTCATAAAAATATTTGATAATTGAATCAAAAAACACATTTGGAAACGTGAGTAGTGGATATGTTAAAGGCCTAACACCAATACACATAATCCTGATATGGTGTATATATGTTGAACGCCCAACACCAATACATCATAAATAAGAAGTGGATAGTCATTATTTGTCTCAATAATATCTTCCATTGCTACTGGAACCCATTATGATGCCCAAACTATAACATGTAAAAACATTATATTAAAATAAACATCTATATTATTAATGTACATTAAAAGTGCTCATATATGATCATATAGTATAATTTAATATATACTTTTATCTATTCCAACTCTTGTTCACTCTCAAAATCTTCATTAATAGTGTCACATGATCTTCTTTTTTGGAACACTCACTTATAAAACAAAATAATATCCATTTTAAGTAAAATAAATAAAAGTTATAGTTACTTATAACTAAATCTTATTACTTTCAATATCTTTCAACAACCAATTTTGAGTGCACATCTGATGCTGAGCGAGGTAGCGATTATCCCGTGGGCTAGCCAGATCCAAGGACTGCATGGAAAAACAAATGAAGAACCAAAAAAAACCAAAGAAAATACTCTGAAATTCAGGAAAATATTATTACTCAAAATTCAATAATGTAAGATCAACCACAAGCCGAGTTAAATAGCTTCAAAAGAATAACCTAGAAACCTTATCATCTTATCTAAATTGCCAAAATTGGCAAATTATTATTTAAAACTAAAACTATCTAAATTTAAAACTCTAAACAAATCAGATAACTCCTAAAAATCCAAGATCAAATCGGATTCAAATCCTATCCTAATTTGATAAATAATTTAATATTAAAAATAGTAAAAATATCTAAACAGTAATATGACGGGAAAACAACATAATTTGAATTCGAATATGGTGCCCACTGAGTCGACCTAGGTGACCATGTGGTGCGCGCCGAAATGAGCTTTCCAGATTGGGTTTGAATTCGTGATTCCGACATTTGTAGCCAAAGTTATGGCCAAAATACAGAACAACCCCCAAAACTTCTCCAATCACGAAATTGACTCGATCACTTCCAGTCTTTACGTTGATCCGCTAACTTGGCACCAACTGACCCGAGCCTCTTGGATCAACATCAATACCTCTAAAGTATTTGCATGAAACCTGCTACGATGAGGACTCACCAATATACCACTAGTATTGAAAGCAAATTCTGAAGCCATTGTAGAAATTGGAATAACCAAGATGTCTTTAGTAATCATTTGCAATATCAGATAACAGAGTCCACAACTTTTCCACCTAGCTAAAATGTCAAAGTTCGGAGTTCTTGGCAAGACTTTCTCCTCCAAATAATGGTCTAACTCTGACTTTAATATATTTTTATTTGAATCACCCACATAGGAATCATAACCATCAAGAAAGCTAGAATTGATAATATCATTCACCTTTGGGCTATTACCAGGTAATTTTGCTAGTTTGAGTAGAACTCTCATATTCATGTAACAAGTCATAACAATAGTTAGTAATCCTTTGAATTTCATAACCAGCCATGTGCCCATAGAGATGAGGAAAAATTTATTCCAATAATTTCATCTTATATCTTGGATTAAGCACAGTAGCTACTCCCATAATTCCATGAACTGTTTCACTATATTTATCAAACTTTGTTGACATACTTGTAGACATATTTCTAATAGTCTTAATAGAAAATTTAACCCAAGTGCTCAAAGAAAGTTTGATCTCACACATAAATGGATAGAAAACATTGGATGTAGGGTATTTTCTCCCTGAAAATGCATTAGAAATAGTATTAAACACGTGCAACCTTTTACAAATCTCCTCAGCTAACGCCCAATCTTATTCAGTTGGTATAAAAATAAAAAGAGGGTATGTTTGTTGCAAACTATAAAAAAAAACATCTTTGTATTCCAAAGCAACATTAAGGGCATGTTTCAAAATAAAATATTATGGTATAATTTTATTATGTAGGAAGTGAATATGATTATTACAGAAATTCTAGCATATTTTTTTTCTTATAGAATGAGTGTTTGGCTACCATAATAAAATTAGGGGAAATTACACTAAAGTACCCTGTGGTTTGCCTCTATATCAATTCGGGGTCTGTGGTTTAAGTTGTAACAGTTTAGTACCCTGTACTTTACTCCGTGAGCAAAAAGGTGCCAAAAACTTAACCCCGTTAATCTTTGCTGATGTGGCATTAAAAAAATTCAAAAAAATTCAAAAAAACACAAAAAATACTAAAAAATATAGAAAAAATTCTTAACAACTGAGAATCCTATATACTAAAAATTTCATAAATAAAATCAGAAAATTACCAAAAAAAAACATAAAATCTTTAAAAATCCAAAAAATAGAAAAACTTATAAAACCCCCAAGAAAATCACTTATATTCAAAAATAAATAAATAAATAAATTATATAAAATATTAAAACCGCAAAAAATTAGAAAAAGCTTCGAAAAAAATCGTAATCAATGAAATTCCAAAAAATAAATATAAAATAAGTTTAGAAATTTCCCAAAAAAACCACTAAACGCTTTAAAAATTCAAAAAAATATGGAAAAAATTGTAAAAAGTGCAAAAAAAATCCACAAAAAAACAAAAAAAAAACCCCAAAAAACTAAAAATACCTAGAATTTTTTGTTTAACTAGCGAGAAAATTCATGAAAAATCTAAAAATAATAATCAAAATTTGCCAAAAATTCCAGAAATTTTCATAAATTTCCCAAAAATCCCAAAAAATCCCATAATATCGAAAAATCCGAAGTTTATATACATATTTTGGGTTCTAATTATATATTTATTTTCTATATTTTGGGATTTTTAGAATTTTACAAATTTTTCTAGGTTGTTTTAGTTTTTCAGGGGATTTTGTGGATTTTTTTGGGATTTTCTACTCTTCTTATTTTTTTTAGATTTTTCTTTTTTTAAAATAGTTTTGTGGGATTTTTTTTGTTTTTTTTGTTTTTTTGGGAAATTTCTAAGTTTATTTTATTTTTTCCGAATTTTGTGGATTATTTATTTTTTTAAGAAGTTTTTTCTATTTGTTGGGTTTTAATAATTTTATTTATTTATTTATTTATTTTGAATTTAAGCGGTTTTCTGGGGGTTTTATAAGTTTTTCTCATTTTTCTCATTTTTAAATATTTTATGTTTTTTGGTAATTTTTTATTTTATTTATGATGTTTTTAATATATGGGATTTTCTGTTTAGATTTTTTTTGAATTTTTTACTTGGTTTCCTATTTTTTTGTGTTTTTTTGAATTTTTTTAATGCCACATCAGCAAAGATTAACGGGGTTAAGTTTTTGGCACCTTTTTGCTCACGGAGTAAAGTACAGGGTACTAAACCGTTACAACTTAAACCACAGACTCCGAATTGATATAGAGGCAAACCACAGGATACTTTAGTGTAATTTCCCCATAAAATTATTACACTAAACTTAAGCTCTAATAGCCAATTAGTATTCCTCCATATACAACACGCAAACAAAACCAGCAGTTTTCAATAAGCCACTCAGTTTACTTTCCACATCTCTATATCAACAAACAAGCTAGGTTCTTGCTTCAAAAAGGAACCATTTTCTGGAGATTCACATTACATGCTATTAAACTCAATTTCCAATCAATAAACAAAGACATCCACAATTTATGTACATACATATTAAAAGGTACTAAAATGCAACACAAATAAATCAAGTAGTTCCAATCATCTTACTAAAATACAACACAAAATTTGAACTATAAAACACAGATATAAGATACAAAGATTAGCTCAATAAAACAAAGTTCTACCCCATTGGGCCATTCCCCAACTAAATGGCAGTAAATTCTCAAATCATTCTTTACAGTAAGCTACACAGAGAGACAATGTCCCAAATCATTCCAACAAAACCCCCAACAACCAACAACCAAACCCTTATAATTTGCAAATAAAAACCAAGTTCAACCCATCAAATTCACCAAAAGTAACCAATACAAAACAAAAAAGAATATAACTTTTAACAAAAAGTTTCGATTTTGATCACCAAAATTAAGATTATACCGTGATTTTACGCCTAAATCTTCACCCAGAGACCACGACCACCAATCTGAAAGTCCCATCCACAGATGTAAACGAAATTAGAAAAACGAACAAAAGAACTCCTAGAAAAACAAACCCAAACCTAGTCCTAAAACTGAAAGAAGAGATTGAAAGAAACCTAATCCTCCGGTGAGGCTGCTCGGCGTCGGCAAAGAGGCTGCTCAGGAGAGAGATCAGAAGGGGACGAGAGAGAGAGAGAGAGAGAGAGAGAGAGAGAGAGAGAGAGAGAGAGACCCACCTCAGGTGAGGATGCTTGGCACCGGCGGTGAGGCTGCTCGGGAGAGAGATCGGACGGGGAGAGAGAGGAAGAGATCGGACCTGGAGAGAGAGGTGTGAGCGAGAGAGAGTTCTGGAAGAGAGGAACGAATTTCACAATGTCAAAATATTCCACTCCGAGTGGAATATTATTTTATGGCATAATCCTCATATTATGTAATAATTTTATAGCCTCAAGGAACCAACCCAAACACCCAATATTCCATAATCCCCTCAAAATATAAAATTATGGCATAATGTATGGATTATGTCATAATTTTGGCCAACCCAAACAAGCCCTAAGCATCAAATATGTGGAATTCTATCGAGTCTTGCAATCAAGCATTAATTATTTGGAATAATTAATACTCAAAAGTTGCACATTTTCCTTAAAAGTTTGTTGTCCTTTTAGTGTGGTTATCCAAAAAGCAACACTATCTCTAACCCTCTCTATTCCATCACCCATAACCTTTAAACTATCTTGGACAATCAAATTCAAAATATGTGCACAGCAACACATGTGAAATAATTTACAATCAAATTCAAAATATGTGCACAGCAACACATGTGAAATAATTTTCCACACAACAAGAGATGATTAGGATTGAGCTTAGACACTAGAATCTCAATGATAACATCATTAGTAGAGCAATTATCAACAGTCAAAGTGGGCAATTTTCTTTCTATGTTCCAATCAAATATGCATTTCAACAATTCCTTAGAGAAAATAGCAGATGTATATGGAACATACCTCAAAACCAAACTCTGCAAATTCCAATTGTTGTCAATAAAATGTGTTGTGATAGCCATGAATCCTTTCTTTTGATTTGATGGTGTCCACATATCCGTAGTTTTCTCAAAAAGTTGAATTATTCTTTAAAAGATCCATTATCTTGGATTTTTCAATAGCATATATCTTCATGATATCATTTCTAATTGTATTCCGAGAAGGAATGAAAAATAGTTGAAGATTAGTTGAATATTTGTTGAACCCATATTGTTCAACCATTGAAATGGGGTCATGTATTATTATCATACTAGAAAGGTCCTTCCTTGAAGATTCTTGGTCAAATGTGTAATTGCTTACACACTTTTTTCAATCCGTCTTTCATTGTTGTTGCACTAATGTTCTTTGTCTTATGTTGTTAAAAGGCCTCATTTTGCAAATTTTATGATGATCATGAAGGTGTCTTGTTTCATTCTTGCTTTCTCCTCCAAATAATTTCTTACAATAATTGCATTCTGCTTTTATTCAATTCACCAATTTTGATCTTTTTAAAATGTTGTCAAACCACTGATTCTAATCTCTTCTCACCAACTGGTGGCTCTTCTTCACTAACTTGAGTAGGAGAGTTTATAGGTGACTTAATTGGTGACTCTATAGGAGACTTGAGGGGAGTTAATGAGCCACCAATTCCTATTACGGATTGACTACTACCAACCGGAGTAGAAGAATTACCACCTTGAGATGCAATGTACTTCTCTATAGAAAATATATGCATATATGTTGATTAAATACTTTAAATAGAACTTATTAATTAGCCAAAATGATAAAATATACGAATCATTATCAGGAAATTAAAAGCATCCAAAGTTATTGATCAAAGTTCAAACTCAAAGCTCTTGCTAATCTACATCTTTTTTTGTAATTATTACAGTGGGGCATTATGAAATATTACATAATGTCTATGGCATGTCAACTTTATGCATACTTAATTCAAACAAACCTCCAAGATATTTACTTATATGGACAACAAAAGCTAGTCCTATAGTGCAGAAGAAGAAAAGGATTTTTAATTTCTGATTTATGTATTTGGTATATACTTTATTGACGTATTCATTTATTGAGATGAGAAGTAAGCAATAAAAGTATGCAAGTGGTAATTTCAACTTGGTAAAAACAATATCCAATAATTACAACTTTTGTGTTGTTTAATCTCTCTTGGTTGTAGATCATAACTAAAAATCAAGGAAAGAAACAAATAGAACATCTAAAGGAGGACATGACATATTATCCCAGCTACTAAGCTAGTGCTACTACTTAATCCATAAAGATGGCTGGTTATGTTCACAGAGAGTATTGGTACACATGAAATGAGTAGGAACAAACCAAAAGCAAATAATCTTGCAAAGCTAATTTTGCGTTTGAACTACAGAGAAAACCTGCAAAGCTAAGTTGGAGTTTGTACTACAAAGTATTGGTATACATGTCATCAAAAAAACCTAATTTGGAGTTTGAACTATAGAGAAATAAAGCAAATAATCCTTCAAAGTTGGATCAAGGTCGTTGTCACCCTCTTTGCTAGTTGAGCCGTCGTGCAAAGTTGTTGTCGCCCTCGTCGCTGGATGAGCTGTCAAGCAAGAGTGCTGTCGCGGTATCATAGTTTTTGTGTGGAAGAGATAGTAGAAGAGAGGGCCAAGACGCGTTGATATACATATATATATATATATAAATTTAATATTTTGGGGAGGACCTCAACCCCGATGGGGAATTATATCCCCTCCCCGGCCCCGACGGGGTTGGGAATCGGGTTCCTTGTAGGGGCCGGGGCCCATTGACAACCATAGTAAAGATATATCTACAAATACATCTTCATAGCATATAACCACTAGTGTTTACATCTTCAAAACCATTCTAAAGAAATAGCTTCAACACATCCAACAATATAATATAAAAGAAACAACAATTATCCAAAAGAAACAACAAAATATATGATCAAAACATCAATCAATATACTAGATTTGTGGACAATAGTAACAACCATCCTGAAATGAAAGCAAGAAGAAGAAAAGGCTTCAATCATGACCATCATCTCCTACATGGCTCTCTTGTGTGGGTAGAACAGATTTGGAAGTATTGTTTTTCTTCCTTTTCAACTTCTTCCCTCCATCACCATCACCCTAAAAAAAATATAATATTAGTTAGGTTGCTGCCAAAAAAAAATTAAGTTTCAAATTCAAGTGACAATTTAAGCAAGAAGCAGGAAAAAAAAGACTTCAATCATGTCTATCAGCTCCTACATGGCTCTCTTGTGTGGGTAAAACAAATTTGGAAGTATTGCTTTTCTTGCTTTTTAATTTCTTCTCTTCATCACTATCATCCTAAAAAAATATACAAAATTAATTAGGTTGTTGTCTGAAAAAATTAAGTTTCAAATTCAAGTGACAATGTAAGGAAAAACATTTACATCCACTGTGCTTATCCCACTTGCTTCTAATAACATCTTACTGCGTCTAGTTTGGACCCCTAAGGGTTGTTCAATGCTCCTTACAGGATGTTTATCTTTATCATTAGGAGCCTTATCAACCTTTCCTCTATTACTGTTGCCTCCTTGAGAATTATGTGATGTCTTCTTCCGGCTTCTTTTACTTTCAGTAGAAGAAGCAACCTACAAAAGTAGATATTATTAGAGCTAGGAACAATTATGAAAGGAAATTCAGTTGAACATATAAAGTCAAACAGGCTTACGGGTTTCTTTTTTGCTAAGGTTCGACAACTCTTTGCAATGTGTCCACTTATTAAACAGGTTTTGAACCTCATCTTCCTTCCCTTCCTAGATATTTTTGATCCACTCTCTGCCTCCCAGGTTTCCTTTTTCCTAAGCTTCTTTGGTCTTTGTGGGATCAAAAATACCCGCCTGGCATCGTGCCTGTGAAGAGACACCAGGCGACATATAGAATCACAAAAGATTATTTTATTTATTTATTTTAGTTATTGTCGGTTCTTCATTCCTAATTGAGGCAAGCCTCTATTATTAATTACCCCAGACAGAGTCTTAGGAACCTCCGATTAAGGGCTCAAGTACAAGTAAAGGCGATGAATAAAAGGAAATCATATATTTGCAAATCATAATTTTTATCATAAATTTCATAGTTTTTTTACTTTCCATGTTTTCACATTTGGACTGATACATAATTTCAAGTACCATGCTGCATTTGTGGCCAAATTGACTGTGATCGCATTATAACTGACATGTTTGCTATCCTTTGAGAATTTTGGTTCTAGTTAGGCCGCATTGTACAATATACTGTTAGCACTTCCAGTAAGTTGGCTCAAATGATTCTTAAGCTAATTTCCCTGGTTGATTTGATTCTGAGCAACGCTTTGTTACAGATGTGCAGATTGCATTTGTTAGTTCTAGAACTGTGGCTGTGATGAAGATTAAGAAAATTGCATTTGATGTTGGCTAGGGACCTGTTGAAACTTCTGTTGGGTCTGCCCTTGTAAATCATGCAATTAGGAAATAGTTTTTCATCTTGATACTCCTGGATTAATTTTGCAGATTGCCTCATGTTGAGCAAGAAGCTGCTGCTGATGTTGGGGTATTTGCATTATTTTTTGTCCTTGGGTTGAGATTGTTGAAAATACTTTTCAAGCTCAGGGCCCTTTTCAGGCATTGCATGATTCTCATCTTCATCTACTTAGGTCTCTGTGCATGTGAGTGTTTTAGGACCATTTAAAATTGAGGAGAACAAATCATTGTCGTCCAGAATTTCCATTTTTTTTATAAAGGCTTATTTATCATCTTGAATATTCTTTGGTTGCCCATAATCTCATATTGCCATAAACTTTAAAGAATTATGAGCTTTCATGTCTGTTAATTATCAGTAACTCAATACTGATGTACCATGATTCACACCCCTGCAATGGCATTTCGATCTCAGAAGCTTCAACCAGAAGTGCATGAGTCAAGTTATTCGCAACATCCACCCCTCAACAGTTCTTTTTTCATCCATCACTTGATGTCACGCTCAGGTTCGACTGGTAAAATATTGTAGTCTATTCTTGCTCTTACTTGTATAATTGAATTCAATGAGATATTGGTTGGAGTTCAGCGATTTTGAATTCCTAATTCCATCTTCATCTTCTTCTTTGTTTTCAATTTAAGTCTCATTGTCTCCAATCCACTCACTACAAGAAAGTTGGTGTTTTGCGGCGAGCATTTAGCGGCGGTTTATGTGAAACCGCCGCTAAATGTAGAATTTAGCGGCGGTTTTAAAAAACCGCCACTAAATTCATGAATGTTGCGGCGGTTCACATAAAAGTGCCGCTAAATTCTGAATTTAGCGGCGGTTATAGATAAACCGCCTCTAAAGGCATGCAATTAGCGGCAGTTTTGTATACCGCGCTAATGCGATTGCATTACTTGACACTCATGATTTATTTTAAATTTTTTAATTCTCAAAAGATAAAAAAATAATATAAATGATAAAAAAAACAAAATAAATAAATAAATAAAATTTGAAAATACACAAATATAACCAACTAGAATAATCATAAATATCTTTTTCCTTTCATTTTACTTCAAAATAATATATCTTTGTACATTCATTCATATTTTCACAAAAAAATAATTCAACTTTAATCTTATTATCTAAAACTATCTAAATGAAAATATAAAAAAAAGCCATTGATCATAATAATGTTGCGATAAAAAATTCTAAATTATAGATCTTACTTAAATTTATCCTTAAGAAACTCTGGCTTAACTTTTTTAAAATAATATTAAATATATGCCATAAAAAATCTCTATCCTGTGATATTCACAACAAAAAACAAATGCAAGTAAAATCTTATCGTAAAAAACCATTAATTTAGAAAAAAAATCTGGAAATATTTAATAAAATGAATTTATATGAATAGATAAATAAATAAATAAAATGTTTAGTATGATTAAACTAGTATTACTCATTAATTATCTTTTTATTACTTTGGAAATAATCTATTTTTATTTCTTATCTTTTAATTTTATAGCATTTTAAAAAATTATTCAAAATCTTATCTTTTGAAATAAAAAATTTTAGGGTTAAAAAAACAATTCTTTAATCCAGATTGCTCATTAATTAGAACTTATAAACAATATATAGAAATAATAAAATTTTAAATTATAACTAGCAAACATAATCTAAATCAAGTTTTAAACATAATTATTTAAACAAAAACTTATTTTAAAATATTTTTTTAAACCTGTAAATAACTGAATAATTTTCATTCCGTTTTGATTTTATCAGTAAATTTAAATGTTAAAATTGACGTTTAATAATAATTTCCTTCGCCCGCTCCCCTTTTTTTCGTTTGCCTCTTTTTTTTTTTTCCTTTCGCCCGCGCCCTCTCCGTTCAAAATTTCATTTTTGATTATTTCGGAATCGTCATCAGTAGCAGGCGGTAGATGCGCCGCGTGTCCCAAGCTTACGGCAGAAAACCATTCGATTATAAGGGAAAAAAGAAATCTCGATCAAAGAGGAGAGAAACAATAGAAGGCGTGAGGAGAGACCTCAGGAATCGGGAGGAGATGGAGATCAGCCAGGACCTCCGGGGATAATGGTGGAGTATGGCGGCTAAAGCCCACGATCGGCGTACCACGGTATCGATGCGACCACAGGCGGTGCTCCTCCTTTGCTAAGCGCCAGCGAGTTAGATGCAGCAGACTCCGTAGATGCAGGCCGTTCTTGGCGGCCCCGACCCGCAAGCGGTATCTGAGCGCCGTCGCGGTTGCTCCATCCGGTGGAATAGCGAGATCAAGTTAATTTGTCTCGCGGTCGGCGTCTTCTCGGCCTACTGCGTGAGCACCAACCCGAGCTCCTCGACATCCTCGACGGCGACCTGCGGGTCTTGACTTCTCGATCATCGGCGAAACGCGTCTTGAACTACCGTCCAGTGGCGATGGTGACCCGAGTTCCTTGGAGAAGCCGGCGGATCTGGAGCATTGTTTTGGAATGGATTCGCCCGTGGATGTGCCGATGGGAACGGAGGAGGACAAGAGGCTGATGGCGGACATTTTGTCGTGAGGGGCTCGATCTCACGATTGAAGCTTACTCCCTCCCAATTTCTGGTAGCCTCTTGATAGACTCTCTCTTCTTGTTTTTAGGGCTTTTTGCATGTTTTTAGTTGAAGTGATGGGGTGTTTTTCTTTACTTGATTTTGGTTTTATGAGGGTGTTGCGCGGATCCCTAATGGGGCGCTAGCGACTCCTCCTTGAAGGTCAGGTTGTCAAGAAGCCGGTAGCTTGAAACTTTTTATGAGTGATGTATACAAAATTTGAATAGAAAGCCACATCCCAAGAAAGCTATATCCACCTCTCATGCCAAAGATCGGACACTCCTTTTCCTCAATTAATATTTATACTTTGCTTAAATAAAGCTTGTAGTCTATAGGAAAGAAAAAGGTCCATCTGATTCAGAAATGATGCTTGCATGTAGTTCCTTTCATATATTTACTTATTTTGTTAAATGTCTCTTTCGTTTGATTTGTGAAAACATTCTTTGTGATCAACCTCTTTATAATGAAGATGCAAGCATTGTGGTCGATTATAATTAGTGGATCTTGTTTTCATTAATGTTATTAATCTTCATGATCTGTGGAAGATTATCTTTGGCTAATTAATTAAATGGGTATTGAACTCTGAGGTTAATGGAGATTTATAACCATGAAGGCGAGGAAAGGTTTACTGGTCATAACTTGGAATTTGGGGTGATTGTGATGTTATTGCCCATTTGGTAATGCATCTTTGGGAAAAGATTTTATATTTTTTATTTTGTTGTTGTTGTTGTTGTGATATTGTTTTAATAAATTCACGGCGATTATGAGGAACATGGAGAGAATTTTGTGGACATGTTGGATGGGATTTTCTCATTTGTTGCCAGAGATGCCATAGGTGTCACATCCCTCTATATTGGATGGGGTCTTGATGGTATATATATATATATATGTGAAACATTCTGAATTCCTTTCATTCTTCTTTTTTTTAATGTTAGTTTTTTAAGCAAATTTTCTTCTTTTTTTGTGTGTCTGCTCTATTTGGATATCATCAGAAATGAAAGGATTGATTGATGATTGTGAACACTTTGAGACCTTTCCACCTGGGCATCTCTATTCAAGCAAAGAAGGTGGAATATTCAAGAGATGGTATAACCCTCTATGAATTTTCGAGTCCATTCCCTTGTGTTCCTTATGATCCCTTGAGCAGAAAGGCTTTTGAGGAATGTAAGTTATAATTAAGATCAACTGAAATGCTTCTTAAACTTGGAAGATACTTAATGAGTATTATTTGAGTTCATGGATATATAGACCACATTCTTTTATTGATTTTGTTTTAGATTTTGTGATTAAGAGGCTCATGGTGATGTTCCATTTGGAGTTTTGTTGTGCAGTGGTCTTGATTCATCCTTAGTAGGCTGATCCTGCTAGTTATTTAAATGGAACCAAAAAAGCAAAACATTGGAGCTCGACTTCATTCATACGTGTTGGCTTAGAGGTTAATTTGACCTTTAACATCTTCTCTTAGTTTCAACTTTCCATGCTTATTGTCACTGCATTAATATCATCTATGTGGGTACTCTTCAAAATCTATCTCTTAGTAGATTTATTGCAGGGAAATCAAGCATCAACTGATCAAGTGATCAAGTGATCAAGTTTGGGGGATAGTAAGTTTAAGAAATCAGAGTCTATGCCCATACCTACACATTTAATTTTAACGTGGACCAGGGATGGACCCCTTTTGATTTTCTCTTATTCTTGTAACCTACCTTTTTATGTTTCTTACTGATGTTGTTGAAAGGGAAATTGCCTATCTTGCAAGTCTATGAAATTATTTAAATGGATTAGTTATGGTTGTGAACTTGTGTTTTGTGTTTTTAAATAGATAGATGCCTTTAAGATTCAAAGAAATTTTTATAAGATCTCATGAAGCAACGGAGAGAAGCCTTGATCTGGTACTCATTCTTTTTGCTTTATCTGATAAGTGATTATTATTTGTAACATAGTATATTTATGCATGCATTGGCTATCCAACTTACTTTTGATTCATTTTCCTTACAATTTCATGAGCAAGAAGGTGTTAATGTTGCAGTCAAAAGGAAGCTTACTTTATCCAATGGTTGAAAGCAATGTCTGTAAAACATTTTTTTGTTGAATTTTATAAACATTGTTTGATAATAAAAGTACAATTTATTTCATATGTTCTTGCTTGAATAAATTTGTAAACATAGCATTGTTTTAATTATTTTTGAATTATCAATAAATTTTTTTATTTGAAATGAATGTGATTGGATATTTGGATTATTGTAAAAAACAGTATTTATAAAAAATAAAAAAAATTTAATCGGCCTGAGGATATTCCTAAAAAAGAAATTTATTTAAAAAATAATAAAAAAATATTTTTCTATTATTTTTTTAAAGCAAAAAACATTTCACGGCGGTTTCATAACCGCCGCGATATGTTTTTTTAATTTTAAAAAGGATTTTCTATTTTAAAAAAATATTTTTAAAAAATATTTTTTAAATAAAAAAAGCATTTAGCGGCGGTTTTATAACCGCCTCTAAATCTTATAAACATCATATGATTACTGCGGCGGTTAAATAAAACAATAGCTAAATGTGTAGCGACACCGCGTTTTAAGCGGTACGTTTATGTACGCCATGCGGAATCATTTAGAGGCGGTTGAAAACCGCCGCTAAATGCCTATAGAACCGCCGCTAATTGCCTTTTTTCTTGTAGTGACTGCCCCATATCATTTACTCGTGTAACAACATTCATAGATCCGAAAACCAATCCAAAGTCATACTCAGGAATATCTATCCTAACATCTATTTCTTCCAAACATGCCAACTGTATGCCCTTCACTATTGGTGGTTTAGCATGAACCTCATTACTCGATTCATTCACATGGATGAACTCCCCAAGTTGAACTCTCCAAATCTAATGAATAAGTCTCCATAACAGTAGGCTTTGACAAACATGAACTCTTTGCACCTGAACTACATGCATGCCTCATACAGTTTGGTGACAGCCTTTCTCCAGCCACACTTGATCATCTTGTTAAGATCATTTCTTCCCTTGATTGTTGCATCTTGTTGCTAATGAAAAGGTGGTGATATATAGCGCCTATGTGTTTAACAATATTGTTAATAAAATGAGAAGGTGGTTGAGGTTCGCCACGTTCTTTTCTTTGTACCATGCCGCAGGGAAAGAAGTCTAGTGTTTCTTAAGCTCAACTTGAACTTCACTGAAGACCTTGTTGATTTCCTCTGCCCTTGGTGTATCATCTATAGATGCTTCCCTCTTTTCCAACTTGGAATTTGTTAGAAATCAAACAATAGTCCCACATCGACTGTTGAAGAAAAAAAAATGTAGGGCTTAAGTAATAAGCATATCTTCATTAGTGTGAGACCTTTTGGGTTAAGCCCAAGAACAAAACCATGCGGGCTCAGGCTTAAAGCGGACAATATCACTACTAGTGTGAAGATGTGAACTAGCCCAATAGTGGTTATGGCTGGATCAGTAGGGTCCAGCACAGAAAGATTTAACATAGTATCAGAGCCAGGTTGTAGAACTGTGATGAATTTCAAAAAAAAAAAAGGTTGGCATTTGTAGCCAGGCGGTAGATCTGGATTGAGTTGGTAGGCAGGCGGTAGACCTAGATTGAATTTGCAGCCAGGTTGTAGACCTGGATTGAATTCGCAGCCAGGCGGTAGACCTAGATTGAATTTGCATGTGGACCTTTGTTTGAGGGAGGATGTTAGAAATCAAACACTAGTCCCACATCAACTGTTGAAGAAAAAGTATAGGGCTTAAGTAATAAAGCATATCTCCATTAGTAGTGAGGCCTTTTGGGTTAAGCCCAAGAACAAAATCATGTGGTATTCAGACCCAAAGCGGACAATATCACTACTAGTGTGAAGATGTGAACTAGCCCGATGGTGGTTTTGGCTAGACTAGTAGGGTCCGGCCCAGAAAGATTTAACAGAATTGTAGTCAGCCCTCCTCAAAAGAGCTTTGCAATATGAAAGCTTCATGTTAATTGCAGCATGGTGGTAAAGTAGAATGGTGTCTTGGATCAAGTCTTTGTTTTGCCAGAATTCTTGTGCTTGAGTTATAGTTTAGAATTTCTTTGGGGAATTTTATCGAATAAGTTACATGCACATCCATTTTCAACTAGGAAAATCCTTGTCATTTAAGTATTTATCATCGATTTATATTTACATGAATGTCTCACAAATGCCTTCCATTCAATACATTGATATTTTGCTATTTATCATTACTTGTTTTTGCAACCTCCTATCTACTATTTACAAGAAGATCAAACAAGACATCAACAACCAATGTGAATGAACCAAACTCATGGCTAACCGTACCATCACACAAATGCAAGATTATGCGTTTTGCAAACACCCATCTTCTCATTCTCTTGCCATAAGAGATTATAAGAGCCAATCCTCTTGCCGTCATCTCTTTTGTCATAGCACAAGCATTGCCAAGCATGATTGGAACATAGCCTCTGTCGGCAAGGGAAGCATAGTGCCTATAGAGGTTCAGTTCAAGCTCCATAGCGCAGAGGAGGTGGTGAGGCTCTTCGTTGCACCCTTGGCTTTGGCTTGTTGTTATGTCCCGAGAGCTCGAACATGTATCTCTATTCCCTAAGTAAACGAGAAGAAGGGTGAGAGGTCTTCGCGGTGGAAGAGCCGCGGGAGTATGTTTTGATGGCCAACAAATTAACTCCACGGCTTCAAAATCTCTGTCATGAGCTCGAGCACTTACAGATCCGAGAGCTCGAGGACTACGTCTCAACGAGAAAAGAGCTCTGATCTCCTTTTCCTTCAAAAGGCTTCTCCCTCTTTCTCTGTTTTCTCTCAATCTTTCTCCCTCTTCTTTATTATTTATTTATTTATTTTATTTCATCTTTTTTCTTTTTTTTATTTCATCTTTTTTATTCATCTCTTTCCTTTTCTCTCTTTTTTTTTCTTTTTTTAATGCTCCTTTTCTTTCTTTTTTTTTGGTGTCATATTTTTCTTTCTGCTCCTTCTCTCTCTCTCTCTCTCTCTCTCTCTCTCTCTCTTGTTAATTTCAACTCCCTTTTTTCCTCACTTATAGCTACAGGCTTCCACTTATGGCTTCCGGCTTTATCTCCAACAGTGGTAGCTCGATCAACACCACCACTCTCCTGGGTGGTGTTCTTTCTCCGGCGGTGGTGGCAGCATCAACACCACGACGCTTTGGGGTGGTGTTCTTTTTTCTGCAGCGACGGCGACAACAACATCTCCTTTTCCTGTAGCAGCTAGGATAACATCATCAGCACCGCCACGCTTTGGGGTGGTGCTCCTCTTCTGATAGCGGCTCAACAGCGACAATGATGACACCGCCACGCTTTGGGGCGGTGTCCCTTCTTCGGCAGCGGCTCGATGGATAGATCTCGAGCTTGTGGATAGATCTCAGACCAGAGAAAACCTAGGTTTCATGATGGGGGGAGGATGACATGATATATTTTTAGATCTCGGACCACTGGCTTGCTCCCGCCTATTTTCTTTTTTCCTCCTCCCTTTTATTCATGATAGGATAAGGATCCCCAACCGGATTGAGATAGAGGAGATGGTCAAACGATAACCTCCCACCCACCATAAAATCAAACATTTTAATTTATTTTTATTTTATTTTATTTTATTTTATTTTAATATTTCATAATGAGATAAATCGAGTCACTAGTTATGGAAAAGATCACCCCCTTTTTTATTTTATTATTTTATTATTTAATTTTTTTGTTTTATATTCTTTTTTGGATTTGTCTCGGGATTTGTTCCCTTGGATTATCTTGGATTTACCTCGAGATTTATTCCCTGGGATTGTCTTGGGATTTACCACGGGATTTGTTCCCTTCGATTTGCCTCGAGATTTGTGCCCTTGGATTATCTTAGGATTTTGATTTTTTTAGATTGCCTCGAGATTCGTATTCTCTAGCATCTTGGATTTGACATCTCCTCGAAATATGTATTCTCGGGCTTTCTTGAAATTTGAGATCGCCTCAAGATATTTGTTCTCGGGCTATCTTGAAATTTGAGATTGCCTCGAGATTTGTATTCTCGGACTATCTTGGGTCTTATGGTCTTAGCCCGCCTTGGGATTTGTGGCCTTAGCTCGCCTCAGAATCATATATATATATATACTTTTATTTTAAAGGCAAAAAGCCATTTTTGGTCCCTAACCTATGGTATATTGTTCATTTTGGTCCCTGTATTATAAAAATGTTCAATATGGTCCCTGAACTATAGGGCTTTTGGTAATTACGGTCCCTGCTGCTGACGTGGTAGTCATCTTTAAATACGATCATTTTTTTATTGTGACGTGGCAGCCTACGTGGCCGGTCTTTGCTGACGTGGCATAAAAAATATTTTTTGAAATATTAAAACAGACTTACTGGTGACTCATCATGCCACGCCAGTATGCTGATGTGGCATGCCACGTGGCATGCTGACGTGGCACATAAAATAAAATAAAAATCCAAAAAAATAAAAAAAACAGGAAAAAAATCTCATGTATATTTTGTACCTTAATCACATTAGCAACATGAAAAATTATTTTTAAAAATAAAAAAAATCATAAACATCAGAAAAAAAAAATAACAGTGTAAGCAACCTAGAAAAAATCTGGATTTTTTCACAAAATTAATTACTTTTAAATAAAAATAGATATTTTTATCACAAAATTAGTGATTTTAATCTAAAATTAATTTGCTATTTAAGTAATAAATTAAAAAATATAAGTCTTGTGACATTATTAATTAATTGCTTAAATTAATGAGTTTCTACTTAACACCTAATGTGGTATTATTTATTAAAAGAAATTGAAAGTATGGTTACATTATTAATAAACATTATAATGCTGACTTATATAAATTAAGGTTTTTCTTACTTTGCCTGTTTATTAATAATGGATATTTTTATCACTAATTTTGTGATAAAAATATCCATTTTATTTAAAAAATAATATTTTTTTAAAAATTAATTTTGTGAAAAAAAATCCAGATTTTTTTCCCGGTTGCTTACACTGTTAATTTTTTTTTCTTCTGATTTTTATGATTTTTTTATTTTTAAAAACAATTTTTCAGGTTGCTAATGTGATTAATGTACAAAATATATAGGAAAAAAATTCCAGATTTTTTTCTTATTATTTTTATTTTTATTTTTATTTTTATTTTTATGTGCCACATCAGCATGCCACGTCAGGCTGACGTGGCATGATGAGTCACCAGTAAGCCTGTTTTAATATTCCAAAAAATTATTTTTATGCCACATCATGGCGCCACGTCGGCAAAGACCCTCCACGTAGGCTGCCACGTCACAATAAAAAAATGATCGTATTTAAAGATGACTGCCACGTCAGCAGCAGGGACCGTAATTGCTAAAAGTCCCATAGTTCAGGGACCGTATTGAATATTTTTATAGTACAGGGACCAAAATGAATAAGATACCATAGGTTAGGGACCAAAAATGGCTTTTTGCCTATTTTAAATTAACAACAACAACAACAACAACAACTTAGCCTTAATCCCATACTAGATGTAGTCGGCTGTATGAATTCTCTGTCTCCATGTAGCTCTATCAAAGACAAGATCTTGATCAACATCTAATAAACGTAGGTCCTTAGACACTACCTCTCTCCATATAATCCTCGGTCTACCTCTACCCCTCTTTTTACCTTCTATTACCAAACTATCACATTTTCAAACCGGGGCACCTAGGGGTTTACGACACACGTGTCCAAACCATCTTAAACGCCCTTCTCTTATTTTATCTTCAATTGGTGCAACATGCACCTTCTGTCGGATGTGTTCATTTCTAATCTTATCCAATCTTGTATGGCCACACATCCATCTTAACATCCTCATTTCTGCCACATTTATCTTCTGGATATGTTGAACTTTAGTTGCCCAACACTCACTCCCGTATAACATAGCTGATAAGTGTTCAAATGAGCATCATTTATATATGAAATTCATGCATATTATCTTATGTTTTGGAGGAATGTTGGCCCGCCGGTGCTTAAAAAGGCTTTGTTTTTGTAAAGCGAGGCGTAAAACAGCCATCTCGAGAAAGGAAGCGTTTTCGAGAGAATCGCCAAAGTAAGCTAAACGGAGCTGGAAGAAAGTCCATACGGAGTCACATACGGACCAGTATGGACTGGGGATTCATAATGGACTCACGAACGGATGACAAGACCCGTTACCGAGGACTCGAGATATACGACCCCCGCATTTATAGTCCGTATAGGTGTCCATATAAGGTATGTACGGGTCGTATTTAAACACATATCGGGTCGTATATAGTAAAATCGGCGATTTCGGCCGAATCGAGGGTAAAGTCGGGAAATACACCCAAAACCCTAGAGAGGGGTATAAATAGAGATGTAAAAGAGGGTTTTGGGGTATCTTGGAGGAGATTGAAAAAGAGAAGGCTCAAGAGGGCCAAAGAGAAGAAGAAGGGGCTAGAGAGAAAGAGGAAATCCACAAACGGTCATCATCAAGGGTTTGTTTCATGAATCTTGTGTTTGATTTCTCCTTTGACATTGATTGTAACTCTCCATTGATGGAGAGCTAAACTTTTGATACTTGGGTGTTGATGAACCTTTGGATTATGGTTATTTGATATTGTCTCTTCTATGTTGATTGCTTGGTTGAATGCATTATGGTCTATTGAATGTATTGTATGGTGAAAGTATTAACCTCTCTCTACGCTAGAGCCCGGAGAGGTTTCTCTAGTCCATGTGGGGAAGAAGAGAGCGACTCCCCGTGTACACAAACTTCAATAGAGAGGGCTAGGAGTACACCGGGAGCCCGGGTACTAAGGCGAGCAACTCCTTTAGATGTCTTATTCCCTTAGTCCTTCCAAGAGATAGGTTCCCTAGAACTTAACTAGTGAGGGTACTAGGTTGAGTAATCACCCTCGAGCGAGGGGATAAAATCGTATTAGGAACCCTTGGCCAATGATTTACCAAGATTCAACATAGAGAGCATTATCCACATCTAAGGAAATCCAAAGGCGATTCAATCACCCAAGTATCCCCCTTCATCGATTGACATCTTCAAGATCAATTGCACTTGTTAATTTGCTTCATTAGCTTTAGAATTAGATTTAGTATCATCAACCCGAATTGATTGACTACATAATAGACAATTAATTAGTACTAGTATTTTCTTTCTCCCTGAGGATTCGATACCCGACTTTTCAATAGTCCACTTTACTACTTGATCCGACCCGTACACTTGCGGTTAGAACGCATCAATAGCCGGTCTAAGTGCTGTTCTATAAAACTTTCCATTCACTTTGTTAGGCATCTTCTTATCACATAAGACACCTGTAGCACTTCTTCATTTCAGTCATCATGTTCTGATTCTATGGGATAAATCTTCATCGATCATCCCATCTTCTTGGAAAATGGAACCTAGATACTTAAAATGGTTACACTTAGGCACTACCACTCCACCTAATGTCACTTCCCATCTGCCCCTCCTACTTTGACTAAAATTACAATGCATATATTCAGTTTTACTTCTACTAAGCCTAAAGCCTCTACTCTCAAGGGTGTTCCTCCACAATCCTAACTTTTGATTAATTCCATCTCTAGTCTCATCAACTAGGACAATATCATCTGCGAATAACATACACCATGGGATGTCATCTTGGATACAACTAGTTAACTCATCCATTACTAGTGTAAATAAATAAAGGCTCAAGGCTGATCCCTGATGTAAACCCACTATTATAGGAAACTCCTTCGTATCTCCTCCAACTGTTCTCACACTCATAACTACTCCTTCATACATATCCTTAATAGCATTTATATATTTAACATGAATGTATTTCTTCTCCAACTCCCACCAAAGGACTTGTCTTGGTACCCTATCATATGCTTTCTCTAGGTCAATGAAAACCATATGAAGATCTTTCTTCTTCTCCCTATAGATCTCCATAAAACTCCTTAACAAATGAATGGCTTCTGTTGTATATCTACCAGGCATAATTCTCTGACACCTTCGTAATATCCCTGAGTTGATACTCTATAACTCTCTCCCAAAGCTTGTGCGTATGGCTCATTAACTTAATGCCATGATAGTTTGTGCAATTTTGAATATCCCCCTTATTTTTATATATAGGGATCAAAATGCTCTTTCTCCAATCGTCTGGCATCTTTCCCCCTTTTAATATAGAGTTGAAAATTTTGGTTAACCATAATACCCCTAATTCACCAAGACACTTCCAAACTTCAATCGGGATATCATCCGGGCCACAAGCTTTCCCAACCTTCATCTTTTTTAGTGCCTCCTTGACCTCACTAGGCCTGATTCTATGTGTATAGCTAAGGTTCCTCTCCACTACTGATGCATAGAGATCTACAAATTTATCCTCATGACTTGTATTGAATAGGTGATCAAAATAACTTCTCCATCTCTCCTTAATTTCCTTATCTCCTGTCAAGACTTGTTGAGACTCATCCTTAATGCACTTGACTTGGTTCAGATCCTTCCCCTTCTTATCTCTTAACCGTGCTATCTTGTACATTTCTTTTTCCCTGCTCGCGTCTCCAACTTTTGATACAAATCAGCTAAAGATTTACCTCTGGCCTCGCTAACCGCTTTCTTGGCCTCTTTTTTTACCTTCTTATATTTTTTGAAGGCTTCACCATCTTTAGCCGTGGGTAACTTCTTGTACCAATATATTTTCTTTTTAATAGTCTTTTGGACCTCTTTATTCCACCACCATGATTCCTGTAGTCGAGGTCCTAGTCCCTTAGAAACCCCTAGGACCTCACTCCCTACCTTCTCAATAAGATTCGTCATCTTCTTCTATAAGTTGTTTGCATCATCTTCTATATTTCCATTTGACTCTTCCCATATTTTATTCCTAAATATTAATTGGTTATTCCCTTTTAAAGCCCATCATCTAATCTTATGTTGTCTAACCCTCCTTTCTTGTTTCACTATATCCTTTTTCTTTACATCCAACACCACTAACTTATGTTGGGTAGTTAGTGCTTAGCCAGGCATAACCTTGCAGTCTTTACATATAGACCTATCCCTTCTTCTCGTAAGGAGAAAGTCTATCTGGCTATGGTTACCCCCACTCTTAAAGGTAATCAGATGTGATTCCCTTTTCTTAAAGCAAGTGTTGGTCAATACCAAATCATGAGCAAAAGCAAAATCTAAAATAGCTTTTCCTTCCTCATTCCTAATGCTATACCCATAACCTCCATGGACTTGCTCGTAGCCATCATTGAGATTACCCACATGCCCATTAAAATCTCCCCCGATAATTGCTCACTTGGAATCCCTAAAAGTACCTTGTCCAAATTTTCCCAGAACTTAGCCTTAACTTCTTCCCCTAAACCTACTTGGGGAGCATACGCACTCACTATGTTGATTGTCTCTTTCCCCAATATTAGCCTCAAATGTATAATTCTATCTCTTCCACTTTGTCCTTAATTTTTGGTTCCACCATGATTCCCACACCATTCCTATGTTTATCCCCTCCACAGTACCATAATTTAGAACCTGTATTACCAATCTCTCTAGCCTTGTTTCCTATCCACCTAGTCTCTTGCAAACACACTATATCTATCTTTCTCCTTTTTAGAGTGTCTACTAACTCCATAGACTTCCTATATTCCAACTACTGATCCTAATCCTACTCTCATGGACTAGCTTCTTTACTCGCACCCGTCCATTAAGATGTGAGGAGCCTTGCCTATTTGTCACCACATCCGAGCGCCGATGTGGCGGCACTAACTTCTTTACCACACCCGTCCATGATGTGGGAACCCTTGCCTATACTCTATCACACCCAGGCGGCGATGTGATGGAACCCCTTGCTCATTTAACACTACACCCGGGTGCCGATGTAGCTCGTGCCTAGGCGGGCACGTCTGAACGTTATATTTGTGAAGAGAATTCATATTAGGTGTTTGACAATATTTTTATTTTAAATCAAAATATTTTAATTTCAAGATATTTCAAGATATATTTCATTTAAAAATATTTCATCATTAGCCCTTTTAAACACTGGCACCTAGTATTTTCAATGCATATATATTTACATATATACATTTTTTAGACACAAACAGTCTTCCTAGCAAAGACCTAGCTAGTTGAAGGTGGTTCTATTGGGTTGTAACCAGTCCTGGTCTAGAATTTTTTTACCTCTAACTGGTTGCATTGGAGATACATATGATCTCTCAAACATTTCCCTTTTGTACCATACAAAGACATAGTTTTCAACATGCTCCTTTCTAAACATAATTGCACACACACCATATGTACATGGGATGTCGGTCAAGTCCCACTTTTTGTATGTGCATTTGTGTTGTGCCATATTTACCACGTACCTCTCGCCATCTTAGTACACTTCATATCCTTCGTCCCCATTCCATTCCAAGTAGGTATTCACACTTGCCTCTCTACTATCCTCAAATTTTGCCCAAATCCTAGGCCCGAAGGCATCCTTGAATTTTTCAAGGAAATTCCTCCTTGCTACAGTTCAACGCATTAACATCACTCTTATTTCCTCAAGCATGAAGATGATCAATTTATATCTTGCGTCTAATACGAAAGCGTTGAATGTCTCTGACATGTTGTTCTCTACCACATCACACTTGCTTGATGTGTTGAAATATGCTCTTGACCATGCTATCAGCGGGATCCTCAACAGGTCTTTCCTCACCTGCTCGCTTATTCTTCCAATATCTTCCAACAAACTTTCAAACTTCGGAAGTGTATTTGCCTTGACAAATTTCCAGAACAACCTTGTAGCTCATTGTCTTTATGATTTTTCTTCCAGTTAGAGTAAATATGCCGTGCACATCTTCTCTACTCAGCCAAAGATATGAGTGTTTCCATGGCTTGTGTCAAACCCTATCATTATACAGAAATATAAATTACTTATCGGGGAATTGTTCCATACACAATTGAAATGCTAAAGAATGTAATACCTTATGTTGGTCGAACATGAAAGTGTATGCTAGCCCGCCTCCATTTTCAATACCCAAGTTATCCATCAGATGTTGCAAAAACCATTGTCATTGATCCTTGTTCTCCACTGTCACGACAGCCCAAGCTATCAGGTACATTTGATTGTTTGCACACAACCTACAACAACCATGATCTCCCCCTTGCATGGACCTTTTAAGAAGCCAATAACACGCCGACAACCAGTTAGGAAGCCTTTCTTTAAAGCATCAAAACAGATGTATAAACTCTTAAAAATCAGGGTTTGAGCACCAAAAGTCTGTCCACTTCAAGAATTATGGAGCTGCCGGGATTACTACTCCTAAGCTCCGTAGAGCATGCGGTACTCCTCCCTATAATCCCATGTTAACGCATTTAAAACTCGAATCTTCACACGCTTGCATTGGCTCATTGTCACATCTACTTTTATCTCCTTCTTTGCAGTAATTTTATGTCCAATTGCTTCATTATGAGGCAATTTCTTGCATCATCTGAAGTAGGTGCTTTGCCAAAATCTTCGAATTAACTCTTTTGTTTGTGAATGTCCAATTGCATGTGTACTCCCTCTCATGAGTTTTTATCTTGTAGTTGCAAGTATCTTTATAAAATCTTGCATATAATACCCATGGATATTAGGGGTCCTTTCACTTGGCCCTAAACCGCAACTTGTCATTCTTAACTATCTCAACTTGCCTCCTTGATGTGACGATATGCATCACTATTGTTTCCTTCAACATCGCCTTACTCTTGATGATCATTCCCAACTGAAACTATGATGTAGGGTGTTTTGCATCAAAGGTAGGTGTCTTTAATTTAACCTTTCTCCTATGTTCAGTCTCACTGCCCTCGTCAGACGTACTAAAAAAACTGCCAATACTATTGCTCATCATATATTCTTCTTTATCCATTGTTCTTGCAATTTGATCCACATGCTCCTCATCCTTAGCCTGTTCAGAGTTGCCTCCAACTACAACCTTCCCCTTACTATCCTTCATCATTTTCATTTTTATAAATCCCTTGGCCCCTTCACCTACTTCTTTTTATTTTTATAATTTTGATGTACTCTTCATCGTCAAATGCAGAACATTCCTCATTTGAGAATGCATTAGAACTACTATTGTCTAACTCCTCTATATCCCAATCACTATCAACATCAGTATCCTTTAAATCTGAAAATTGTGTGTTGCATACAGGATGTGGTCCTGCCTCATAAGACCAGCCCGGGGACACTGGTGCACTTGCCCTCATGCTTTGTAGGCTCCCCACATACACATCCTCAGCCTTCTTTCCCCCTCCCCCCTTAAGCACATCTTTAACCCCACACCACCCATTTGAATGTCCAATTGATCAACACCCATTTGAACATCTTCAACTACTTCTGACCTAAGACTTGCAATCTCTGCAACATTTTCTTGGCTCACATGTGCAAGCTCTACAACATCTTCCTGGCCCACACTTGCAAGCCCTACAACATCTTCCTGGCCCACACTTGTAAGTCTTGTAGAATCTTCTTGTCGAACACTATTTTCTACATACATCTCAATAGAACCAATTTGTTGCTTAACTTCAAGCATCCTACAACATAAGTCCTCGTTGTAAACAAAAGTTAGGGAATTTTTGAAGCTACTGCTTGTAGAATGTGTGCTAATTTCTCTTGGACCCAACTCTTGGATAAATTTGACGAGTTCATCGAAAATGAAGTCCTTTGGTCCACTTTTAGAATGTGTGTAGTCCCTTATATATATTATAAACTATTTTCTCTGCTGAAATATCCATCGACGAAAACTCTCATTCTTCCCATCCAGAAAATATTGTAGAATTGAAAACAAGGGAATATTTAATACAGAATCATATTTAATACATGAAGAACGAATTTACTAAGTAAAAACCATACATAACCAAATGATAAAGAGAATGATTAAAAATTGCATCAATATGCCACATGTGGTGGTTAGAATCATAGAAAAATTATATATGATAAGGTAAGCTTTGATAATGTAAGAATTTCATATTGTAAGCTTTAAAAGACTGATCTGCAGCTTTCTTTCTCTGTTCTCCAATCTTAGAACATAATTAACAATAGGTTCTTATAAATTTTGCTTAATCAAAACAGAACTGATCATGAGAAGCACTCAAGGGTATGTAATCTATGTAACAATACTGTACAAACCAAACTTCATTCCCGCTAACGCCAAGAGAAATTAATTTTGGTGGTGATTCAGTGGGAATGTGAACAATCTTAGGCATAATGAAGCACTTATGCATGTACCGAGATACCCTGGAAAACAACGGATAGTCACTAAGCTATTCATCAATGTACCCATCTATTATTGATCAATAAACGAATGTGGGTTATCCACTTTTATAAAAAAAGAAGAAGAAGAAGAAATGAATCACTCAACATAATGACACCATTACATAGCTAACAACCCAAAAGAGGAAACAAAATAAATAAATAAATAAATAAAATAAAGTGAAAACTCCTATGATATTCACACCTATGGTGTCATTGAGAATGTGAATGACACCATAGGTGTGAATATTCACACCCATGTCCAACCCGGATTTCATATGGTCACCGACCATTCTTAGCAACGTTGATTTCTTCCAAAGAGTCAAGGACAGTCGAATTCTATCTCCAATGTCCCGGGTCTTGTATTTTCTCTCATGGCATTGTCCACCTCTAAAAAAGGATTGAGGGACCTATAATCACTCCCTTTATAGTGGATTACCCCTTGTTAGGGCCCCGTGGTTTTTCCTTGGATTTACGGGGTTTTCCACGTATATCGGGTGTCTCATTCCATTTATGCTTGAATGCCGGTTTCTTTTTCTGCGATCTGGTCCCTCAATTAAAATCTTAATTGTTGATCACGATCGGTATCGATCCCCATGTGATACTGATTTTTATCCTAACATAGGCAAAACAAATCACCTAGCAAAAGAAATCAACATATACTCAATAGCAACACAATAGTTGATCCGAAACCACATAGCGACAGAGGTGCAAGGAATAATATTCACACCAATCATTACAAAAAATTTCAACCAAAATATATTCAACCACACACAATATATGTAAGGAATATATTCAAACAAAATATGCAAGGAATAAATTTCACACCATCATAATATATTCAACCAAAATTTCAGTCCTTTCCTCGAATTAAAACTTCGCATGAACAAACAGAGAAAAACACACACGATATTGAATCATAAACAAAAAATTGAATTAAAACGGTTGGAAATCAACTTAGCCTTTTTCTCGAATTAAAACGATTGGAATAGGTGATTCAAAACACGAAAGACTATAGAGAAGATGCTGAATAAACCCTAAAATGAGCCAAAAAGATAAAAATCATACTTTCACATTTAATTTGAAATCATGTCGAGAAAACCTGATGGACCGAAGGAAAAGCAATAATTTAAGGGAAATCACAAGAGCGCTGGAGTTACTTGTAGATTGACCTCTTCAACGTACTCCAGGTGGAAGAAGAAGGATCAGGAAGCTTGCAAGGCTGGATGAGAAGTACAAGTGCGGGAGCGCGGAAACCCCTCTTGCTGGATCAACCAGACTCGCCAGGGACCACCAAGGGAGAACACCACGAAACGGACGAAAGGGGAAAGAGGCCACCAGTGTTGGCGATAACCTAACACTGGTGGGGCTCTCTTGTTTGAATTTTAAATAGGAGCTATAAGATATACACAAACTTTTAGGTCATCGTTTTGAATTTTTCATCCTTTTAAATTGCTTTTGTTTGATTCATTGTTTGATTGCTTGAGGAAAAGATAAATTTTCAATGGAAAATATTAATTTTTCATAGAAATTTGATGCAATCAAACAACAAATATGTTTTTTTTTCTTGGAGAATGATCATTTTACATTAGAAAATAAGGCCAATCAAATAGTAAAAAAAAAAAATTTCATGAAAAATGTTAGATTTTTTTAGCAAGAAAATAATTGCAATCAAACGCCCATAATCTTGATTTCCACGAAAATTTTGCTATGATGTTGGATATGAAAAATGTTGAAATCAACCTTTAGGTTGAAAAAAGAGTGGTTGGTGGATCACCTCTCAGAAAGTGAGGGGCAGAGAGGAAACATGCATAAGAGACTGAGAAACTCAGTAGGGAAGCGGGGATAGAAAAAAAAGGAAATTATTCCATAAAAATATTTTCTTTTTCACCCGTTTTTCATCTTGTAATCAAACACACCCTTATAATAATTTTATAAAAAGCTCAATAAACAAAGTACTTAAAAATATTTAATAATTAGGACAAATTATTTATATTAAGAACCTTGTAATTTGGCTAAAGTTTTTCTGAGTCACTGTGCTTTTAATTTTACCAATTAAATCTTAAACTCTCAATCTGTGATCTAAGTCTAGGCAATAAAAGATAAAACTGTAGAATAACTAATTTGAAATTTTATAAATAAAAAAAATGCTTATATTCGATTGTAAAAGAGAATTTTTAGAAGATATCTCCCTTTCTAATAATTTTATTTTATAATTTATTTATTTTAATAAAAATTAAAAAATATAAAAAAAATATACAAAGTAGGGTTTTTTCTCCAAATATGGAAGACTATAAGGATGTCTTTGAAAAAGGCGCAATCTCGGATTGGCTACTGTACCAGGATCCATGATTACGTGTCACGTGGCGGATGCTTCAACGAAGCGTGTTGGGTCCAACGATTACATAGCTGAACCCTGTTCAGGGCCAAACAGCAAATTGGGTATCATCTATTATCAAATCACATGTTGACACCTCCAACACCTTCACGTGATCAAGCACACAAACGGTGCTTTGGTGGGCCCCAGATGCGCCCTGGAGTACGTGTCAGCCATCTACTCGCTGCCCGAGAGTACTACCTTGTTCCGCGGAGGAGATCCTCATTCCCTTCGCCCACGATCGCTACGCCGCTGCTCCGTGGCTCGCAGCGTCCAGTGCCGGAGCTCCCCGCGAAGCCCCAAAGTTCCAAAATTTTAAAATTTGTAAGATTTTTCTCGATTTTTTTTTTTTTGAAAAAAATTCTAGGGTTTCTCCTCCCTCATGGGTTGGAACCGTAGCCCTAGGGTTTTGATTCCTTGATCGGAGGTCAATTTCCTAAAAAATTTCCTATTTGTTTGTTTCTCAGGGTTTTGATTCAGCTCGGGGACCTTCGGAAATGGTGATGATCGCCGAGATCTCTAACAACGAGGAAGTGAAGCCGGATGAAGAGGACGGCATCAAGAATGGCGATGGAGATGGAGATCAAGCGCAAGAAGAAGCTCAGAAGAGCGAGGAGAAACCCGAGGAACCCGAGGAACTGGAGGAGAGCTCTGCTGTCACACCGGTGAGCGAAGCCCCCAATCCAATCACAGCCGCCACATCTGATTCAGCCCCTCCACCTCCTCCGTCGCTGCCTCCGCCACCGGTGGCGGACCCGGGCTCGGCCGCCGGAAAGACGTTCTATAACGAGTATGCTCTCCGGGTCGCTTACATCATGCGAAATTACATCCATATGAGCCACATCAATGCTGCGACCGCCACCAGTAATGGTGCCGCTTCTGCGGGGGATTCGCCTGTGGAGGGATGCGGGGCTGTCATGGAGGTCGTGCGGACGACCACGGGGAGGTGGGCTGTTGCAAGGTTTGTGGTTGAGCACACCCACACGCTCTCTCCACCAGTAGACCCTGCCGGAACTCTTGCTGGGGTCATCCCGGTCGCGGGGATGGAGTTTGAGTCCATCTCAATGGCGAAGGCGCTCTACCAGACTTATAGTGAGAAGATGGGGTTTAAGTGCAAGACTGGAGCTGGCCGGAGGTCGAGGGATAACCGGACGTTGGTGATGCAGAGGTTCTATTGCTCAAAAGGAAGCTATCCACCTTCCAAGCGGCAGCAACTGGATCCTGAGGAGCTTGACAGAAAGCAAAGGCTGGTGCACATGCCATATAGAAAAATTGCTCCAAAGCCATTGAAGGAGGGTGATGTGGTGGTGATTCCAGATGAGAGTCCAAAGGAAGGCACTTTGACAGAGAGCAATGAATGCTCCACTGGAGAAGATTTGGTACTGATGGAGAAAGAAGGGGAAATGGAGGAGAAGGACTCAGTGAAGAAGCCGGTGGAAAGGGAAGGTGGCCATAGGAAGTATAAGGAGGGTGGAAGAGTTCCTCTAGTGAGTAATCCAGGTCAATCACGATTGTTGCGGGAACTAGGCATTAGAGTTTCACGGTACTCACATGAGGAGAGGAGGGATATCATCTCAAAGTACATGAAGAAGCGGAATGGTCGGCAGGTTGTGGACAGGTCTATTAAGGTAATCAACCAAAAATTTTACATCTCTTACTACAAAACCTGAAATCTAGTATAGCTTGTTTATATTCTCAGAATGGTGTGTGGATTAGATAGTTGATGTTGATGCAGGGTGTTAATTACAAAAGATGATGTAGGCTGGAGTGAATTAGCTTTTATTGATTGTTTTATTTTGAGCTTTTATTTTTATCTTTTTTTATTTTTATGTGGGAGGGAACATGATCACCAATCTCAATTCTTTCAGATACCTTCAAGGCAAGCTCTTGCAGAAAGGCGGCAGAGAGGCATTGGTGGAAAATTTCTCAGTAAAGAGGAAACGGAAACACAGGTAGCTCTTGTTCTTCCTGATGGCTTGAATTCATTTTTCTTCAATGTTTTCTGTGAATTGTTGAGAGGATATGATATAGTTACTTTTCTTTTCATGGCAATTTTTCTTTTGTGTATGCACTTTTTGTAATTACCCCTAATACATTAAGCCTGTTTCAGGTGGTTATGCAAACGTTTTAATTTCTAAAGTATCAAAAGTATTATATACATAGATATCATTCAAAGCATTTAGTGATTAGCTTTTCTTGTATGGGTTAATATGTATTTTGTGAATGAGCTGCGGGATTAACAATTATAAGTTTTTAGCTTGGACATCTTTTGACTAGCCAAAATTATCTTTTCTGTTCTTGTTAAAGCATTGTTAAATCTTCAATGGCTACCTTGAAAATTAGAAGGCCCTTCAAGATCTGTCCTACGCACCAACCCACCTACAACACTTCAAATGTAAGCATATTTCCTGCCACATTGTTTTGTATTGCTCTCGGGACTCACTGAATCTTTATAACCCTATTCTTGATCCCAGTGGGAACTGTTGCCACTATAATTGAACACAAACATTATTCTTAATTACTGGTTGAATCTCTGGCTGATGACGACACTAGACACAAGTTATGAATTGATGAACCAAACCACCAATCTGTCCTTGATTGACATATTATAGACGGTAGGGTGTTTTTGCTAGCCCTGTGACAAAATGATTGCTAACCATAGGACATCCATTGCTCTGTTGTTGTACGCCAAGTACAGGACAGGTATGATTTCATGTGTCATTCGTATCTTTATTTGTTGGATTTGTCCATTTCTGGACCTGATTAAGTTATCTGAACAAACTGTAGATTAAGTTATCTGAACAAACTGTAGAAAATAATAATAAAAAATTTGCCAAAGAATGTTTTATCATGAATGCTACTGGTGCCTATGAAAGCACAGTTGAAATACAAAAGAGGAAAAGAATATTCGACAGAGAATTCATGCATTTTGATGTCATTGAACCAGCAGTTCAATAAGATTCTAAATCTGCATTGTGAAGACAAGTGTATGATTCGTTAACCCACTGTTTTCATGGCAGTTAACTGTTAACATGTTGATTAACCAGGTATGACTTGTACAATAGGGAAAAATAAAAACCAAGTATGAAGTGGATTATGGGTAATACACGTGGCAGGTTCTTAGGCCTGTGTTCCTCTTACTTTTGTCCAACTTTGCTGTTACTTTGGCATCTTTTTATGTGATGTATTCTTATTTTGTTTGTGATTTGATATTCCTGATCCTATCTGAACTTAATAAGCTGTTGTAGACTTCAAACAGACCAGAGGAAACCACAGAAGATGAGGTAGATGTACCTGCAGAAGATATTGCCAAGGCTGGAGGTGTGCCTATTGTCGGCATGGTCTTTGAAAATGAAGATAAGGCATATGAGTATTATGTTAATTATGCTGGTAATGTTGGATTCAGTGTCCGCAAAGGTTGGTGGGACAAATCTTCCAAAAATATTACTAGGTCAAGGGTGTATGTATGTTCACGAGAGGGCTTTCGTCCGAAAAATATAGAGAATGAGGGAAAGAGATCTAGGCCTGAAACAAGAACTGGTTGTGCTGCCCATATGGCTATTAAAATTACATCCGGAAACAGATATCGTGTGACAGAGTTTGTGCCAGACCATAACCATCCGCTCGCTGCACCTTTAGACATACAACTATTAAGGTCGCAGAAGCTACCAGTGAAGGCTCAACAATGTTGCGAAAGTTCCAATCTAATTCCTAGTGATTATAAGAATTACATCCGGTCAAAGCGAATGAAAGACATGCTGAAGGGAGATGCTGGAGCAGTGTTGGCATACTTGCAAAAGATGAAAGGCGATAACCCATCCTTCTACTATGCCATCCAAGTTGATGAAGATGATCAAATGACCAATGTTTTTTGGGCAGATACAAAATCTATAATGGACTATCACTACTTTGGAGATGTTGTATGTTTTGATACATCATATAAAACGAATGAATATGGCAGGCCCTTTGCAGTATTCCTTGGTGTTAATCATCACAAGCAAGTTATTATCTTTGGTGCAGCATTGCTTTATGATGAAAGCATAGAATCATTTAAGTGGTTATTTGAGACTTTCAAGATGGCCATGTGTGGAAAAAACCCAAAGACAGTATTAATGGAACAATGTTCTGCAGCAATGGAGGCAGTATCTGTTGCATGGCAAGGCACAGTGCAACGTCTTTGCCTATGGCACTTATACCAGAATGCTCTCAAGCTTCTAAATCATGCTGTCCTGGATTCGGAAACTTTTGCACATGACTTTGGCCAATGTCTCTATGACTTTGAGGAGGAAGATGAGTTTGTATCAGCATGGAATATGATGTTAGAAAAGTATGATCTTAAAGAGAATGAATGGTTAGCGAAGCTATACGAAGAAAGGGAGAAATGGGCTTCAGTTTATGGTCGTGGTGCATTTTGTGGTGACATGGAAAATGCACTTCGAGGTGAAACCTTGAAAGATATGCTTAGAGAACATTTGAGCTCAGAGAGAGATCTCGTTTCTTTCTTTAAGGAGTATGAGAAGTTGTTGGATGAGCGACGTTGTGCAGAAATAGAAGCTGATTATCATGCAAATCAGACTACACCAAGAATACCTCCGCTCCAGTTACTGTGGCAAACTGCTAATGCTTACACACCTGCATCATTCGATATGTTCAGAAGGGAGTTTGAGCTGTCCATGAATTGTATATTTTTTATTCGTGGTGAAATCGGCACATTATCTCAGTATGAGGTTACTGTCAGGGAGAAAACTAAAGGACACATTGTCAGATTTGACTCATCAAATGGATCAATCACATGCAGTTGTAACAAATTCGAATATGTTGGGATACAGTGTTGTCATGTGCTGAAGGTGTTTGATTTAAGGAACATTAAAGAGCTACCACCGCAGTTCATTTTGAAGAGATGGAGAAAAGACGCCAAGGTCGAGAATGTCCGAGAGAATCATGAATTTGGACTTGATGGTGACCTCAGTACATCTGTTTCACAACGATATAGCTCTCTGTGCCGTATATTATACAAAATTGCAGCGAGGGCTTCAGAAAATTCTGAAGCATTCGCATTAATGATTAGCCAATCAGATCAGGTCCTCGAGCAAGTTGAAACAATTCTTCAAACAACACTTGTAGAGAAAACTTCACCACCGAATGGCACTAAGGCTCAGCCACAAAAAGTTGTTGGAAGTGCAAACCTTTGCCATGATAATAATGAAAACCAGAAGATTGGTGGGAGAAAAAAGAAGGAAGGGGTAGTACGCCGAAGGCCTCATGGCATACTTGAACCAAATAAAAGGCAAAAGGGGCAAAATGGTTTGTGCCAATTGTTTTTCATTGTATACTTATCTGCATCACATGTTTTTTATGGAAGGATTATTCATTTATCCAAAATGATTTATTGTCTTCTAAATGATGAACATCAGGACAATCAAATCAGCTGGAAGCTTCAACAATGGACACCGAACAACCTGTGACATTAGATAGCATCCCCTTGCAACCAAGGTTACCTCCCAATCAGTTTCTTACACCAAGCCATTTTATGCAGGTACTTATTCTCAACTGTTAATGATGGATTTTTTCATATTTAGTGCTTTATGTTTAATTCTTCCCCTTTATTTGTTTTTGTGAATTTGCTCAGGCACCGTATGTTACTGGCCATCACCAATTTGGTCTTGGCACTAATCAAGGTTTTCATGCCATGACTCAATTTAATCAGGTGAATCTTCAAATTAAGTACATGTTCCATGGGGCTCTGTTGTCAGACTGATTGAGTTATGTTCTTTATTTTAATTTCAGGATTCTTCAGCTGTTGCTCTACAACAACAACCATTCCATGGTGGAGCTCACTTGACTCAGGTAACCATGTAGTGGAGTGATGTTTTCTAAAGGGAGTTTTTTTTTGTTTTTTAAATCTCAAAAACTAAAAGCCCAATCATCCTGGTTGGCTTGAACCTGCATTTTCAAATGCCTGATTCAAACCTTCTCGCAACACCAACTATAGCATTCAAGCAAATGAATTAATTTTTTTTTTAAAAAAAGCAAATGAATTAATGCAGGAAATTGATCTTATAAAAGCGCGCGCTCACACACACACCCAAAAAAGGGAAAAAGAAAAAAAGAACTGACTAATTCAGATGCAGTATGTTCCATGAGCCAAAAACATAATTCATAGACTGCTTTCCCAGCTGCAGCAAAGACTTCTAGATGAGATTTTTCTTCATTAATCTTTTGAATAGTGCCATTGATTTGCCTTAACTGAACGAGGACAGAATTAATAAGCTTGCTGAGACATAGAAAACACTTGTAGTAAGGTTTCAAATGTCAGTGAGTAAAAAAGTTACATATTCCCTTCTTCAAGGCATCTTTCGTCTAATATGATGAAATTGTGTCTTGTTTCATTTGTTCATCACCAATGGATCTCTTGAAACTTTCAAAAGCTTGTGAATAGTGTCGGCAATCTGCCTCAATGGCATGAAGGACAGAATTAACAAGCTTGCTGAAACACAGAAAGCACATGTAGTATGTTTTCAAATGTCAGCAAGTGAAAAACTAGTATATCTCATTCTTCCTCTTTAACAGCATCTTTTTTATCATATTATGATTGTTCACCATCAACATTGGTTCTCTTGAAACATTCAAAATGATTAGTTTGTCCATCTGAATGGTGTGCCCCATCCTTCACCTCTCATCAAAGAAACAACACGTTATTCCATTATAACCAAATTAATAACAACATGGTTGATTAGATAAATAAATAATATGAGATTAGAAAAATTGAAGTGTTTTTAATTATGAATTATGGTCAAATTCATTATGTGTGCCTTTTTAATGGAGGCATTGCATCCAGAAATTAAAGTCTGTTTGGACTTCACAATTTAGTCATTTAGTCATAACTCAAAAGTGGAAACTTTCTATTTTGCTTGAGTTGACAGAGCATGAACTTTTTTTGTCTAATGATTCATTTGGAAAAGCCGGAAGTCATGTGTGCACTGATTTGGATCTTATGGAAATTGAAAAAAAACACTAGTAAATGTTTATGGTGAGCAGATATATTAAGTGAATTAAACTCACAGTTGATCGTTAGAGATTGTTAAAAAGCACATTATAGAAAATTTTAGGAAGTACCAATGAGGCATGCACCCAAAGATAATCCACACACACAGGATTCGCCTAGTATATGGGTATCCTACGAATAGATCAACCATGGAGTTATGAGAGATGGCTTGAACCCCACATTTGAAAATGCCAGGTTCAAGTCAGATCTGGTTTCGCTGATGGGTTGGGTTCTGCCATCTCAGATGAACAACCAAGCATGGTTCATCTTCACAGCTGCTACAAGAGGCCAAAATGCCATGAGTTTGGCTGAGTATATTTTTCATACTATTTATTTGTTTATTTATTTATTTTAAATATCAACTATCATTATTAGTGTACTTCTTTTACTTACCGACTTGCGGTCTCACTAGGATTAAACTATGGTTGATGTATTTACTCTTCATTAATATTTTATCTATTAGATTATTTATTTGCTTTGAACTATGCTGATTTGCTGTTATCTACTCCAGACTGCTGTTCAGCCTTTCCCAACCCCTGACATGCACTCCCTGCAATTTGTGGCCAGCAACCCTCAGCTGGACCACCAGAGTGGCGATCAAGGGCATTGTGCTGTTCCAGTTTGGGACTTTCTTTGACGTAAGTATTGTTACTACCTAAAATCAAATACAAACAAGCAGTATCATGTTTTTCTTTTACAGCTCTCGCCTCTGGCTCCCTGATTAGTGAATTGGAATTCAAATTACAAAGACTTTTTTATTCATGGTCTCTTGGATACACTGCTCATTCCAGTTCTGTTAAAAGGAGGCTCAGATGTGCGAAGTACTTGGGGGATGCTTGCTATTATATATTGTTTCTCCGCCATAGCTGGTTTGTCTTAGCTTCCATAGTTCTTGTTGGAAGAAAACCTGAAGTATCACTGTGAGAAAGCCAGTTTATCAGGAATCCTCACTGCTTCTGTATAGCAAATAATGTACATATAGGTGTGAGAAATCGTCAATGATTCGGCGGAATAGTACAAGGTGTACAGGTCAATGTGTTTGTAAGGGATGTAAAACTGCATAATTTAATTTTTCACTACCTTATAACATGTTTAAGCAGATGTAACTTCCTGCTTTCATTTGCATTGTACAAGCAACATATTCATGATTGAACTCTGTAACTGTGTTCTAATGTAAGTTATAAAGCAATTTTTTTTCTATTAAATGAAATAGTTATGTTCAATGATAAGGCAGACTATCCATTAATAATTCCTTGTGTGATCTAAGGATATTTAATTTACTTTCATGTTTATTTTCAATTTGTGTCCCAGGGCTGAAAGTTCGACAATCTCAATGAAATTTGTTGGACATCATGTTAACCAACATGGTTTTATAAATAAACAGAAATTCCTAAATGAGACTCAAAAAATCACATATAGAGGAGGAAAAAAACTCAGGAATACAAAGACTGTATTACAAGAATGATTTTTTGGGAGGATAAGTACTTCCAGTCAAGTACAATGGCAACGTAGAGGTATAGACACACCCTCAGGTTTTCGTTTTTCTCGGATAATTGCTTCTCTAATCATAGGCAATTTTTGATGAATCTTTCGCCAGATGTGGCTCACAGCCCCATCAGGAGGAACAGCCCCGATACCACCTGGGCTGCCATTATCATAATCGAATACTGGCTGAGCTCGAGCCAAATTCATGCGTAGCATCTCTTTTTCTTCTTTTGAGATGTTCTTCAAGTAATTTACCAGCCATTTTGGTTGCAAGGCATTGCTGACAGACACGAATAGGGAGAACTCAGAGTAATCCACCATTCCTTCGAATGGGAGTTCAATGTTATCACTAACAATGACTGGTATGCAGAGACTTGAAATGGCATCAAAAAGGCGGCATGAGGTTGGAGTGTCTCCAGCAGGATGCAGACAGAATTCTGAGTTCCTCATTCCTTTTATGGACTGTTCACGTCCAGTTGCATTTGGGAAACCTTCTTCTATAATCACATCTGGCTCGCTAATCAACAGATCCCATAATTTTTCCCGAACTAGCCCACCCTATAATGGTCAAAGAATAAGGTACAAATTGGTTGGAAAATTCAATTAGGTACCTGGATTCCAATTTCCTAGTTCTATTCAACTGAGTAAGTGCTAGAAATAAGACGAGAGCTGAATTAGAAGCAGGATACTAACCCGATGCCTATGTTTAGCACCTTTGAAGTAGAGCAGAGTGTGCCTATGCTGATCATCTGATAAATGAAGCCCAGGGAGCAAATGGGTGTAAGGCACAATCACATCTTTGAGCAACGACACTTGAGTGTGCTGAATCATATGTGAAGAGTCACCCCCCGATGTTTTAGTGTCAATCTTGAACCACCCACCAAAATCAACCACTAGAAGAATGGCTGGAGCTATCTCAGCTCTAACATGCCACATTGCAACTGGGTCTGTCAAAGAACGCTTCAAGTTTAAACACAACCTGGCATTCCAGAGGCTGAAGTATAAGCAGCTAAAACAGCAATCGTAACATCAGAGTACAACAACCATTAACATCAATAACAATTTCTACATCAAAACAGAAACAAATCATGGAGACCCATAGTTGTATTATCAGCATTAAATTGGAAAATATTGTCTTCCAGCTTATAAGACCCGCAATGGTGCATATATATTTTAAGCTACCTTCAATCAATCACATATCTCAAGTTAGGAAGAAATTCTAGAACATAATCAATAATGGATTATCTTTTTTTCTCTGTTAATTAATAAAAAACAAAATCTCTTGAGGAACACATGTTGCCATTTTCTTTGAAAACTAGGCAACTGCAAAATCAGCATCTAGATATTTTCTCAATGTACTTCAAAAGCGTTGATCGAGGAAAAAACAATGTAATAGCAGATGAGTTACGGTCAACTTGGAAAGAGATGGCTATAAAATGTGATAGTTTAGTAACAGAAGGTAAGAAAAATGGTAGAGATAGGCCTTAGGATTATATGGAGAGTGATAGTGTGTAAAGACTTACGTATATTAGATATTGAGCCGGATCTTGCCTT